>MU159016.1:0-85729 GCA_015888305.1 Antheraea pernyi
CGTTCTGTGTTTTAGATTGACCAACATTTACAAGAATCGTCGTTGGACGTAAAAGATACAGCTAGTTTTGTACCAGATAAATCTATTGATACCCCTTGTAAAAAAAGCTCAGATAACGTATAGAATGCTTGGAACGTATTTCATATCGTCTATTAAAAAACGCTTACAATACAAATAAAGGCGTCTGAACCGCAAATTATTTCGAATGGAAGATTTACTTCAAGAGTTGAAGCAAAAGGATTTAATAAACAAATCAGATATTGAAGTTTTAAGTAGTATGAATATCACAAGTGCCGATATAATGAAAGATAATATTATTAAAAGCCAAAATCTTCGTAATGAAAAGGTATACCCAGAAAACATTAGATCGTTTGCTTTAACGTTACATTACCTGTCTCCAAAGGCATACAATTAAGTACGTCGAACATTTCACTCTTGTTTACCACAAACATGTATTATTTCGAGATGGTATCAACATATTGACGGCAACCCAGGTTTTACAATAGAAGCTTTAAATGCACTAAAAAGCAAGGCTAGGTCATGTAATTATCCTATTCTGTGTTCGTTAGTATTAGATGAAATGGCGATACGTAAATCTGTCGAGTGGGATGGTAATCAATGTCATGGTTACGTTAGTTTAAATGGTGAGTTTACACAGAGAGTGATTGTCGAGAAAAAGCACTAGATGCATTAGTTTGTCTAATTGTTTCCATTAATTCCAACTGGAAAGTACCTATGGGATATTTTTTGGTTAATGTCATTAATGGAGTGCAGAGGGCTAATCTAATTTGTCAGTGTTTACATTCCATAAAAGATACTGGCATAACAATTTTGATTATTAAATAAACACATTAATTCTATATACCTTATGTACTTATATACTTAAATAATTTAATAAGCTCTTTGCAGTGAAACACTGCTATCCAAAGATACCATTCTACGGGGACGAAGTTAAAATATATTTAAACATCACACTCTATTACATTTTTAAAAGTAGTAAAGATAAAGTAAATTCGAAGAGTCGAGTTTATAATAATCTTATATTATTTAAGAGTTACAAATGTTGTATTATAATATTTAATTAAATATATTTTAATTGTATTTTAGTGTTTAAGATGCTATTGTTACAATAAATAAATTGAGTACATTTTTATCGAACTTTTTTTTTAACATAATTAACATATCGATACATTGTCCGTACAATATTGTAATGCATATCACTATAAAAACAATGGTCGTTACCCCGCGTTACCCCGTCGCGCCTCCCCACACCCCCGAAAACGGATCGCGCTGTTCCAATACTAGAAACCGATTGTGCACTCTCTATTAACTACGCGCGCGAGTTTGTTACTCTATGATTTTGAGTATGTCGTTAATAGTGCAAAGTTCGTGTTTTGCGTCGCCACGTCGTGCCAAGTCAAAATCAGGTTTACCAGCGCCTATAGATGTTGCACATCAAAAATTTATGTTTGAAGATTTCCCTCCTCCTATTATCCTTATTTGTTGGAATTAGAAATTTGGGTATGCGAAGAAACAAGGTGGATGAATTCAGTGCGTGTGTATTTCATATGTCAAATCAAATCAAATCAAAAATACTTTATTCAGCTTAGGCCCTAATAATGCACTTATGAACGTCAAAGACTACCACCGGTTCGGAAAATAACCCAGTCATCGAGAAGATTCGGCAAGAAACTCGATCGGGTACATTTTTTTAACATATATTTCCAATACATCATACAATAGATTTTAGTGGATGCACAGAGAGGAGTCAATTCCAGACATCACTATCGTTCACATACTGATCCACTCTATAATATTCTTTTGAAACTAAAACCCGTTTTACATGGCGTTAAATTTACAGTCTGGCAAATTAGTAGCTATGCGACTTTATTGTAAAACCTAACAATATTACCTAAAAATCTATTACTGGTTTTGCTAAGTCTGAAACATGGGACTCAGGGACTCAGGTCTGACTCAGGGACTGAAATTCAGTTTTTCAAAGTTTTTACGGTCATACATTAAATTATCAAATCAAATCATCATGAATTAGTCATGCCACTTGGTGAAATGAGGTGACAACTGATTTAGCAGTTCTATAACAGAGTTGTGGCAACTATAATCAGAAAATTCATACAGCCTGGTCCAATATTAGCTGGATTTTTTTTGTAATCTAACTATTGATATACAAAGATCCAAGATGCACACTTAACATCTCATAGCCGGCACACAAAAATGAGTGCATTATGCAGTCATTTCGAAGAGTCTCGCAACGCTTGACAAATCATCATGAATTAGGCATGCCACTTGGTGAAATGAGGCATTCAGGTAAGGTTGAATTTACAAAATCATAAGTTTATCGTATAACTACATACTTGTATTGGAAAGTTTTTGTGGCCAGTTTTGAGCGCAACTTTTATTCAAGACTGTGTGGCTTGGGTTTTTATATGTCAATATTTTTTACAGTCTTCTTCTACTTCTATATCCATCAACCACCATACTCAAAACTTGCCTGGTTACATGGTTTTCATCTCTCCTCATGACATGGCCATACCAAGCTATGACCCCTCAAGTTCTCTGTCAAAATTAAAAATAAAATGCTTTTCCGTTTTTGATTACAAGCCACGTACGCCTTTTTAGCACGATATTTGTAATCAGTGGGACATGCTTTTTAGCATTCCATGAATTGACCGTGCGGGTGCCGGATCCATCGCGTGGCAGCGACAGTAACTCCGAGTAGTGGTTGAGCTTTGTTACACGGGTGTAGATCTCCCCTTTTAGACGTACATCAACATATACTATTATTACTCATTCTTTTCTCCCTGCACAGCCAGTATCTTGTATGAACCTGCTAATGCAGATTTAGATACCCGTTCCAGCGTAGAACCTGCTGTTGTCCTGAATAGACCAAAATGTCTTTCAGCAGGTTATAGAGAGATTTTACTGTTATACCTATCGCTCCAACTTCTACGTCGTAAAGTTTAACTAAATAACCGTTTTTATCAATTCATTTACAAGGTCATAATAACTTATTTACAAGGTCATAATAACTCATTTAAAAGGTCATAATAACTCATTTAGAAGGTCATAGTAAGGCCCTCATCTTCGTTTTTTGTCATCTCATTTACAAGGTCATAATAACTTATTTACAAGGTCATAACAGGGCCTTTATAGTGATAGGTCTACCGGAATAGTCAATTTCTTTTGATGGTGACAATTTTCTAAGTTAATTTTAAGTGTAAAGCTTCTTTGATAAAGTTAATTTAAGCCGCTGTATTTTATAGGAATTTCTAAGAGGAAAAAATGCTACAGAAGCATGTTGATGATAGTACCATATTCCCCGGGATAACCACCTCCTGATTGTCACTTGATTTTCTCCTTAAAAAGTTTTTAAGGACAAAAAATTAAAAACGAGTTTTTGGCGGGATCTTTGTTATGTATTGGCTTTTATAAGTTGCTAGTGATCCGCTATATTTTTTCAAATTGACTACGCTATTGACCTAGCATGGTCTTACCAGCCTCACGGGACTACTACTAGCGACCCACCCCAGCTTCGCACGGGTGCAAAGTAGATATCCATTTTAATTAAATACATACATACATGATATGTACAACGTATGTAATGTACCTAATAGCTTGGTAAATAACACATAGTTATTTTTGTAAAAAAGATAAAAATGGTTACAGTGGGTTATCGTTTAGAGATAAATATATACCTAAATATATCCTGGTAAGACATATAATTCCTTAGGTACATTAATTTGATCTATCTCGTAAGTTGCCAGCGTTTGCGATTTAAGCACACAAAAATATGTTGTTTACACTTTTTTTCTTAAATTGTAGCACGGCAAAATGACTGGAGTATGCCTGATGGTAAGCACAGTACAATCCAAAAACAATGGCGATCACCGAGTGATACACTATCCATCGCCGGTCGCCGCTGTCATGCCAGCCTGCGAAAAGCTGGAGCGACCCGCGGAAGTGAATCACTATGACAGGTTCCTTCACCATATGCATGGCGTTTGCGACCCAGTCAGGCTGTAAAACCCTACCACTCCGCTTTCGCCATTGCCTCGTTCGTTATTCAGCAGGGTGCATCACGTGCAAGTGAAGTTGGCTTGGGTGTCTCATGTCTTATGATGTTATTCGACACCCCTTACACCCCATATTGCAAATCATTGAACTCTTCGGCTTTTTTTAACTATAATATTTATGTATTATACATATACCCCTTCGTCTCGAATCACTCTATCTATTACTGAAATCTGCTGTATTAAAATCCGTTGAAGTGTTGAATTGTTTAAAATATGTAAAGGAACAGACAGAGGGAGCGACTTCATTTTATATTATGTAAAGATTCATGGTCTTGTGTTATTTCACTCTATATTTTCTAATATTGGTGGCATTCCTCATAATGTAGTTCTGTTATTGTGCATAAGTGTAGTGGATTAAAATAATACGGAGCATGACTTCTGAGATGCCACAATAGCTTCCTTGAAAGTCTTAACAAGGGCGCCAACTTGTGTGAACATATAAATTATGTCAGGATTCAAGACACTTTCACACAAGATATTCATGACCTACTTGAAAATACCAGTAATAATCTGGAAGATTGGGTGCCAAAACAAAAATGAAGAGGATATAATCAAACAAGAACTGACTCAAGATTTCGCTTCAAAAATGGGTTATCCGAATTGCCCTCGCTTTGGTAAGAAACCATTAATAATAATAGCAATTATATAATTTACTAGGTTTTAGGTGGTTTTCAAAAACATCTGTAACTACGACACGCACGCCATCTACTGTAACATGTAACGTGTACATTATATATATGAATACTAATAGTCGAATGGGATGGGATTTATCATCAGCAACATACCTGGAACTTCAACCTACTATATACCACACTCAATGCTCACTAACACTATATAAGAAAGTAATGAAAATATTAAGCTATACATTAGCGAACAATATATCTTAAATCTTTTATTATATAGATATAATATGCCCATATAGTCGATATACTTAAGTTAATCTAATACGTTGATATTGTTATGTAGAAGCAAACGCGGTAAATAAAACAATATGGCCGCCAAATTGACCATAAAGATGATATAATTAATAATACATACAAATATATGACTTTCAATTATGTATATTTATATATATTTAAAACACACGCCTCACGCGGTTGTAACATATTTTTGATCAATTTCACACTGACGAATACACAGATAGCAGTGCATCACTACATTAACATACGTAAAAAAAATCATATAACCGAACATAGTAACTTCCCCCTTTTTCGAAGTCTGTTAAAAACAAAGTCCTCTGGTCTGTCTGTTTATCTGTTCGCGATAAAGTAAAAACTACAGATCGGATTTTCATGCCGTTTTATAAAGTGGAATAAAGTTTTTGAATAAGAAAACAAAATAAACTTTGAAAATATGTTTGCGATAGAAACTTACCATGTTACCATGGCGACGTATATAATACTAACGCTAATGAAATCTCTCAAAAGGAAAAGTGCCCGATTTTGAAACATTCTTCATTGGTGCTCCGCTCCTATTGGTCTTAGCCTGATTATATATATCCTAAAGCCTTTCTCGATAAATGAGCTATCTCAAACCGAAGGATTTTCTCAAATCGGTAGTTTCTGAGATTATCGCGTACAACAAAACAAACAAACTCTTCAGCTTTATTTATTAGTATAGAATAAAGTTTCTTGACAGTAAGACGCATTTGTATTATGTTTTGATGCTAAAACGGACAAAACTTTCAAGTAAATCTAATATATGCATATCTATCATAGAATTTTAATCTATACATATAATAAAAATGTAACTGACCGCTGTCTGTACATTAAGTATATATGAGAAAAACTATTATTAGGGGTCTTTATAAATGCAATAGAACCCAAAACAATGATTTTTAGAATTTTTGTCTGTTTATCTGTTTGTCTGTGCGTTTGTGCACGCTAATCTCAGAAACGCTATAAAATATACAGATTTGTAGGCGGTAGAGCCACGCTGAAGCTATTACTGGTTTCAGCATGAATGGGTCGACTCGCCCGGGGTAGTACCACCCGACCCACAGAAACACCGACGTGAAGTAACAGTGCTTGCATCGTTGCATTACGTTCGGTCAGTGAGAGTCCCGGATTTTTCCCTAACGCACCAAAAGAAGTATAACTTCATATGTGTGCAACTACGATAAGATATGGAAACTGTTTTATTATTGAATTAATTAGCTAGACTCCTAGGATTTTTCTTTCACTGAAAGGTTCAGATCATTCTAAAATTTCAAATCGTCACGATCAGGGCGTAGTCCTAGCATATCATTGCTATGTAAACATCGCTTGAAAACATTTTATAACTCTAAAATACTTAAGAGGATAATAAATAGCTTTTTCCTATTTCTTCATATCAGGTGATGACGTCAATATATATTGTTAGTTCGTAGCCACAGTAAAGATACGAACAGTATAGGAAACGTTATGGCACGTGAATAAATTACAACGATGTACGGTTATGAGATTATCGATTACTCGATAGTTCAGTTACCTCGATATTACTCAATAGAAGAGATTTTAGCGAGATTTTAATGTAGATTGTAGTGGCTTTTATATATTATTCATAATCTTATGTTATTTGACTTTACATTTTGTAGTATTGATTGCATTTTATGTAATACTAGTGAGCGCCCAATGGTCGACGTTCGACCATAGTTTATTGATTTTTTAAAGTTTGAATTTTATTATGGTTAATATCCATTGTTGAATGTAGAATGAAAAAGGGTAATTGGAACGTAAGAGTAAAATAATACATACAGTCGAGCATAGCAACCTCCTTCACAACCTTTTTTGAAGTCCTTTATTGACAGATGTCAAAATGTCTTCTTTATTTACATGTGTGTATATGTTACATGTAAAATTGAACCAGTAGTGTGAGTAATGCATATTTTAATTAATTGAATGTACTTCTAATGCATTTTATATAAAATAAATAGCTTTCTGCACTTCTCCTCCATATAAACTTTAACTATGCCAATTTTCACGTTCATCTGTTCGCGCATTTCTCTCAAAAATGGATACAAAGTTTGGGCTTCACGTATTAATATATATGATAGTTTGGTTATTGTGCACAAGTGGTGGTGATTCCCACTCGATCGGGAACAACTTGTGATACGAATAAGAGGCGAAGTCAGCGAGAACAAGTATCAAAATGTTGTCATCACCCACCAGTACTGTGCGAGGTTCGATGCCAGTGGTCGGCGCCAACGAGTTGCAATGATGATTGTGTATGGTGATCACAATGAAGTTACCACAATAATCACAATATATTAGTATTACACGAGAAACCCACGATTGTCTAAAGACACACGCACTTCCCATATGATGGGCGGCGTCACGAGCACCGGGAGCGATCAAAAAAAAAAGTGCTCCTACCCTCGCTAACACAATATTTTTTAGCTATTATTTACGCGGCCACAATAAGTGGAGTAGATGGGAAATAATACTATAGCATGAATGAACTTCGTGCTGTGTTGACACAAAAACTCCCTGGAAAGTTCTAAAAAAGGGGCCACCATCTTATTGGACCACTGAAATTATCCCAAAACCCTTGTGATATTATTAACTACTCGACAATGATAGCAGTAATCTAGAAGATTGGTTGCCATAAAAATAATCGCAATAGCTTTGTACGGTCAATGTGCCATATGACTTGAGTACAATCAATTCACCTATAACTTATGTTGTAATACTCTTTGTAGTTACTTACATTCCACATGATACAAGAAGTATCTAGCTAAGAGTTGTTATAATGACATCAGCGTTTCAGGAAATCTAGCACAAGACGTATTAGTGTAGTCAAAGTCAGATAAATCCACAGTTCTATATTTTCCTACATACATATTATAAAAATTATTTTCAGGTTCAGGTTTCCTCACGATATTTTTCTTCACCGTCAACCGATAATGAAACTTATTTAAATTAGTAAATGTACGCGAATTCCGACACAAATCATTTGTATATACCACGCTTTGAGCCTGCGTAGATCGAATTGACATTACATCGGTCAGCCTCCATGATTTTTGATGTGATAACATGTTATAAATCGATGAACGCCGGCTGGACGCATGAAAAAGGCTGACTAATTATCACGTTTCGCCTGAGCCGAGCGTACAAGCGAGAGCGGAACAAGCCTGAGCGTTCGGCTTTTGACGTATCTAACTCTATAGGTATATAGAATAATTCAATTCAATTCATAAAAGTATACGATTTTTCTTCTAAATTTTCTTATGACGCTACCACGTAAAGTTATCGTCCGTAAACCGACTTTACAGACAACCATTCTTTTTAGATTTATTTTAAATTGCTTAATTTTATCAGTGTAATCATGCCTTAGTTATTTTTTAACCGACATCGCAAAAATCAATTAGCATTATAACGCATGTCAATTAAAATTAGAGGTAGGTATTAGAGGTTTTTTTTTCTCGATTAATAATTCCGCATAAATTCCATTTTTATTGTTGTAATTTATTATATATTCATGTAAAACTTATAATTCGTTTTTCGACATACCAATCGAATTTTATACAATATTTTTTATGAAATCGATACTAATATCGATATTCCATTAATATCGAGTTTTCAGAACATTGTATTCTGACTTGCCCTACTGCACAGAACTTGCACTATTCACATTTTATTATATTGTATTGAGTAATTATTAACCACACAAAGAGTATTCAGTACGTTGAAATACACCGAAAATAAATTACGCGAAACGAATATGTGTAATTTTTTTATTTTATTCGTGCTGTTATTATTTAATCTCCATATATCAATTTGCACGGGTAAGTGTGTTATATCGAAAATATTTGATTCTCTCTCTCTCTTGAGATCCTATGTCCCCAAACTGTCGGGGCAGAGGGCAGACACAATGCTTCTCAATCTCGATCTGTCGATGGCTTGAAGCTTCACCTCACTCCAAGCTAGCCCCATTTTCGCACACTCTGCAAGCACAGATCTTCGCCAGCTTTGTCTTATTAAATAAAATATAAAATGTTTGATTAACATAGCTATACATTTCTATTTGTTGAACTGCGTAAATAGTTAACTGAAAATCCAAACTCGCTGAACCGATGAAACTTTCATTATTACACAGAGGACTATTCGTATCTGGCTATATACAAGCTTCAAAAGGTGTGAAGCAATAGATATAAAATTGAATAGAGTTTGTTTAGAATCTTCTAAGGGTTATGAGTGTCAAGGATGAAAATAGCGCACGATTAATCCAGAAAAATCTTCGCCAGATTTTTAGCACGCATTTAGCGTTACGATTGGTCACGCTTACTAGCATGTCATGACGTGAAATCATAGGTTTTTTTTATAGCATAGGAGGCAAACGAACTGGTGGGTCACCTGATGTTAATTGAACACCACCGTCCATAGACACCAGAGGAGTCGCAAGTGCGTTATACCCAGTGTTGGTGGGGAAAGGGGGAGGGGGAAGAGGGGGGGAGAGGTGGGCCTCCGATGCTTTTACTGACCAAACGAAACGCAACAATGCAAGCACTGTTACTTAACGTCCGGTCGGGTGGTACTACCCCGGGCGAGCTGACCCATTCATACTGAAACCAGTAATAGCTTCAGCGTGGCTCTACCATCTAAACTAGGTTTATCTGCTGTTAAAAAAATACCGCTCAACGCGGCTAAAGAAGCTTACACTTCAATAATCCAAATCAATCCAGTAGCTTCAGCGTAACGAGCGACGAATGACAGAAATCAGTCATTCGATTTATATGACCTAGTGGGCGCCCAGCGGTCGACATTCGACCATAGTTCATTGATTTTTTTAAGTTCGAATTTTATCAGGGTTAATATCATTGTTGAATGTAGAATGAAAAAGGGTAATTGGAACGTAAGAGTAAAATAATACATACAGTCGAGCATAGCAACCTCCTTCACAACCTTTTTTGAAGTCCTTTATTGACAGATGTCAAAATGTCTTTTTTATTTACATGTGTGTATATGTTGTGTAAAATTGAAGCAGTAGTGTGAGTAATGCATATTTTAATTAATTTAATGTACTTCTAATGCATTTTATATAAAATAAATAGCTTTCTGCACTTCTCCTCCATATAAACTTTAACTATGCCAAATTTCACGTTCATCCGTTCGCCCAATTCCGTTAAAAAGGGATACAAAGTTTAGGCTTCACGTATTAATATATATGATGATATTAATTGTGTATTAAATAATAAATTGTGGTATCTATACATAATACATGTTATGTAGGTATGTCAATAAATCAGTTGTGTCGCTGACTCGGTCTATAATTGCTTGTTCTCGGGGTGATCCGGGGCACACATGTCGCACATTAAATCATATGTAGCCTCACCCCCCAAAGTAATTTTTTTTTTTTTTTTCGAACTGACTATGCTATTGACCTGGCAAGGTCTTTACAGCTTCACCGGACTACCAAAGTAATTAAAGTTGTAACATGTAACTGCGACTTAATTTCTTTTATCGTTATAAACTGTTCGACGCGTCTAATGTATAAAAACCAATTTTTGCTTGATAAATCGAATTGTTCTATTTTTCCAATCGGCATTTCTATTTATCATTTATTTTTAATGTAGCACGACAAAATGACTGCACTGTGCCTGATGGTAAGCACAGTACAATCCAAAAACAATGGCGACCACCAAGTGACACAGTATCCATCGCCGTTCGCCGCTGTCATGCCGGCCTTCAAAAAGCTAGATATGCACAGGCTGATCCCGAAACGCGACCCGCAGAAGCGAATCACTATGACGGGCTTTTTCGCCATATACGTGGTGGTTGCGACCCAGTCAGGCTGTAAAACCCTACCACCCAGCAAAACGTTGCACACTATTTTAATGTGAATTAACAGTATTATCCTCGTCGCCAGTAGCATATTAGGGATAAAATGTGGAGCGAGAACAATAATAGACCGAGTCAGCGACAAAACTGATTTACTGACATACCTACATAACATGTATTATGTACACATACCACATAAATGTTTGCTTATTTTTTCAGATTCTCCAAATAGTATTATCTTGGGAATTATAAGCAATTCAACAAACTATTTTCAATGTAGAAGTTCAGAAACATACACGCTACTTGAAGGGGATGAAGCCGAGGTGGTCGTCAATCACAAGAACATGATCAATGAGGGGCGGTATGAATCTATACATATAATAAGAAAGTAAATCTAACGTGTCCATAGACACTTGCAACACCAGGGGAGTCGCAAGTGTGTTGCCAGCCTGTGTTTTGGGGCAGAGGGGAGGTGGGCCTCCGACGCTCTCACTGACCGACCGAAACGCAACAATGCAAGCACGGTTACTTCACGTCGGTGTTTCTGTGGGTCAGGTGGTAGCCCGATTTAGAAACAGCTGTACCGCTATGCACAAACACACATTCCCTACTAGAAGTGCAATTAGGCTGAATATGAACGAACTTCAGAACCTCATATTTTTTTCATTGTCCGCTTTAAGTTAATTACACCACTCAGCAGCTTCTATTATGTAAAGAATCATGGCATATTTAAAAATTAAATCCATACGTAGGGAGCGATAGATTAACGGTGGAAATACAAACACCAATTTGATTACTGTACTAGTCTATATTAATATTATAAAGTTTGTGAGTTTCTGTGTTTGTGACGTTGTAGGGGGTAATCTCTGGATCTACTAAACCGATTTTGAAAATTATTAATTACTAGCCGACCCGTGCCCACTTCGTTGGGCGGTAATACGTAAGCGTGGAATGGTTATTTTGCGCTAAAACGCAGCGGAAGCTCTGAAAAGGAAAAAAATACCTCAATTTTGCAACATTCTTCACTGCTGCTCCGCTCCTTTGGGTCTTAGCGTGATGATATATTGCCTATAACCTTCCCTGATAAATTAGCTATATAACACCGGAAGAATTTTCCCAATCGGACCAGTAGTTACTGAGATTACCCCTTACAACGTCACAAACTCTACCTCTTTATAATATTAGTATAGATTATTAGAATAGATTATAGATAATATAATTAGTTAATTAGCTTCTGCCCGTGACTTCGTACGCGTGGAATGATTTTTTTTTTGTTATAATTAACTGTGCGACGCTTGACCTCTGTCACACCTGATGTAAAGTGAAGACGAGGCCTAGGATATAACGCGTTCACGCAGTAAATGCACATTCACTCTTCTTTTGAAGATTGCTACATCATATGCTTCAGGAAAAACAGACGCAGGCAGCGCATTCCACTCCCTCGCGGTTCGCATAATAAATGATGAAGCGAAGCACTTCGTCCGGATGAAGGGTGTGTCAACCGCGAATGAATGGAGGTCTGTACGGCGTCTGGTAGTCCTGAGATGAAATGGAGACGGTGGTATTAGTTGGTGCAGATCTTGTGCACATTCCCCAAAGTGTAGCCGATAAAATACCACAAGACAGGCGACTCTACGTCGATGTTCAAGTGGTTGCAGTTTGGCTGTTATCAGTGGGTCGTTACCGATAAGTCTTCGAGCTCTGTGATCAACGGAGTCTAGCAAGGCCAACTGGTATTTGGCAGACCCGTCCCAAAGGTGGCAGCAATACTCCACACACGGCCTTATCTGGGACTTATACAGATTAAGAAGTTGCTCCGGTGTAAAGTAGTAGTAAGATTATTTTGCGCTAAGACGCAGCGGAAGCTCTGAAAAGAAAAAAAATACCACGATTTTGCAACATTCTTCATTGCTGCTCCGCTCTTATGTGTCTTATCGTGATGATATATAGCCTATAATCTTCCCTGATAAATGAGCTATATAACACCGAAAGAATTATCCAAATCGGACCGGTAGTTCCTGAGATTACCCCTTACAACGTCACAAACTCACAAATTCACAAACTCTACCTCTTTATAATATCAGTATAGATATATTACACTCTGATTTCAGGTGTTATAATGAAGCGGACGAGGGCGATCTTTTTACACGAGATTTCATAGCGAGGAACCAAACACAAACACGATTAAAAGTATGTATTTGTCTGATTGACTACTAAAGGGATAAAAAGAGCTATCTCGATGTTATATGTATAACTAGCGGGCTCGGCAGACATTGCCCCGCCCTGATTATAACAATATCCTCGTCGAATTATATACCGAAACGTTCCTCATGGAACACTTTTTCACTGATGAAAGCCGCGTGAAAATCCGTTCAGTAGTTTTAGAGTTTATCGCGAACAGACAGACAGACAGACGCGTCGGATATAGAGATTGGTAGGTGGTAGAGCCACGCTGAAGCTATAACTGGTCTCAGCATGAATGGGTCGGCTCGCCCGGGGGACTACCACCCGACCCACAGAAACACCCACGTGAAGTAACAGTGCTTGCATTGTTACGTTTCGTTCGGTCAGTGAGAGCACCGGAGCCTTCCCCCCCCCCCCCCCCCCGCCCCCCCGCAAACACAGTCTGGCAACGCACTTGTGACTCCCCTGGTGTTGTTAGTGTCTATGGACTGTGGTGATTACTTAACATCAGGTGACCCATCTATTCGTTTGCCTCCGAAACCAGTAATAGCTTCAGCGTGGCTCTATCACCTATCGCAATAAACTCAAAAACTACTGAAAGGATTTTCATACGGTTTTCACCAGTAGATAACTTGATTCACGAGGAAGTACGTATGTAATTTTACTCTAGTTTTATTACGTACGTGTGTCGATTACTGAAGCTTAAAATACAATTAACATTCATATAGATTGTACGCAATTGTGGTCAATATCAGGCCTGTGTACTTTTATGGACGGCGCACTCTTGGGGCACCTTACATATATAATAAGAATGTATATCTAACGTTAACTACTTTTGATATTTTTGTGAGAAAAATTCTCTATACATAAATAATAAAATACATTTCAACCATTTCTAGAAAAGTCCGAGTGTCTGTTTATCTGTCTGTCTGTTTGTTTGAACACGTATCACTCCTAAAGTACTCTGAGTTGATACATAAAGCATATCCTCGAGTCACCTTTAGTCTTTGTTTCATTAAAATCGGTCAACTCTATCAAAAGTGATTGTAATTTGAATGAACGTTGAACGTGAAAAAATTAGATAACGGGACTTAATATATTTAGTTCAAAATCAAAAAATCAAAATCAAAATATCCTTTATTCAATTTAGGCCCTGAGAAGGCGCTTATGAACGTCAAAGCTACTACCGGTTCGGAAAACAGCCCAGTCATCGTGAAGAACCGGCAAGAAACTCGATCTGGTTTATTTTTCCATGACATATATTTATACAGTAACATAAATATTTACATTCGTTATTAGTGGATGCACAGAGAGATGCACGCTTGACATGGTTCTTGAACTCACTATCAGGCAAATCGGTAATGTGTTTTGGGACTTTATTATAAAACCTAACACTATTACCTAAAAAACTGTTTTTGGATTTAGTGAGCCTGAAGCATGGAATGACCAATTTGTTGCTGTTTCTAGTATTTAAATTATGCTGGTCTTTTACTAGATCCACCATATCTAAGTTTTTGCGGACATACATTAAATTATCAAGAATATATAATTGATTATATAAATCACTATTTTTTTACATAATGTTGTACATTTAGAGGAAGTCGCGGGCACATATAGTAAGAAATAAGAATAAATAAAAACAATAAACTAACCGTATCCTTACAGATAATTAAAACACAACCCGGACCTTGGAAGTGCACGTTTTTGACCTTACGAGAAATTGACGATATGGAACCGAGTATTATTTTAGATAATGTACGGTATACCGAGATAAATTGTACGTTCCAAGTACGTCTCCGTTTATTCAGTAAGTGTATCATCTTTAACTAGTTCTTCGAAAATTCTGCTCAAGGAAAATGCACCAGACCTTCTTTCACCATAGCCAGGTAGGCCACCTACCTAGCCTTAGATTGTCATAAACCCAGCAATATCGCAATCATTATCCATTTTCTATTGTTTTTTGAGGAGTTCCCTTTTCTTATTAACGTGGGGAAATCTTCATAAACTCGCCACCCTCCCGGGGGAGAGAGTGGAAATTGTTAGACTCGTATTCATTAAACCCGATGCGGTACCGGTTGCCGCGATCAGCAGGACGGCATGGAATCGAGGCAAGGCTGTCTACATATCACTCCAGCGTTTCCATTAGTCCCCTTTTTAATAGCGTGGCAAACTGGATACATACAAGCCGTCTCCTCTCGTCATTCGAACCTGTGCAACGAGGAGAATGGCCTATCCCCTCGGGCTCGGCTACGGTGATGGGAGGAGACAGGCAGTACTCCACCTCTTACTACCAGTTCTCTATTAGCAGAGAGGGCCGTTTTAGGTTAAGGAAGAGCTCTCTTCAAACGACAATTGTTTAAATAAATTGGTTGTCTCCAAACTCAGTTTACGGACAATAATTGTACCTGATAATGTCATAAGAAAACATTGGTGAAAAACTGCATACTTTTACGAGTTGAATTGAATTATCTATACCAATATTATAAAGAGGTAAAGTTTGTGACGTTGTAAGGGGTAATCTCAGGAACTACTGGTCCGATTTGAAAAATTCTTTCAGTGTTATATAGCTCATTTATCGACGTTGTGAGTTTGTGACGTTGTAGTGGGTAATCTCAAGAAGTACTCGTCCGATTTGAAAAATTATTTTAGTGTTATATAGCTCATTTATCGAGGAAGATTATAGTTTGGTTATAGTTTATATATTATCACGCTAAGACCAATATGAGCGGAGCACTAATGAAGAATATTTCAAAATCGGGTTATCGTTAGCCCAGAGCAACTATTCCACGCGAAGGAAGTCGCGGGCAGAGCTAGTTGTATATATAGATAGATGCTATAGAAGCCAAACGCTTAGGATGATCGCGCCACTCTATAGTTTGTTCCGCGTTCTCGCTTATCCCGCATTAATCGATTTTTAAGACGTTGTTACGTCAAAAAATTCGTGCGTAGCGACGTCAACAGCTCGTGGGGTTTAAATAATAAATATATTCCAGATGGCCCCACTGTATCAATTAATAATAAACCAGTGAAGATCGAGAGAATGGCTCAATCTACGAGCGAATACGATTATGTAGGCTACTATTTCTTTGAATCAGGATTCCCATTGAACATGGAGTTCTTTACACCAAAAGAGAATGTTGCACCGATACGATTTTCACTGATATCAGAGGCCAATGGACGTAAGTATTCTAGTATAGTAAATGCATTAAGTGAGGAGCAAGCCCTTGCCTTACATATGTTTCGGGAGCCCGTTTGTGGGAATCAAGTTGTTTATTAGGTCACAATTAGATATTATTGTGGACGCTATTTTGTACTTTTTGTACATTACTTCTTTCTTATAGAAAACCGACGTGAAGTAACAGTGCTTGCATTGTTGCATTTCGTTCGGCCAGTGAAAGCGCCGGAGGCCCACCTCCCCTCCCCTCTCCTCTACCTCTCCCTCCCCTAACCCTTCCTCCTAAGGGTGGCTACGCACTTGCGACTCCTCTGGTGTTGTTAGTGTCCATGGACGGTGGTGATTACTTAAACATCAGGTGACCCACCTGTTCGTGTACCACCGATGACATAAAAAAAAGAACGGGGGGATGAAAAGTTGTACGAAACGAAGCGAAAGGCTTGAAACTTATTTTTTAGGCTGTTAACTCGATATAAATAAATATGACAATAATAGTTTGTAAAAAAGTTACCCTAAAGGGTGTAAAATAACAATAGGACATAGGGGATGAAAGTTTGTATGGAAACATGTAAGGTTCCGCTCCGATTTAAAAAACTCTTTCACTGTTAGATATAGATAGTTCGCTTATCGAAGAAAGCTATATATATATCGTCACGTTAAGATCAATAAAAGCGGAGCGCCAATGAAGAATATTTCAAAATCATTTTGTTTTCCCTTTTGAGAGCTTCCTCTGCGTGTTAGCCCAAAGTCATCCAAAGCGGACGAAATCGCGAGCAGAAGTTAGTTTTAAACAGTTCAATATGTAATGTGTAATTCAATGTGTAAGACACAGCAACGCGTGGCCGAGTCTGTGTATATGTGAAAGTGTCTCTCGTATTATTTCAGGTACATATATAAATACAACTCGTGCGAATAACAAAATTACGATGATATTAACTGAGGAACACGACAACACTTACTTGGACTGTTCTTATACAAAGTATCGAAACGATTTATCCCTGAGGTTGTTTATGCATGTCGACAATAGCCAAAGAAATGTAAAAGGTACTTCTTTCTTAATTATTTATTATATCTATCTATACATACTTGTCTGTATTTTTTCGATTTTCGCGAAAAGAATTGTTGCAGGTCTCTAGGTCTCTAGGTCTGTATGAACACGCGTCACTGCTAAAGTATTGGGTTCACAATAAACCTTCATAAAATCATAAAGCATATCCTCGGGAGTAACTTAGTGTTTGTTTCATTAAAATCGGTCCACTCTATCAAAAGTTATTGTAGTTTTAATGACGACGCGGCGTAAGTACGAGAGAAAACTTGATGAGTAAATGGACTTCATACATTCAGATGGCTTTTTTAATCACTGTTTTTTACATAAGCATCCTCTTATTATTCGGAGTGCCAATAGGCGTGAAGGAGGGACTAATGATAATAATTTCAATTTACAAATTACCAAAATGGAATTATGAAAAATAATGGCCAGAACATAGGTGTTTGTCAAAGCATTTTAGCAAAATACCCTATTCTGGTGAAGCTAAGATGACGTATAACTTGGTAAAGACACCTCAGCGACTCACAAATTTTACCTCTTTATAATATTAGTATAGATTATTGCTTTTAAAAGTATGAGAAGTAGGAGGAATGAGGGATATGATTCCGATTGTATAGACTAGATGCTTTGATAGCTGATTTACGTAACTATATTTTCGAACTAACAGAGCTGTTGATCTGACGGCTTTAGGCCAAGCGCTTAAAGCGTGCAAAACCGCGAGCCTGATGGTAAGCACAGTACAATCCAAAAACAATGGCGACCACCGAGTGACACTATCCATCGCCGGTCGCCACTGTCATGCCGGCCTGCGAAATGCTGGATATGCACAGGCTGATCCCGAAACGCGACCCGCAGAAGCGAATCACTATGACGGGCTTTTTCGCCATATACATGGTGGTTGTTTACAGTAACTATTGTATTTTTTTTTGTCTGCAATATTATTTAAATTTATATGCATTCACATCTGTGTATAATAAAATACAAGCATACAGACATATACGATGAGTTTAGTACCTTAAAATATATAGTATTAGAGTGATTACCTGTGTTTATAAACTACGCGTCGTACGTACGGTCGACTAAGATGAAATATTTCAATGTCAGCAAACAATATTTGTATCCTTTGTATGTTGTAATTAATATTTATAATTAAAAAGTACAAAAACCCATTTTCATCAGAATAAAGTCGCGTGTGCTCACTCGTTTTTTTTTATTGTAGCAGTGCAAAATGACAATCCAAAAAACAATGGCGACCACCGAGTGACACACTATCCATCGCCGGTCGCCGCCGTCGTGCCGGCCTGCGAAAAGCTGGATATGCACAGGCTGATCCCGAAACGCGACCTGCAGAAGCGAATCACTATGACGGGTTTTTTCGCCTTATACATGGTGGTTGCGACTCAGTTAGGCTGTAAAACCTTTTTTTTTTTCGAACTGACTATACTATTGACTGATGACGTCACGAACACGTTGTAAAAATACACGTATCGAGAAAACTAGAGCGCACGTTCGCTTGCCACGAACGCAACAATCAGACTCCCCAGAGCCGCTGTAAAACCCTACCACCTCGCAATATTTAATAAAATTGTTTTGTACAGAACCCTATTTCTATATGAGCTTATTAAAGAAACTTTATTTCTTTGGTCAGTAAATTTGCAATCTGTTCGAATTGAGTTTGTTTAACTATAAAAGTGTAAACGCCTCGCGCCGGCCGCAAACACGATACAGTTTTATACGAAAACCAGTAAATAGAAAACGTGTTCTTCAGTTATTGTTTTGTTTATTTTACAACAGATTTACGGTTCTTCGTCCGGCCAAATGGTATTTCTTTACATTTGAAGTTAGTGAATAGACGACTTTGAACGCAGATGGTCAGTGTAAAATCTCCACTAACTGATTGTTGGCAGACAGTTCGGTTTGAATATAATTAGTTGGTAACATTTATACGTATACATATGTACAGTTAAGACCTTACACGTAATCAGACAAAACTTGGACTATATCCCAAAGCATTTTAATGAATCATTGATTTATTACATTTTTAAGTAATTGGTTTCTGCTTAATATAATACACAAGACAAAAAGTTAGCAAATGTTTATGTTAAATCGTTGTTGAACAGTTTTAAATAAGAACTTATATATGGGGACCAGTTTCACATAAGAACTTACATAAGGGGGGTATAATCACCCAAATTCCTTAACATAAATAAAATGTTTACTTCAGAAACAGATCATAGTTTACAAATTGCGTTAAAAATTTTAAACCATTATTTTATTAGAATCTTTATTCTCCTAATTGCCTTGTTAGATTTTCAAGAAATTGACTTACTTATGTTTAAAATAAAAAACAAGACGAAGAAGTAACAAATGTTTCTGTTAATTCGTGGTCGAACAGTTTCACATAAGAACTTACATAAGGGGGGGAGGGGGTATAATCAACCAATTTCCTTAACATAAATACCATAATTTTAAATTTTTAACGCAGTTTGTAAACTATAATCTGTATCTGAAGTATTACTTCAGATACAGATTATAGTTTACAAACTGCGTTAAAAATTTAAAATTATGGTATTTATGTTAAGGAATTTGGTTGATTATACCCCCTCCCCCCCTTATGTAAGTTCTTATGTGAAACTGTTCGACCACGAATTAACAGAAACATTTGTTACTTCTTCGTCTTGTTTTTTATTTTAAACATAAGTAAGTCAATTTCTTGAAAATCTAACAAGGCAATTAGGAGAATAAAGATTCTAATAAAATAATGGTTTAAAATTTTTAACGCAATTTGTAAACTATGATCTGTTTCTGAAGTAAACATTTTATTTATGTTAAGGAATTTGGGTGATTATACCCCCCTTATGTAAGTTCTTATGTGAAACTGGTCCCCATATATAAGTTCTTATTTAAAACTGTTCAACAACGATTTAACATAAACATTTGCTAACTTTTTGTCTTGTGTATTATATTAAGCAGAAACCAATTACTTAAAAATGTAATAAATCAATGATTCATTAAAATGCTTTGGGATATAGTCCAAGTTTTGTCTGATTACGTGTAAGGTCTTAACTGTACATATGTATACGTATAAATGTTACCAACTAATTATATTCAAACCGAACTGTCTGCCAACAATCAGTTAGTGGAGATTTTACACTGACCATCTGCGTTCAAAGTCGTCTATTCACTAACTTCAAATGTAAAGAAATACCATTTGGCCGGACGAAGAACCGTAAATCTGTTGTAAAATAAACAAAACAATAACTGAAGAACACGTTTTCTATTTACTGGTTTTCGTATAAAACTGTATCGTGTTTGCGGCCGGCGCGAGGCGTTTACACTTTTATAGTTAAACAAACTCAATTCGAACAGATTGCAAATTTACTGACCAAAGAAATAAAGTTTCTTTAATAAGCTCATATAGAAATAGGGTTCTGTACAAAACAATTTTATTAAATATTGCGAGGTGGTAGGGTTTTACAGCGGCTCTGGGGAGTCTGATTGTTGCGTTCGTGGCAAGCGAACGTGCGCTCTAGTTTTCTCGATACGTGTATTTTTACAACGTGTTCGTGACGTCATCAGTCAATAGTATAGTCAGTTCGAAAAAAAAAAAGGTTTTACAGCCTAACTGAGTCGCAACCACCATGTATAAGGCGAAAAAACCCGTCATAGTGATTCGCTTCTGCAGGTCGCGTTTCGGGATCAGCCTGTGCATATCCAGCTTTTCGCAGGCCGGCACGACGGCGGCGACCGGCGATGGATAGTGTGTCACTCGGTGGTCGCCATTGTTTTTTGGATTGTCATTTTGCACTGCTACAATAAAAAAAAACGAGTGAGCACACGCGACTTTATTCTGATGAAAATGGGTTTTTGTACTTTTTAATTATAAATATTAATTACAACATACAAAGGATACAAATATTGTTTGCTGACATTGAAATATTTCATCTTAGTCGACCGTACGTACGACGCGTAGTTTATAAACACAGGTAATCACTCTAATACTATATATTTTAAGGTACTAAACTCATCGTATATGTCTGTATGCTTGTATTTTATTATACACAGATGTGAATGCATATAAATTTAAATAATATTGCAGACAAAAAAAAATACAATAGTTACTGTAAACATTTGAACTTATTATATGTAATGTATGCCTTAGAAATATATAAACTAATTAATTTCTGCAAAGCTTTTACTGATTTCAATTATATAAAACTCTGAGGCCGATATATTGAATTATGTTTTCAGCTTCGCTTAGTATTACTAGAACATTGCGACTCCGCGATATAGTTGGTGATGGCAAAATACTAAATTAAGAGATTTTTTACTGTGTATTGTCTTCCTGTAGATGATATTAACCTGTATGATGTGGTAAAACAGGCGTGAAAAAAACCATCTTGTTTGGTTTATGAAAACATCTAAGATAAGTGCACATGAACGGGCCCCTTATTAGCTATTTTAAAAATGATAGTCGGTATGTTTACATATCATTTTCATAATGAGGAATTCATAGAAAGCAACGACATTATTATTACTGTATACGTAATACCAAAATCTTCCTACAAGTAACTCTAAAGAAGAAAGTGCACATAATTGCACATATTCTATGAATTTCTGCAGAAACACAATACACAATAAAAAAATCATTAGAATTAGTATTCTCTCAGATATTATCTTTACTGTCACCGTCTCTAACGCTGAGCCGTCATGGCCTACTAATACCAAAAAGAAAATTTAGCAAAGGCTTGTTTATGATTACATATATATAAGTATATGACTGATATTTAGTAATCCTTCATTTTAATTCTTGCAATCATTACATAGTATAAAACAAAGTCTCCTACCGCGTCTGTCTGTCTGTCTGTCTATTCGCGATAAACTCAAAAACTACTGAACGGAATTTCAAGCAGTTTTCACCAGTGGATAAAGTGATTCATGAAAAACGTTTTGATATTTGGTATTTTTACACTAATTTACGATTTGCACCAAAATATGTGTTTATTAAAAAAATATATGTGTACTACTTACAATAAAATATTTGGTAACCTCTATGTTTCTAAATCTATTTTTAGTATGCTTATTGCAACAAGTTAGATATTTAATAATAGGAAAAAAATGCAAATCGATTTCAAAGTTCGCTAATATAACCAAAATGTTATTTGAAAATATATAAAATTTTCACCTCAGTATACGGATCTCTAAAATAAAAAACTAGGACGTTATCGCCAGAGTATGTAAACGCCGGTACTGACGGCATGAGCGTCGTTCAATTACGATTTCACTACACGATAAATATGTTTTCGTTTCACGGTCAATGTTATGTTTAGGATATGAGTACACTAGTTACATACTAATATTGTTTCTACTTAAGTTTTAACGTTTAACAACAACCTCCTTTTGTTAAATAAGTATATGGTCCAGGGTCTTAAATACGCTAAGCCTAGTTCTAGGACTAGATCTCAATTGCAGCCATCGGAAAACACCTACACACATAAGGTGGTAGCTAGTCAGACAAGCTTTGGCAACCCTACCACCATGCAAAATCCCTACTACTATGCAAAAGCTTTATCATCATTTTTTTTTCGATCTATCTACGCTATTGGCCTGGGGGGCCTTCACAGCTTCACTTAAGGCACTTCGCCGCTTGGAAAGAAGCGTAAGGGTGCAAGAGTGGCCGATTCCCGGCTTGGGCTGTTACCTTGGATGCAACTTCGCGAGTTCTATCATCATGCAAAAGCCCTTTGTTAAGGGACTTCGTTATAATATATGAAGCGAGAAATGACGTCAAACAATCGTTTTGCAGATGTATATTTATGATTTTAATATGAAATCAAGTTTGATTTTTGTATCTTAAACCATATAACACAACATTCGTTCGCTTTTTTTTATGTCATGGAAGGCAAACGAACAAGTGGGTTACCTGATGTTAAGTGATCGCCACCATCCATAGACACTTGCAACATCCGAGGAGTCGCAAATGCGTTGCCAGCTTGTGTGGCGGGGGAGGAAGAAGGGAAGGTGGAAGGGGAGGGGAGGTGGGCCTTGCAAGCATTGTTACTTTATTTCTATGAGAGGATGGTACTACCCCGGCCGAGCCGATCCATTCATGCTATATGCTATAGAAATATCGTTTTGTCTTAAAATATTATTTGAAATTTATTGCAATTCCTTTCGGAAAATAACAATAATCATTTGCTCGTACATTACGATCGTCTGCAGTTAATGTATACGTGCCTTTATAAATCGTGTGTTTTTATCCTCGCCCCTCTTATCACACAGGCAAAGGAATGGACCGCTCCGATACATATGGATCGTTATTTTTAATCATTTATAAATAGAATTCGATGTGGGAACAAAACCGCTGTAGAATCGATTTTATTATCATAAAAATAATTGTGTTTTCTCGTATGTTTTTTATTGTTATTTTTTATTAATGTTTTGTCTGAAAACTTGTTTAAGTGCACGGAACAGTGTGTGCAAGAAAACGGTCTCGCTAATGTTGGTGACGCACCACGTTTATTGTTTTAGGAGTGCATCGTTGCAATAATTGTGTTTATTATTATATATGTCATAGTAGGAGCATCCAGCAGTCGAAAGTTTGCTAACGGACGAAGCTGCGGGCATGGCTAGTTATTAATATTCTGAATATTTATTTGAGTAGGTGGGTTTAGTTTTTTGTAATGTTTGAATATTACAAGTTACTGTTTAGAGGCATTCCACGCCAAATTGGACTTAACATTAATAAATAGAAGTTCTAAAGATATATTTTGCCTTAGAATAACAACGCATAGAAACCAAATCCGCGCATAAAATGTGACGCTACTAAATTAGAGCCAGAAATGGCTCCCTACACACTATTTTCACTTCTCAGAATCGGATTTGTATGCAAATGGCTCATCTATTTTTGGTTATCAATCCACTCTCTAGATGGCACTGTTATATAATTTTTTGGCAAGTTTGATAACAAAAGATGGTGGATGACAATTAATTTTGACATTTCAAACTGACAACTTTCAACTATTTGTTTTCATTCTCTTTGTTTACGTATTTGTTACGAGAGTGTGCTCCCTTAAATTTTCTTGTCTCCCACAAACAATTTTATCTATGTCCGGTTCTACTTATAAACATTGACTCCTGCATATACATACTTGGATTTAGATATGCCTTACGATGAATATATTCATTACAAATAAAAATGATCAAAAACTTGTATACGATTTACGCAGTACCGCTGTATGCATACATACATAGCTATAAATGTACATTTATAACCAACAATGTTAGTTCGAAACTCATATTATAGAGGCGCTGATTGGAAAGAACGAGTGCGACCTCTATTTATATAACGTACTCTGTGGCTCCCTACGCCTGCCCGTTCCATAGTGTACAAGGTCACTTTGTTCCGAACGCATCTCTCAGAAAATAAATAATTATGACGGTTTGTACAATTAAATGCTGTCACAATACATCTGAAAAACATAAGAAGTATGTTAACATCATTTGTCGAATATAAGCTATCAATATATTATAGTATTTCAACATTTTACGTTAATAAAAACAATTGCTTTATTCAATGTTTTGTAAATGCTCAGTGTTGCCAGATAAGGAAATGTGTTTCCCATTTCATTCGGCGTTAGTGTTGAGATTAATATTTTTAATTAAAGGAACATATTTAATGAATTAGGTATTGTATGTATAAGTAAAATACGCACGCCATTATGTAGTTTACAATAATTTCTAGAACCATATAATTTTATTATATAATTAAAAGTTAACATTGATAAATACAAGTTCTAAAGATATATTTTACCTTAGAATAATAACGCATAGAAATCAAATACGCGCATAACATTTGACGCTACTAAATTAGAGCCAGAGATGGCTCCCTACGCCTTTTTTTTTTTTTACGTGTGGTAATCCTTTATGGATACACCACCCTTCCGGGGCAGAGGGTGGGTTATGTCCGTCTCGCACGGACTAAAACCCCACGGTGTACGTCTACCGCTAAGTTGGGGCGGCACGAGATCTCTATAGACTTCATCGTGCCGCCCCAGCGGTTGGCCCAGCAGCGATATTGCTGCCGCCGGGCCTAATCCTGTGAGGAGACAGCCGGGTACACACCGGCCGTCTCCGCCGTCCGCCGAACCTGTGCACTAGAAAGATGGCCCCCCCGAATGCTTCACTTTTGTAATCACCTAAAGTACCGAACTATCTTTCTATACGTTATTATTCTAATGCCCGTTTTCACCAACGCTCCCTTAACGTACCCCTAACTAAGGGATCCTTAAGCTAAAGTGTCCCCTAAATCAGCTACCTAACTTATTTCGTTTTCACCATGCTAAGGGCTACTTACTGAGGTAGCACCTAGTTAAGCGTCAGTTTTTTCGTCAAGCCAGTATTGAAGCAGGCGGAACATGTGCTGGTAACAATTTCAATGCAAAAGTTTTATGAATTTCTTATAAAAACCACACAAATACAATTTTAAAACAAAATGAATGACCCAAATATGTTAAAAATAAAATAAAATCCGTTTACTGTTACTTTAAAAAACGCTTTGTTCGTTGTTGGGTAGGCGCAGGTATCACCATTTTGTTTTATTGGGGGTCCGTTTTAATATGTACCTACTGAATGTTTGCAGTCTTTTCAGTGCATATCGTGTTCATTTTGATTACTTATTGTGTAGTAGGTACCTACTTTTCTAGTTATTATATATACTAGCATAGAATGTATATATAAATTAAGTATGACTTGCGCGTTTTGTTTTATTCGAATTCGTGTTACAAAAATAAATTTATTGTTGGGTCTGTCCAGTTTCGCATAAGTTACGTCAGCCATTCAGAAGTGTGGACTATTGAAGAAATGAATAGTAAACTCTTTACTCAACACACCAATGCGCCAAAATATGGAACTACAAGTAAGGCAAATACAAATGCATCGTCATGATAAGGAACTTCCGACTTTTTATTGATTTATCGGTTTCTTTAGCTACCAAAGTTACGAAAAACTCAAATATCTCTTTAATTTACGATATATAAACGAATTAACAACAAATTCAATTTAATATGTTTGTAAAATAAACATCACTTCGCACTAAGGGATCGACTTTCCGTCCCCTAAAATATAGGTAACCCTTAGGGTCTTAGGTGACTCTTAGACGTTGGTGAAAACGAAATCTTCCTAAGTGGTCACATAAACGTGTTTTAAGTGTCCCTTAAATTTAGGGAACGCTGGTGAAAACGGGCATAAGTATTTTGCATTATGATTTCAGGTGTCATCATACCGGTAATTATAAGGAAGAATACACGGGTAGTTTTACACATAAAACCGGAACACAAACAAGGTTACAGGTATGTATATTCTGTTATAAATATGTATAGTCTGCGTCAAACGTTTTAAATACTCTGAAGTAGATGCGCAGAACACAAATTTAAGTATTAGATGGACGCAGATGAGATAAAAGGGGAACAGACTTGCTCGCGCTTTTTCCTCGCCCCTAATACACCCACGTTGACACATGTACCCTGTCTTTATTAGTTGCAGCACAGCCGTATTCAGAATAGTTTTGTTGTTGTTAATTACACGTTATTGCTATTTCTATGTTTTCTATTTCTTATTTATATTTATTACAAGCTGACCCGTGTAGCTTCGTCTGCATCAAATTGGTTATCATCGTTTTCAATTGTATTTTTAAACGCGAAAATTTTTAATAAACCTAAAACCCGATTGCAGCCACACCTACCGTTTCCAATTGTAAATCCAAACTATCAAGGGGCTCACTCAAACATATACCCAGATGGTATGTGAGAAATCTTTTAAAATAAGCGTACAACCTGTTCGTAGCATCGTCTACCGGGTTCAATTAAAATAAAAACTAGCCTACATATATTGGCGGTAATGTAAAAAAAGCTTGAGAGGTCTATGAATGAAGTTCCTTTCCCTTTTTGGAAGGCGTTTACTATACAGTCAGTATAGTTTACATTATAAAATATCAAGTTGATAGATTTAAATTGTAATTTAAACGATAAAATATATTTATAAAATAAATAACGATAAATTAAACACTGAATGACATCATAACTATTTTCAACATGTATTAAAACTTTGTCACACTCCATTGTATTGAAGAAAAATATAAATATTAAAAAGATATGTTCAAACTATGTTAAGATAGCTG
This sequence comes from Antheraea pernyi, assembly GCA_015888305.1. Classification (NCBI taxonomy): domain Eukaryota; kingdom Metazoa; phylum Arthropoda; class Insecta; order Lepidoptera; family Saturniidae; genus Antheraea; species Antheraea pernyi. The sequence continues at coordinate 27,434 of MU159016.1, forward strand.
TAATTTTAATATTATTTTATGTAGATATAAAAGAGGGTAAATTAAAAATAATGTGTATATAATAACTTAGCTATAGCTATGGTTTAGCGCAACAGTGGCTGTATGATAAAGATAACAATAATTGTGGGAACACCTGTTATAGACGCATGTATTCAAGATGGCGTCAGTCCCAGGTCATATGTCTACGTTTATCGTTGTTTTTCATTGTTTATGGTGAAATCTCAATATCATAATGGTTTATAAAATGAAATATGTTCTTTGCAATGGAAAAAATAAAATGGTTTGAAATTAATTATTTTATTTATAAAGAATATCATCGGGCACATTATTGTCAATAACAAAATTGTCTGGCAGTGATAAAATCATGTTTTTAATAGCGTTAAAAAGTTACTGAAAAAAAAATGTTCATAAAATTATTTATAAATCAAAATTTTGATCTGTAAAGGTGTGATGCGCATTAAAAAACACAACGTTAATCGGCTACCAGGTTTCCTGAATCCTGTTTGAAAGGGCATAATATGATCTTCATATTAAAAAACCAGCTTTTCTAAAATTCTCATTCTTCCAACGTTGCTGGCTCTTGTACTAAGGTGTCGCAAAAAAGTCTAGTTACATTAACTACAAATTTTTGTCTTTCGTTTTCTTGAAGAACCCCTTGTATTTTATGGGAGAAAAAGTATGCTAGATGTAACCTTGTAATATTAGTTATCACTGTGTCAAGTTTCGTCAAAATTGGTTCAGTGCTTTCAGAGTGATACGTATTCACAGGCACAGACAAACAGACAAAAGTTGTAAAAGGATTATTTTTGGCTTCTATATCGATAACAAAGTCTACCCCGATCAAAATATTTAATGTACAGATTTGGCTTTGTTACAGTTTTATTATAGTATAGATTATTAAAAGACCCATCCACTTCAAAAAATGATGTTTCTATGGAACGCGTTGTTTATTAGAAATTATTTATTTATTATGAACGTATTTTATTTACAATACCGGTGTTGTACCACGTATAATATATGCACAATATATGTTACAAGTGTTATCACCCACCTCCGGTGCCGCTGCATCACATTCAAGAGACGAGACTACAACACGACCGGAACATTGATATTAGCGCCACCATATTATAAATATACATTGACATTAGCGCCAACATATTAGATACACATTGACACTAGCGCCACTATATTAAAGATACATAAATAAGAATTATTATTATTATATGGATTTTAATAAGAGTATCATTATATAGAATTTAATCATTATGAATAATAGTATATTCTTTGACTTCATAGTTCGGCCATGAAAGGCAAGATGCCGCTGATCTACATGTCGAAACAGATTACCAACCATATTAGAGATACATAAATAAGGATAATTATATGAAATTGTTGTATAGCTTAAATAACATAAATTTGTTCATACTTTATTATTTTTGGTTACTTAAATTATTTTGCGGAATTATGTATAAATAGTAATCGCTTTGACTTATATAGATGGGCCTTTAAAAGGCAAGATGTTAGTAATATCTACGCATTGTTATATACGAAGTATTGTAAGGCGAAGCGCTGGCCAAATAAATAGTGACAGTATCTACGAAGTATTTATTGCTATTCCTGACTGCATCGACCCTATACGTGATTAGTGTAATACAAGATATATTCCACAGATAGAAATAAATACTGCATAAGAGGAATCATTCCATTAAAGTACGCGTTCACCAAAAACTCACCAACCAAGTGATTGAATGCTATTTGCATAAATATAATTTTTAATTTGGAGGTATTATAAGGTCGCCCTTTCTCGCTTCATCTTTTAAAATACATGTACTCTAACACTTTCATAAGATGGCGGCTAACAAGTTATAAACGTCAAATTTATCTGAGCTGGCAGAGTTGCCATTATCATGCAAATTAGTATTGGCTACTGGGCTAGATTAAATTGGTAGATCCTTATTGGTCACGCGTAAAGCGAGACAGACTTTGTCCGCTATTTAAGGAAATGAAAGACTACATTGGTCACTAAGTACTTATTACGATATATGCCAACTCTTAAATGGAAGCCGATGTGAATCGGGTTATATGTACTCCTTATCACTAGTGTCTATCGCCAGTAAAGGCTTATAATTAAATAATCCTTACAGATCACTAAAACGGCAGCCGAGAATTGGACCTGCACCTTCTCGATACTGCACATTGAAGCAAATACTGTAGTTTACAACAATATAAAATATGAACAAGTAGTCTGTAACTTAACAGTACATATTCGTTCATTGTGTAAGTATATTTATTTATTTTTAAATATATTTTTACCAGAATTCAATACTTCATTTGTTTTGCGACTTCGGTGGTCCATCCAGCTTTTACCTATAGCTTTAAATGGTATATCCTTACCAACCTGCTCTGATTTCCGGTATCTCGGTTCTCTGATCCAAAACGATGCATAGATAGATAGATAGATGCATAGGCAAGGACGTGAGGAATAGGATAAATGCAGGGTGGATGAAATGGCGAAAGGTGTCTGGTGTAGCTTGTGACCCACGAATGCCCTTGAAACTCAAAGGGAAGGTGTATAAAACTATTATAAGACCAGTAATGTTGTACGCATCTGAGTGCTGGGCGACTAGAGAGACGGATGAGAGAAAACTACATGTGGCAGAGATGCGAATGACTATAATGGATAAGATTAGGAATGAATATATCAGAGGAAGTTTGATAATAGCACCAGTAATCGAGAAGTTAAGGAGTAATAGGTTAGAATGGTATGGGCATGTCATGAGGAGAGATGAAGACCATGTAACTAGAAAAGCTTTGAGTATGACGGTCGATGGATATAAGAGTAGAGGAGGACCGAAAACAGCATGGATGGATTGTGTAAAAAAGGATATGTGTGTAAAAGGTGTGATGACTGAGATGACATCTGATAGGCGAGCGTGGAAAAGGAAAACATGTTGTGCGACCCTACTGGGATAAGGGTAAGAAGATGGTGACTTCAATACAAAGAAGGTTATTTATTTTATTTTTGGCAACCCATCTCCAAGATTATAAGTGCCATTGTCGGGTAAGTAATAATTTTACAAGGGTCTTGTGGTAATTTCAATATTCTAACAAGATGGCGGCTCTCTTGTTAGAACTATCCGGGATGGTTTTCGTGGCATCTCAGAATTTATGCTCCGTGGTATTATTATCCATCCACGTATGTACAATAACCGAACTATATTACGTAAAACGCCACCAACAATACAAAATATAGAATCAACAAAATAACTATACTAATATTATGGAGCTGAAGGGTTCGTTTGTTTGGTTGTACGCTCTCAGTCAGTTCTCAAGTCAGTTCGAGAAAAAAAGAGGTAAAGTTTGTGACGTTGTAAGGGGTAATCTTAGAAACTACTGGTCCAATTTGAAAAAATCTTTCAGTATTAGATAACTCATTTATCGGGAAAGCCTATAGGCTATATATCATCACGGTAAGAAAAATAGGAGGGGAGCACCAATGAAGAATACTTCAAAATCAGGTTTTTCCATTTGAGAGCTTCCGCTGCACGATAGCGCTAGCCCAAAGTCTAAACTAGTCCCCGCGGACGAAGTCGCAGACAGAGGTTAGTATAAGTGTCTGTACATTTTAGATTTATCTGAAAAAAATTGTTGCAAGTATCTAGGAATAGGTAATAAAATACATATTATTCATTAATATTTAGTATTTTCATTAAAATCGGTTCACTCTATCAAAAGTTATTGTAATTTTAATGACGACGCGGCTTAAGTAAGTAGAAAAAATTACATAAGAAAATGGACTTCATACATTCAGATGAATTTATTAGTTTTTGATGTGAAACATCTATAGGCGAGGGTAAACGTGACTGTTCGTGTGGCGAGACGTGGCAACGCAATATACGAACGTTGTTCTATTAACGAAATACTTAAAAACATTTGCAACCCTATGTGTATAAATATAAGGTTCAAATTGTTTTGTCGGTCACTCGTTGTACTAGTGGTACGCGGCACGCGCCAATGACCTAGCGCCCTTTCATAAATGCCGCCGAATACACCGCGCCTGCGCCTAGTTGAATTTTTGTATTTTGTATTTAATAACAATGAATATTTATGTAATAAAATAAATAAATAAATAAATAGCAATTCATAGAACAAATTTGTAATGCTTTATTTTTTCATTATGCCATAGTTGATTCCTGCCGTAATCTGTTCCTTTATGCATACAACTTATGCAAAACAATGTTGATGTTTCACATCTGCCAGGCGTCTCGTGACGGCTCAATTTTTTTTTACCACGCGCTCTAAGTCTGTGCACATTGGTTAATAAATGAATAAATTTCAGATGGTCCAGCTATATCAATTAATAAAATACCGGTGGAGACCAAGCGACAGGACCTGACTACGATTGATTACGACTACTTGGGTTACTATTACTTTCACCCAGGTCTGCCAGTTTACGTAGAGTGTGTAAGACCCACAAAACGCGCTGGTTCTATAGAGTTTACACTAACATCAGTATCCACTCAGCGTAAGTATATATAAAAATATATTATTTTATAACTTCCTTAGCCCTGTTGTGATTTAAAAGTCTATGAAACAAAAATCTCTATCAAAAGATGACAAACATATTTTAATACATAAAAATCCAATGTCATGATGTTTGTCCACGATGAACTGCGAAAGTACTCAAATGATCTTTATGAAAGGTTGGCGTTTATTTATTGGTCAACTTGAGAGACACAATAATTTATATTTCTATTAATAACCTCAATATTTTTAATTGTCAATTACAATCAATGTTGATTATTGCTATTAATTGTAAGTTTCACCAGTCTCGAACAGATGGCGCTTTAAATTAGTCTATTTACAGAAAACTGTAGGACCCACTGTTATACATATCTCATAGACTATAGATTTTGAATTTCTTTTTCTATTTTAATTCAACAATAACTGAGCCACAGCAACGCGTGGCCGAGTCACCTAGTGAACATCTTCTATCTATATTATAATAAAACTGTAACAGGGCCAAATCTGCACATTAAATATTTTTTGAAAATTTTGATAAGGGTAGGCTTTGTTGTCGATATAGAAGCCAAAAATAACCCTTTTAAAATTTTTGTCTGTCTGTCTGTCCCTGTGAACACGCATCACTCTGAAAGTACTGAACCGATTTTGACGAAACTTGGCACAGTGATAACTAATGTTACGAGATTACATTTAGGATACTTTTTGTCCCATAAAACCTTCCAAAGAGGATTCAAAATACCTGGTAGCCGATTAACGTTGTGTTTTTTAATGCGCATCACACCTTTACAGGTCATAATTTTGATTTATAAATAATTTAAGGACCATTTTTTTTAGTAACTTTTAAACACTATTAAAAACATGAATTTATCACTGCCAGACTATTTTATTATTTACAATAATGTGCCCGATGTTATTCTTTATAAATATAATAATTCATTTCAAACTATTTTATTTTTTCTATTGCAAAGGACTTAAGGCGCTTCCACAATAATCACTATCTTTATCATACAGCCAGTGAAGAATATGGTTCAAATCAGGCTCGAAGGACCATGAAGAGAAAGATATTTTATTTTGGTAAAATGTTTATTTGGTAAAATGGTTATTAAATGGTTATTAATAATTACTAATGGTAAATAGCGAACAGCGGTGTTGAGTCGCTCGTGGTTGATTGCGAACTAAACTAATACAAATATATTGCCTTAGTAATAAAATGCAGAAGTGCACGCAGTGCACAAATCATACAGAATACCTAAAGAGCAGTTCGGTTGTTTAACTACGAACAGCAAGTGTTACGCTAACCTATACCTATAGCTAAGTAATTCTATACATATTATTATAAATTTATCGTCTTTTATGTCTAAATAAAATAATATTGAAATTACAGCTATCGTAACATGGTTTGAACATACTTATTTTATTTACAAAAAATAGCATCGGGCACATTATTGTTAATAACAAATGTTTCGCAATAATAATTTCATGTTTTAGTAGCGTTTTAAAGTTAGTGAAAAACGAAACATTCAAAAATTATATAAAAATCAATATTTTTGCCTGTGAAGGTGCGATATGCACTAATAAACGCAACGTTTACCGGCATGGCAGCCTGGTAACCCCGCACGCTGTTCGGAAGAACATAAAGATTTATAAAAAACTGGCTTATCGAAATTCGTTGTCGAAACCGTTCCTAGCTCTTAGACAAATAGTTACAGGCAAGTGACATTTGACGCGTCGTGCATATATTAAAAAGATATGCTTTTTAATATTTATATTTTTCTTCAATACAATGGAGTGTGAAAAGGTTTTAATACAAGTTGAAAATAGTTATGATATCATTCAGTGTTTAATTTATCATTATTTATTTTATGAATATATTTTATCGTTTAAATTACAATTTAACTCTATCAACTTGATATTTTATAATGTAAACTATACTGACTGTTTAGTAAACGTCTACAAAAAAAGGAAAGGAACTTCGTTAGAAACTGGAGGTCCACATACCTCTAAAGATTTATTTTTTACATTACCGCCAATATACGTAGGTTAGTTTTTATTTTAATTGAACCCGGTAGATGATGTTACGAACGGGTTGTAGGCTTATTTTAAAATATTTCTCACATACCAACAGGGTATATGTGATGCTACCAGAATTGTTATTCTCTAAATAACTATATTTAATGAAATGATAACATTATTCAATTATTATACAGGTCGACAGATCTTGGCATTTTCTTAATACAGTAGATGTTAAAGTGTAACTAGAGAGTTTTTGGCAGGACCTTGGAATGCCATGTAGTGGTCTTTATATCTTTATATATAAATTTCTTCTGTGCGTGTGTATGTCACTGAACTCCTCCTAAACGGCTGGACAGATTTTAATAAAACTTTGTGTGCGTGTTCCAGTGGATCCGAGAATGGTTTAGATTCACAATTGGACCCGGTAGGTGGCGTTGCGGGTGATTTTTAGGATTTTTTTTATTATCAAGGCAGGACAACGTCCGCCAGGTTCGCTAGTTATACATAAATTTCTTCTGTACGTGTGTATGTCACTGAACTCCTCCTAAACGGCTGGACCGATTTTGATAAAACTTTGTGTGCGTGTTCCAGTGGATCCGAGAATGGTTTAGATTCACAATTGGACCCGGTAGGTGGCGTTGCGGTTGATTTTTAGGATTTTTTTTATTATCAAGGCAGGACAACGTCCGCCAGGTTCGCTAGTTATACATAAATTTCTTCTGTACGTGTGTATGTCACTGAACTCCTCCTAAACGGCTGGACCGATTTTGATGAGATTTTGTGTGCGTGATCCAGTTGATCCGAGAATGGTTTAGATTCATTGGATCAATTGGATACGGTAGGTGGTGCTGCGGTTGAATTTTAGGATTTTTTTTAATTATCAAGGAAGGACAGGCCGCCCCGCTGGTATATCTATAAGATTTAACATGCGAGAGAATGAGATATGTGACACATTCATTTTAACATTCGGATATCTGTCACATGTAATCCTGTCTCATAAGTTTCTTCAAAGTCCAGCATTCGGATCCATATAAAATGACTTGCTGTATTGTAGTTTTGTCCAGACTAGTGGTCGCCTAGTGGTCGAAATTCGACTATAATTCATTTTTACATTCAATAAGACCAAAGAGAATAATAATTATTTCAGTGATTTTATAAATTTACTAAAGATATAATATTATTTATCAATCAATTATTAATGTATATTATGAGTTTACATATTATATTATTATTAAATTAACCTACAATTTGACTAGTTCATTTCAAAGGGCCCGTAAGCTATGGAACGTAAGTCATGTTAACAATATTGGATGTAGGATGACAAAACGTAATTCAAATCAAATCAAATCAAAAATACTTTATTCAGTTTAGGCCCTAATAAGGCACTTATTAACGTCAAAGACTACTACCGGTTCGGAAAACAACCCAGTCATCGAGAAGAACCGGCAAGAAACTCGATCGGGTACATTTTTTTTTAACATATATTTCTAATACATTATACAACAATGCTTTTAGTGGATGCACAGAGAGGAGTCAATTCCAGACATCACTATCATTCACATACTGATCCACTCTATAATATCCTTTTGAAACTAAAACCCGTTTGACATGGCGCTTAAATTTACAGTCCGGCAAATCGGTAACATGCTTTGAGACTTTATTGTATAACCTAACACTATTACCTAAAAAACTATTACTGGATTTGCTAAGTCTGAAACATGGGACCACCAGTTTATTACAGTTTCTAGTATTTAGATTATGCCGGTCTTTAACTAAATTCAGTTTATCAAAGTTTTTCCGGACATACATTAAATTATCAAGAATGTATTGGGAGGGCAGAGTTAAGATACTTATATACTTATATAATTGTAACGTAAGAGTAAAAAGAAGTATGGCGAAACGTCATTTTCATTTACATGTGTGTATATGTTGTGAGTCATTCAAGCAGTAGTGTGTGTAATATATATTTTAATTAATTTAATGTGTATTTAATGCATTTTATATAGACTGTGTACTTTTCTTCCATATAAACTTTAACCATACAAAATTTCACGTTCATCCGTTCGCGCAACTCGCTTAGAAAGGGTTACAAAGTTTTCGCTTCACATATGAATATATAGAGTTATTATTATAATAGATATGTTGTGTTCGTGATATTAATTCGTTGATACACACGTACAAGCTCGATCCAAAACGAGTATTAACTTCTGTAATTTATACTAATATTACAAAGCTCGAGGGTCTGCTTGCTTGTTTGAACGCGCTAATCTCAGGAGCTACTGGTCCGATTTGAAATCTTTTTTAAATATTCGATAGCACATTTATTGAGAGAGGCTATAGGCTATGTCTTATCACGCTAAGACCTATAGAAGCGGAACACCAATGAAAAATATTTCAAAACCGTTTTTTTTCCCTTTGAGAGCTTTCGCTGTCTGTTAGCGGTAGCCCAGAGTATTTCACGCGGACGAAGTCGCGTGAATAGCTAGTACATAATAAAGATATCTCGAAAACAAGAAACACTGTATAATGTATTCTATCTCATTCTCTCGGGTATTAAGTCCTATAGTTGTACAGGTTTGACTCTTTTTATGCTAATTTTTTTTTGTTTATAGTAGCACGGCAAAATGACTGCACTGTGCCTGATGGTAAGCACAGTACAATCCAAAAACAATGGCGACCACCGAGTGACACACTATCCATCACCGGTCACCACTGTCATGCCGGCCTGCGAAGTGCTGGATATGCACAGGCTGATCCCGAAACGCGACCCGCAGAAGCGAATCACTATGACGGGCTTTTTCGCCATATACATGGTGGTTGCGACCCAGTCGGGCTGTAAAACCCTACCACCCCGCTTTCGCCATTGCCTCGTTCGTTATTCAGCAGGGTGCACCACGTGCAGGTGAGGTTGGCTTGAGTGTCTCAAGTCTTAAGATGTTATTCGACACCCCTTACACCCCAAAATATAATATTATTTTTAAACACATCGTAAGTACTTAATTGAACGTTACGTCTCCTAATTGCGTTTCGAATCACTTGGGTATTGCCATGACTCCTACAATTGAATCGAGTACTACTAATGTATTATATGGCGTAATTATAGCCAGGACTAAGCGGTGTTGACACAATTTGACAAATTTTCTTATATTGTTTCAGATGTATTTGTAAAAACTGGCCATGAGTATGCGGATAGATATATTAATATAAAATTAACTGAGGAACATAACAACACGTATTTGGACTGTAATTATTCAACGAATGAAGTCGATTTACTGGCCAGGGTATATATGTATGTAAATAAGCGAGTGACGACAGAAAAAGGTATTTATTATCGTTCTATTTTATCGCAAGTGGAAGATTTCTATTTTATTTCCCTTATCAAACGGAAAGAGTTTGGCAAATTATCCGATACGAAATATATATAAGAGTTGTTGAGGTATGTATGCTTGGTACACATATATGTTTCAACAACTGGCAGCGGTGGTAGAGCGTGATTTGTCGCTGCCGAGCGTGGTTACGGCGATGCTCGGCGTGGACCAGGCTTGGCGAGCAATGGCCTCCTTCTGCGAGGAGGTCATCTCGCAGAAGGAGGTGGCGGAGAGGGCCCGTAAGGCAGACCCACTAAGTGGTCGTCTCCGCCAACGGAAGACCGGCAGGAGGAGGCGGCGCTTTGCCCAACTCCTCCTGCCACCGTAGCCGGACCTGAGGGGATGAGCCGGTATGTACCCGGTCTGCCCCTCTATAGGTAGGAGCCCGGTAGTCACCTTCCGCCGGGCTGACCGCAGGGGCGGCTCTACAAGGTTGAGTAGCTTGAACGATCACTTGCCGTCCCCACAAAACGGTCTGTCGGTACACCGTGAGGTTTTAGTCCGTGCGAGTCGGACATAATCCACCCTCTCCCCCGGGAGGGTGGCGTATCTATTAAGGATTTCTCCACGTTAAAAAAAAAAAGAAAAAAACAGATAGGTCGCGAATTGCATGTATCAGGCAACAGCCCAAGCCAAGGTATGTCGTGCATCCTTGAGCTAGTTGTCACATAAAATCGGCTGAGTGCCTTAAGCGCTCGCCTTAGTAGTCCGGTGAAACTGTTAAGAACTAGCTAGGTCAATAACGTCGTCAGTTCGAAAAAAAAAGTATTTATTGTCTAGAGTTTACTAGCTTATACCGACGAGTACATCTTCGATCTCTAGACAGAATATTATTACGCTATCCACTAAGAAGAAAGGCATTATTTTACTATGCTACTGTAAAGAACAGTAATCAGTTGTTAGAGTTAGGTTCCGTAGAGCGGCTTGCGGCAGAAGTGAACCGTTGTAGCTGAATCTGAGGAGATGGGTCGGGAGCCCATCTCCCTGTTGTACAGGTTCGGTTGACAATAGGAGACGACTTGCTTAGCTTAGTTAGATTTGCGATGTTGCATAACCCAGGGAACAGCCCAAGCTGAGGTGTGCCGCGCAAGGGTGCGCTGGTTGTTAAATAAAATGGACTGAGTGCCTTAAGCGGTCGCCTTAGTAGACCGGTGAAGCTGTAAACGCCTGACTGACCAATAGCGTATTCAGTTCGAAAAAAAAGGCTGACAGGTGGACGGTATGCAACGCAGGGCCCACCGCAGGAACGGCATGGTAGTTTTTACGAACGACCCTGTGCCGCTCCAATAATGCGTCCGACACTACGTACCCTCTCGCTTGGTTGGATGCTGTGTCCATATAGGATTTTCCCACATTACAAAAGGAAAAGTGAATTGGTAGAAATCGTCACGTAAGGAAAACGCGTTACCGCCCCCTTTCCCCTCTTACCTGTCTCTTTGTATTATGCGCATTAACGCATTAACGCATATGCGTTACATCCATTTTGATGGCTTTAATTTTAATTAAAATATCAGATATTTTTTATATAGTAGCATGGCAAAATGACTGCACTACGCCTGATGGTAAGCACAGTACAATCCAAAAACAATGGCGACCACTGAGCGACACACCATCCATCGCTGGTCGCCGCTGTCATGCCGGCCTGCAAAAAGCTGGATATGCACAGGCTGATCCCGAAACGTGACCCGCAGAAGCGAATCACTATGACGGGCATTTATGGTTGCGACCCAGTCAGGCTGTAAAGCCCTATCACCCCGCAATCTGTAAATGAATGTATTGATTGATAAATTATATAATAAAAATGCGTGCTTTCGCCGATGCTCGATCTGAATGCTATAGATACATTGAACCGACATTAATAAAGTATACTGCAAGACCAAGGTGAAGTGCAAAACGTAACAGAATTATGTAGGGTTGTCCCGTAAAGTGTACGATTGGGCATGTGAGTATCAAAAATCAAGCAGACAATCGTCATACGCCGCCGGTAATATAACCTCAATACTAAACTTACGGAGATTCCATTAAACAATATCTTTATAGGATCATTAACCATCACAATTAATGGAGAAAGGTTACAATCGAATCCGATTCTGGATACGAAGAACAACGTGACTGTCAATTATTTATTCTACGACGCGTCTTACATTGGTGATACTAATTTGAAGATAAATTGTGAAAGGCATGGCGAGTCACACGGAGAATTGATACTAACGGCACACAAAATTGATGGAAATTACAAAAGTAAGTTTTTTTAATTAATGTTCCAAGTGAAATTTTGGTTACAATTAGAACTGATCATTAGTAAAACAAATTACAAAATAATTCGATGTACTAAAACGATATACGTTACATATTCTGCGAATAATATACTTACGCGTATGGCACAAGAAAAGTACAAAATTATTGATATAGTCCCGTATAATATAATGCAAATTATAGCAATTACTACAATTACTATAGTTAAGTATAGAGATAAAACAAAACATTACACTAGTCCCAAAAAATAATTTTTGGGTGAATTTCAACAAGCTGTAATTCGAGAGGAAATGGACGTTTATATTTTTTTAATTGTAGCACGTCAAAATGTCTGCACTATACCCGATGTTAAGCACAGTACAATCCCAAAACAATGGCGACCACCCAGTGACACTATCCATCGCAGGTCACCGCTGTCATCCCTGCGAAAAGCTAGATATGCACAGGCTAATCCCGAAACGCGACCTCCAGAAGCGAATCACTATGACGGGCTTTTTCGCTATTTCCATGGTGGTTGCGACCTAGTCAGGCTGTAGAACCCTACCACCCCGCTTTCGCCATTGCCTCGTTCGTTACTCAGCAAGTTGCACCACGTGCAGGTGAGGTTGGCTTGGGTGTCTCAAGTCTTATGATGTTATTCGACATCCCTTACACCCCAAAGTATAGTATAGTTAAAAGAGGTGGCTTTTCAAGCCCGTCTAGCTAGCTACTACCCGCAATTTGAAAATCTGTGGACGAGACACGCGAACCTAGAGGAAGACCAGATCTAAAGTCCAGCTGCCGGAATATATATATATAGCTGTTTAGCAAAATCCTTGCAACCCGATGATAGTAGGTAGTTAGACCAACATTACAAAAAGATTAGAATTATTAACACGGCTGTAACTATGAATTTGAAGGAGCCGGATCTTGGTAAGTCATGCAGCTTTTATATTTCATTCACAATGTGTTATTTGGGTGTGTATTTTATAATTTGGCGATGCCTTACGTAATATAGTTTTATTGTGCACAAGTGAGGAGGATGGGAAATAATATCACGGAGCATGGATTCTGACTTGCAACAGAAACACCCTGGAAAGTTCTAACCAGACGGCCACTATACACACTAAATTTATGAACGAAATGTATACGCCATTGTCAGATATTACAAAAACAAAAATGAACACGGGTACAACATGAGTTTTACTAAGCAGTGCCTACAATTTGAAATTTAGTTGAAGTCATCTTTAAGATGTGTCCAAGTAGTGTCTAACTAAACATCTGATTTAAGTTTATTATGCAAGGAACTCTGAATAGCATTCGTTCCATTCGATCTCATCATACGCAAACGTTTCATTACCTACAGATACTTTGCAAACAATTTCAATTTCTGAATAATATTTTTGATCTTCATTAAAAAAATGTATTTATGATACGTTAAATTGGTTATAGAAAATGATGTATGAAATAAATAAAATTAGCAATTTATAAGATTTATATATTATTATACATGAAAGTGTGTAAGGTGGAAGAACAGTATAATAATTAGTATTTAATCGGTCACGATTAAATACATTGTCAGATGTCAATAGTGCCAAATAATAATAGTTACGATTTACTTGTGAATGTCTAAAATTGTTTAATTTATTTATGTTGTATTGATGTATATTTGAATAGAGAAGTGGTTGTCATGTCAACATAGTTGTTTAGTCAGTTTATGATTATGTCTCAATAATAATGTATAAAATACAAGATTATTTCTAAATATAACAATTTACTTCTTACAAATTAATTATACCGACGAAATCCATAATTTATTATGAAACTTATTTTGCCGGCAAATAGAGATACAGTTAATTACAGCAAAAGAACAAGAACTGTCAACTTAGACAAGTGTTAGAGATATTTAGATTAAAATAATGTCCATCTGTAAACAAGGGTAAGACACTCTTTTGTATTCAAACTTTTTTTAAGTAAGAGTTCAATACGTATTTAACTTTTTTGCAATGCGTATTTAACTTTTTTGTAATAACACGGTACATGTTTAATTATAATTATGATAAAATATTTTGTATTGTGAAGTAACGAGTCAGTGACGTGAAGTGACGCCATCTATGAGACATCTACAGTTTTCTGTCAACAAACTAATTTAAAGCGCCATCTCTTCGCGACTGATGAAACTTACAATTAACAACAATAACCAACATTGAAAATCATTTAATTTGAAATTTAAAAATGTTTACGTCATTAATCGCAATATGAATTATCCTATCTCTCAAGTTGGATCAAATTATACGTAAATGCCAACGCTTTATGAAGATCGGTTGAGCAGTTTCGGAGTTCATCGTGGACAAACATCATGACAATGGATTTTTATATATTGAGATAATAATTTTAATAAGCAGAAAATATGTTACAGAATACGTATAGTCCGCCGGTCGGCTTGGGAAACCAATAACACTTTGTAGACACTGTGACTGTGACTATCTATCTATATAACTTCTACATAGAAGTGCGTGTAGATCAGCGACATCTTGCCCTTTATATGCCGAACTCCCACCAATGAAGTTCTCACACTGGTGTAAATAATGAACAGCCGATAACTTCAACCAATAGCGTTTGAGGTCATTAGTAACACCCCCATTGAAGTCAATAGCGCGGTATCGCAGGTCAATAGTGGCTCGCACCGGATGTAGTTATTAACAAATAATAATAAGATAATTTCGTTAATTCCATACAACTCCGCAGGTTTCAACCCTACACCAAATGGTGACACCATTTATAAGTCTATACCATTGAACAAAATAACTAAGGATTCGGAGATAAAATGTTCCTTAAAGATGAACGATGGAAGGTTCGCTGACTATGTTATAAAGTTTTTACGGAAATGGCCGACAAATGGTATGTAAAATTTATTACTACTGTATAGTAGAGTTTCGGAGTAAGGGACCGATCGGCAGCTAAATAGTTTCGCTGGAGTTTCTTTAATTTGTATAGATAACAAATGAATAAAATAGCTTATGGCGAGATTTTAGTTTTTTTTATGTATCATAGGAGGCAAACGAACAAGTGGGTCACCTGATGTTAAGTGATCACCACCGTTCATAGACACTTGCAAAACCAGGGGAGTCGAAAGCGCGTTGCCACCCTGTGCTTTGGAAAGGGGGAGGGGGTAGGGGAAAGCGGAGGAGAGATGGGTTATCCGCCGTTCTCACTGATCGAACATGGAAGCACTAATACGTCACGTCGGTTTTCTGTGGGAGGGTGTTACTACCCCGAGCGAGACGACCCACTCATGATGAAACCGGTACCTAACAGCTTCGGCGTGGCTTCAACACCTACTCAAGTTGCATCGTGGTTTTATAAAACCACACGTTCCTTCATTACATAGTTACATAGTATAAAACAAAGTCCCCTACTGCGTCTGTCTGTCTGTCTGTTCGCGATAAACTCAAAAACTACGGAACCGATCTTTATGCGGTTCTCACCAGTGGATAAAGTGATTCAGGAGGAACGTTTTGGTATTTAATTAGTCCCGGATTGTTTTTATAATCAGAACGGATTAACGTCTGCCGGGCCCGCTAGTTTATTTATAAAGATTTGTTTCATTTCCAGATTTGTTCATGACCGGGTTATTAAATCATAATATTTTACTGGACGACGTGGAATCGAGTGGATTTGTCCATAAGATTCAATATCAGTACAAGGACGGCGACACCTTGAATTTGATGTGTTCATGTGGTACAAAAAACTGTGATATCTTTTGGATCGTAAACGGTAACATATTTTACTTTATCTATCATACTAGCTGACCCGTGCCCACTTCGTTGGGCGGTAATAAGCATTATCAAACTACAACTTTTTTCTAGAACTCACTCATATATCGTTAAGGCAGCGTTCGTAGGAAACATTTTCGTTCCACCATTTTTTCTCCGGCTCCCCAGATATTACCTCCTCCAACTTCACAAACTATACCTCTTTATAATATTAGTATAGATAATATAATTAGTTAATAGCTTCTGCCCGCGACTTCGTACGCGTGTAATGGTTATTTGGGACTAAGACGCAGCGAAAGCTCTGAAAAGGAAAAAAATACCCCGATTTTGCAACATTCTTCATTGCTGCTCAGCTCCTGTGATTCTTAGCATGATGATATATAGCCTATAACCTTCCCCAATGTTTGTCAAAGCATTTTAGCAAAATACCCTATTCTGGTGAAGCTAAGATGACGTATAACTTGGTAAAGACACCTCAGCGACTCACAAATTTTACCTCTTTATAATATTAGTATAGATTATTGCTTTTAAAAGTATGAGAAGTAGGAGGAATGAGGGATATGATTCCGATTGTATAGACTAGATGCTTTGATAGCTGATTTACGTAACTATTTTTTCGAACTGACTAACACAGCTGTGGATCTGACGGCTTTAGGCCAAGCGTTTAAAGCGTGCAAAACCGCGAGCATAAACTTTTTTTTTATTGTAGCACGGCAAAATGACTGCACTATGACTGATGGTAAGCACAGTACAATCTAAGAACAATGGCGACCACCGAGTGACATACTATCCATCGCTGGTCGCCACTGTCATGCCGGCCTGCATAAAGCTGGATATGCACAGGCTGATTCCGAAACGCGACCCGCAGAAGCGAATCACTATGACAGGCGTTTTCGCCATATACATAGTGGTTGCGACCCAGTCAGGTTGCAAAACCCTACCACCCCGCTATCGCCATTGCCTCTTTCGTTATTCAGTAGGGTAGGATACACCACGTGCAGGTGAGGTTGGCTTGGGTGTCTCAAGTCTTATGATGTTAGTTGACACCCCTTACACCCCAAATACCTTATACGTATCACTACGAAGCGGCTGCACAGTTTCCATATTGTTATAAGTTTTAGAACAAACTTTAACTAAAGTTCTCTTCGTTGTTTATTAGTATTTGTTTTGATATTATTATTTTATATATTAAATGTGACTATGAACTACCACAGGGTTGAGGGATGTTACCCTTTAAACATTCACTTGGTATATAAACAATTTTATATTTTTCAGATGATATTTCCCAAACAATAAGTTTAAATACAGCTAAATTCACTTTAGATCACAGTTACAATAACACCGTTATTGAATGTAAGGGAAATAACACCCAAAATAAGATAAAACTAATTTTATTATATCAAAATATTAGAACCACTTCTACGCCTATGCCAAATACAAGCGTAACCGAAGGTAAGTCATTTTTATTCACTTTTAATGATACAATCGGTCGATTATAAAAAAAAGTCATAAAAACTGCCGATAAAAATTAAAACTCATAATAAAATAAATATCTTCTCTTCTGAATTTTTTATTGGTTACAGTGTGGGTGACCATATTTAAATTTCAAAATTTATTTACTGTCTTTATTAACATTAGTGCGGTTTTTAGTTATATACATTTTTATAAACTACTAGCGGTCCCGGCGGATGTTGTCCTGCTTTGATAATAAAAAAAAATCTAAATTTCAACCGCAGCGCCACCTACCGGCTCCTAAACCATTCTCGGATCCACTGAAACACGCACACAAAATTTAATCAAAATAGGTCCAGCCGTTTGGGAGGAGTTCAGTGACATACACACGTACAGAAGAAATCATTATTATTACATAGTATAAAACAAAGTTCCCTACCGCGTCTGTCTGTCTGTTCGCGATAAACTCAAAAACTACTTTTCGAGCAGTTTACACCAGTGTTGCAAGTGTCTATGGACGGTGGTGATCACTTAACATCAGGTGACCCACTTGTTCGTTTGCCTCCTATGATATAAAAAAAAATATATATATTATAATTTATGTAAAATTATTAACTTAAATGCAAATATATTATATATAGAAGAATTGCTCCTTGTATGATAAGGATTTTTTGCAGATACCAGCCAAAACAAAGATGACGATAAACAATGGTTTATCATCGGCGGGATGGGCGCATGTCTAATCATTATTCTCCTGGGATTCTTAATATTTTGCCTGAGAAAGAATAAAACTAGGAAGTTGCAGGTAAGTTGGTATCATGTACTTTTGTAAAATATAACATGAAGAGATAAACTAACTCGAGTTTCTTGCCGGTTCTTCTCGATGACTGGGTTGTTTTTTCGAAACGGTGGTAGCTTTGACGTTCTTAAGCGTCTTCTCAGGGCCTAAATTGAATAAAGGATATTTTGATTTTATGTGGGTCTACATGACGGGGTTGTTTGTCGAAGAATCATGATCGCTATTTTTCGACTGTATTGTTAGTGTGTCATAGGTCTTAGAGCCTGTCCAGATGAGGCATTTTACGTACGTACCCGAAATACTAGCGCTACATATGTCACGTCCAGATGGTGCGGCGCGTTTCCTAACTCGCGCGTACAACGCGTGCAATGAGCGAGACTATCGACTCGCGCGTACCCGAGATACTAGAGCTACATATATCCCGTCCAAATGGTGCGGCGCGTTTCCTAACTCGCGCGTATAACGCGTGCAATGAGCGAGACTATCGACTCGCGCGTACCCGAGATACTAGTCATAGCAATTGAAGCGGAGCTTTTGTTGAAGGAGAACACCGTGATGAGACCATAGCATGCTGTTAGTGCTTTTTCTAAGCACGCCGCTCATTAGATACCACTCTCAAGTTGAGAGTCTGTTGCCAATCACCTGTTGGTGTGTTTTAGCAACTGCACTTAAGCACGCACTTAAGCACTTAACGGCACTTTGGGGTGTAAGGGGTGTCGAATAACATCGAAGACTTGAGACATCCAAGCCAACCTCACCTGCACGTGGTGCACCCTGCTGAATAACGAACGAGGCAATGGCGAAAGCGGGGTGGTAGGGTTTTACAGCCTGACTGGATCGCAACCACCATGTATATGGCGAAAAAGCCCGTAATAGTGATTTGCTTCTGCGGGTCGCGTTTCGGGATCAGCCTGTGCATATCCAGCTATTCGCAGGCCGGCATAACTCGCGCGTAAAACGCGTGCAATGAGCGAGACTCTCGACTCGCGCGTAGACACTCGCGCGTACCCAAAATACTAGAGCTACATATATCCCGTCCAGAAGGTGCGGCGCGTTTCCTAACTCGCGCGTAAAACGCGTGCAATGAGCGAGACTCTCGACTCGCGCGTAGACACTCGCGCGTACCCGAGATACTAGAGCTACATATATCCCGTCCAAATGGTGCGGCGCGTTTCCTAACTCGCGCGTAAAACGCGTGCAATGAGCGAGACTCTCGACTCGCGCGTAGACACTCGCGCGTACCCGAGATACTAGAGCTACATATATCCCGTCCAGATGGTGCGGCGCGTTTCCTAACTCGCGCCTAAATTAGTGCAATGAGCAAGACTCTCGACTCGCGAGACGCACGCGCGAGCGCCGTGAGCCTCGAGATGCTCAAGCCCCATTGCTGCGTCCAGTACAACGCGCGAGTCAGTGGCGAGTCGACTTAGTTGTCAGTCGTCTATGCGTACGACGTATCCCAGCGTATGCGACGTTTCCTAGGGTAGAAACGCGCGTAAAACGCGGTATCTGAACGCAATATATTTGAAAGCGCGCGAGTGTACTCTATGCTCTTAGGGCATAGTTGATAGTGCGTTCGAACACCGTATCGATGGATGTAGGATCGTGTCATAGCAACTGAGTCGAAGCTTCTGTTGAAGGAAAAGATTGCGATGTGAGCATGCTGTTAGTGCTTTTTCTAAGTACGCCGCCCGTTATACACCACTCTCAAGTTGAGAGTCTGTTGCCAATCACCTGTTGGTGTGTTTTAGCAACTGCTTAAAAGACAGTCTCCTATAGGCTTAACGTGTGTACCATCTTAGAGCACATGGTCTTTTAATCCCAACTGAGAATATGGTCAAACGCTAAAATCCGATTATATTATAAACTAGCAGTGCCCGCGACTTCCGCGTGGAACCTTATGTAAAAAACAGTGGTTCATAAAGTGATCTGAATGTATTAAACCCATTTACTTGTCTACTTTTCTCTCGTACTTACGCCGCGTCGTCATTAAAACTATAATAACTTTTGATAGAGTGGACCGATTTTAATGAAACAAAGACTAAGTTATTCTCGAATGGTTTATGATTTTCTTTATGTAGCTTAGCAGTGACGCGTGTTCATATAAACAGACAGACATTTCTAAAAATGATTGTAATGTATTTTATTACTGATTCCTAAGCACCTGCAACAAATTTTTTGACGAAAACCGAAAAGGTACAGACACGTTACATTCTTATTATATGTATAGATATAGATAAGAAGTTGTAGATACGTTACCTACATGTTATTTTGACGAAACAAATGGCACGATAACGCACACATACGTAAATTAATATTGTAACGCTACACTGTCTTAGATGAAATGTGGAAGTAAGAATGGCATATTTTTTAATATCAGTAGTGAAAAAGAAATTGTTCGAAGTTAAACAACCGAACGGCTCGTTAGGTATTCTGTATGATTTGTGCATTGCGTGCACTTTTGCCTTTTATTATTAAGGCAATATATATGTATAAGTTTAGTTCGCAATCAACCACGAGCGACTCAACACCGCTGTTCGCTATTTACCATTAGTGGCTGATTATTAATAACCATTTTATAACCATTTACCAAATAAACATTTACCAAATTATGCTAGCAAACCTTTTAAATTGATTAGATCTGCACGTCGAAAACAAAGAATAATCAAAACAGAATACTTGTTCCTTTGACATGTATCATTTGTATGCGTTATATATTTTGGTTTTGTAATATTTGACATTTGAAAAATATTAATTAATTCGTGGTGATAGTAATATGAATGATATGTGAATAAATTAACTGTTAAAAGGTTTGCTAGCATAGTTTGTGCAATATCTCATAACACAGGATGGCGATTGCCATAGTTTTGAGGAATTCGTGGTGATAGTAATATGAATGATATGTGAATAAATTAACTGTTAAAAGGTTTGCTAGCATAGTTTGTGCAATATCTCATAACACAGGATGGCGATTGCCATAGTTTTGAGGCATTTTATGAAACGATAAATACATGACATGATCCATTAACGCTGACGCGATACTGAGATCACGTTTGCTAGCTAGTCGTTCAACAAGCAGCTGTCGAAGCGCTTATGACTTATACTTATAATATGATTGCTAAAGCCTATGACCTGTAGGTGGTAGAACCACGCTGAAGCTACTACTGGTTTCGGTATAATTGGGTCAGCTTGCCCGAGCTTGTACCACCCTCAGAGACAACCGATGTGAAGTAACAGTGCTTACACTGCGTTTCGTACGGTCAGTAAGAACGTTAGAGTCCCGCTTTCCTCCCTTCGACAAACACAGGCTGGCAATGCACTTACGACTCGCCTGATGTCGCAAGTGTCTATGGACGGTCATGACCACTTAATATCAGGTGACGCGCCTGTTCGTTTGACTCCTATGATATAGAAAAAAAACATACAAAAGTATTTAATAATACAGGTAAAATAAACTTATTTTATTTTCAGACTAACCCGCAAGGTATTGACTATGAAACACTTCAATCAAACAATGCAAACTCAAGCCATTTCGATATTTGCAACACATACTCCCAACCATTGGACGGTGTCGACGACGCACAATACAGTGTACCATATAACCCTAAGTTGAACGATCTTTATGCGAAGCCCACACCTAAATCTAAAAGACCCGTTCAAGAAGTCAATGAATACGCTGAAGTAAATAACACGAATAATTTAAACAATGATCCAAACGAAATAACTTATGCTGAGTTATCATTGAATAAACCAAAAGATATTTACGCTGAAGTGATACCGAAGAGCAAGAGAAATACACAAAACAATCAGCCAGAGAGTAACTATGCGGAATTTTACGCAGAAGCGATTCCGGTGAGCGAGAGTCGTTATGGAAACACGTCTGGTAACCAACGTTACGTCAACAGTGATGGAAGAGATGACTACGCTGAACCAGCTTACTGTGAACTCTTAGTTAAACGCAGGATGAAATGATCATTTTGGCTCTAAGAATGTAAATCTTTATAACCATTTATCATATAACTGCAATTATATTAGAACTAAAAAGCTGTAGATATGTTACTTACATGATATTTTGGCAAAACAAATGGCACGATAACGCACACATACGTAAAGTAATATTGTAACGTCACGCTGTATTAGATAAAACGTGGAAGTAAGATGGCATATTCTCAATATCGGTGGTGAAAAAGAAATAGCTACATGTTGCTTAGATACGGGTGGATTGATGGGGCAGTTGTCAAAAGTAAGCTAGTTAGTTAAGTTTTAACAAGACACTGTCGAAGGACTTATGACGTATCTACAACTTTTACTTATAATATCATTGTATAACCGACTTTTTCTCACGGAACTCGCGTTAAAGTACCTTTGTTGTTTTCTGTACCTACTCTTGATAGTGTGTATACACATTTTTGATGATGTTCGACTAAGTAATTAAGGCACGAAAACGTAAAGAACAGACAAACACACACAGCTAATACCCGCGATATTCTCTGGGATTATTTTCGCTCCCGCACACCAGATTAGGCCTCCCTGGCAGTGGCTCAAGTCTAGGTCCGTTCCCTCGGCGTGGAGCCCTTGAGTACGCTGCTCGCGCGATACACAGACACAAAATCTTACATCACTGCGACAACATTACACATATCACCTCCACACACATGCACGCATACACGCTTACTCATGCAAGTGGAAGGGTTTTATTATTTTCCCTTCTCAAACTGAAATAGTTTAGGAAATTATCCGATATGAAATATATATAAGAATTGTTGAGGTATGTATGCTTGTTAGACATATATGTTTCAATAATTCATATATATGTAATAGCTAGCTTAGCTTAGTTTAAATCAGATAGGTCGCGAATTGCATGTATCAGGCAACTGTTACCCAAGCTGTTGCCCAAGCCGAGGTGTGCCGCGCACCCTTGAGCTAGTTGTCAAATAAAATCGGCTGAGTACCTTAAGCGCTTAGTAGTCCGGTGAAGCTGTTAATACCTTGCTAAAAAAAACCCGTGATTTTGTATATATGGTTTATTATTTTAACTACATATTCCATGTTTAGAGATAATTTAAGAAAAAAATTACACCAATATCCTTAAAATATTAGTAACTTTATATATGGTTTATTATTTTAACTACATATTCCATGTTTAGAGATAATTTAAGAAAAAAATTACACCAATATCCTTAAAATATTAGTAACTTTAAATTTAATTAACGAGCCCGGCGGACATTGTACCTCTCTGATAAAAAAAAGTCCGTTTAGTAGTTTAGACGTTGCAGAGAATTTTGTTTTTGTAATATGCAGTGATTACGAGATAAAACAGTTTTGAACTTGAGTTGTATCCCACTGACCACAAGGAAAAAATCGGTACAATAATTCGTTTTGCCGAAACAGCAGCCGAACTACTTTCCAGTTAATTAACTCTGATGTAGATTGTCTTTACAAAATCCCTATTATAATTTCTTTGGAATGTTATTATGTTGAAGATAAATGTCAATTACTTTATCTCTATATGGAATTGAAAACTAATTCTATATCATTTATTATTAAGCTTGTTTTTATTTATTACATTTTTTTATCACGACTAGATATATATAGAATTAAGCTAAATTTAATACATATATATCTTTTGTTTTTTAAATGATTTCTTCTTCTTCTTACCCTTATCCCACATAAGTAGGGTCGGTACAACATGTTTGTCATGTTGCCAAAATCCTTAAAATGTTAGTAACTTTAAATTTAATTAACGGTCCCGGCGGACATTGTCCGTCTCTGATAATAAAAAAAAGTCCGTTTAGTAGTTTTTGAGTTTATCGCGAATCGACAGACAGACGTGGCAGAGATCTTTGTTTTTATAATATGTAGTGATTACGAGATAAAACAGTTTTGAACTTGAGTTGTAGCCCACTGACCACAAGAAAAAAATCGGTACAATAATTCGTTTTGCCGAAACAGCACCCGAACTACATTACAGTTAACTCTGATGTAGATTGCCTTTACAAAATCCCTATTATAATTTCTTTGGAATATATTATGTTGAAGATAAATATCAATTACTTTATATCTATATGGAATTGGAAACTAATTCTATATCATTTATTATTAAGATTGTTTTTTTATTTATTAGATTTTTTTATCACGACTAGATATATATAGAATTAAGCTAAATTTAATACATATATCTCTTTTGTTTTTTAAATGATTTCTTCTTCTTCTTACCCTTATCCCACATAAGTAGGGTCGGTACAACATGTTTGTCATGTTGTGGTATATGATTTGGCTTAATTTTTACGATCGGCCGCCTGCATGACGTCAACCCTCCTTGGGATTATTTTGTTGTACCACTGTATTTATGATTATTATTATATAGTTACGAAATCTGATGGGCTGTTTTAGCCTTACAATTTTTCGTTCTGGTTAAAACCGAAGTTCTTCAAGATTATGGTTTGCTTGTTATATTGCCATTTTTATGTAACCGAAAACTAGCCATCTTTAGACTATCCCGAGGACTGCAGTTTCTGGGTTTTTTTTTCAAGATTCGTGGTTTCAGAATTTTCTCTGTAATAGTAATATAATATTAGATATAATAAACCATTATAAAAATATAAAATATGAAAACTATAATAGAAAAATAAACGCAAATATAAAATGATTTATTTAATTATTATTATTTTAAAGTAAAACTTTTTCTATCAACTTAATTTTTTTCGTCCATCTATCGCATGTCGCTACAGCCGGCCGCGGAGTGAGGGTAAAGTGAAGCGCTTAGCAGAGCAGCCAAGCCCTATATGGCGGCGCTCATGGCTCAATTCAAGATGATTAAATGATTTGAATAAATAGATATCGTGCTCAATTTTTAACATTTTTAACACTCTAATACACAGATTGAAAATCAAATGTATAGTTGGATATCTTGTTTACTATTGATTTCCCATTATCATTTCCATTTTCCATTTATGAAGTTAAGATTAAAAACGCAATACCATAAATCGAATTATTTACCATTTAAATGCTTACGATATAAAAAAAATTGTAATTTTTTTTTTCATACCACTGATGAGTCAAAGACTTCAATTATGAGTCTCTATCTATCACACTTCAAGCTCCTTGCGTCTACGATGCAGAATTTCCGTTACATACTCGATACAATATTTGGCATTTATAAAAAAAAAGTAAAAAAAAAATAGATTATAATAACAATAAGTTTATAAGTGAAGACGATACTTTGTAGAGTTTCTGGCGGGATCCGAGTCTGTAGTGGTCTTTATATTTTATTCATGATCTTAGGGAACGTACCCAAATCACGTAACCCATATTTGACAACATTTTTTATTATTATTATTTATTTATTCATAAGACAACAAGGGTCCACAAAAACAAATTATATACGAATACATAAAATGGTAGTAAATTTAAAAATAAAGTTAAAATTAAGTAACTATATTAATATGTTTTATACAAATGAATATGAAATAGGATGAAAAGATGAACATTACACTATTATATTACAACAGATATCCAGTGCTTCGTGAAAGGACTATCATACATGTCTACCATTGTTCTCATTAAATTATTGAGACTATCGCGAAGTCTACCCAGGATGGATGCTATTTTCTTACGGATTATAGCGTAGAAAACCCTAGCATTTGCAAACATCCCAGAAGCGCTACAAAATCGTGGTAATCCCAATAATATTTTAACCCCCTCCCGCTTCGTGACCATCCATGGTATTTGGGGAGAACCCCTCCCTCCCCGTAGTTTTCACGTGGTATTTTATGAATACGATCATTAATCATTTTTTGCAAACAGAAAGTTAAAAAGAAGTATACTTGTCTTTATTAATACAGTGCTAGCCGCGTGACGCCAATAGTACATACATACTTATACTTACCATTTCCCATTTCCAGAGGGCAGAAAAATATTATAAACACGAAAAAGTTATATAAAAACGTGTCATAACAAGAATATCATTTACAAAGCAAGTATTATTTGTTTATTCCTGTATTGCCTGCATAAACGAGGAATCAATGTAATATTTAATACACGCAGCGTACACTCCTTAAATTATTGTATTGTGTATTGTCACAAACTCTCATCGATTCTCTTGGCAATTGCAATGCACTACAAACTGTTAGCTTTCAATCAGCTTGGTATATGTATGTCAGCGCTGTTGCCTGTGAGGGTTAAAAGCGCGACATTTCCTTTAGACGATATCGACTACGTGACGAAACCTAACAACCCTCCTCTTCCCTGCGACCAAGCGTGGTACTTAGAAGAACCCCTCCCCCCTGAATGGGTCACGTGGTTTGGGTACGTTTCCTTATGTTGTTTGGCTCTATATTGTGTAATGTTGGTGGCGCTTTACGTAATATAGATTGGTTATTATGCATAAGTGAAGTCGATGGGAAATAAGGTAGGTAGGTCGTAGGTTTGCTCGCTGTAGTGATGAAGTTAAAATCCAACTATTCAAAGCATTTTGTCAATGTTTTTACACGAGCAGCCTATGGATCAGCTTCAGCAAGGGGACTATGAACGCTTTGCGTGTCCAATATAATAATATTTTTAGAATGTTATTGGGATTACCACGATTTTGTAGCGCTTCTCGGATGTTTGCAAATGCTAGGGTTGATGATTTCTACGCTATAATCCGTAAGAAAATAGCATCCATCCTGGGTAGACTTCGCGATAGTCTCAATAATTTAATGAGAACAATGGTAGACATGTATGATAGTCCTTTCACGAAGCACTGGATATCTGTTGTAATATAATAGTGTAATGTTCACCTTTTCATTTGTATAAAACATATTAATATAGTTACTTTTAATTTTATTTTTAAATTGACTACCGTTTTATGTATTAGTATATAATTTGTTTTTGTTGACGCTTGTTGTCTTATAAATAAATAATAATAATAATAAATAGTACCACGGAGCATGGATTCTGACCTGCCATAAAAACTACCTGGAAAGTTCTAACAAGGGAGCCGCCATCTTGTTGGAACATTGAACTTATCGATCGATTAAGACGCTTGTCACGTTATTATCTACTCAATAATAGCAGTAATAATCTAGAAGATCGGTTACCAATAATAAACTAAATGGTACGCCTTACTGAGGTCAAATCTTACAACTTGACTGTTAGTTATATTATAAAATGTAATTTTATTCTAATAAACATGAATTCATATTTAACTATTATTGTTTTATTTTAAAAATACCTGAATCTCGCAACTTTGTATTTATTTTTATATCATAGAACGCAAACGAAAAGGTGGGTCAACTGATTTTAGGTGATCACCATCGTCTATAAACACTAGCAACACCAGGGGCGCCGCAAGTGCGTTGCCAGCCTGTGTTTGGGGGGAGGGGGAGGTTGTGTGAAGGTGGGATGGGAGGTGGGCCTCTGGCACTCTCACTGACCAAATTAAATGCAACAATGCAAGCACTGTTACTTCACGTGGGTGTTTCTGTGTGTCGGGTGGTAGTACCGCGGGCGAACCGACGCATTCATGCTGAAACTAGTAATATCTTTAGCGTGGCTCTACCACCTATAATAGATGCTTAAAACGAAATTATATTAATAATTTTCCTGTTTACTCGACATCGGTTGAGCTAACAATATATTTTTGCTATTACTATACAAGTAAATCTCTAAATATGAGTAATTATTTATCAAACTTATTATTTGAACAATAAGCCAACATTATAACATATCAGTATATACACAATAATATTCGTTTTTACCTCAAATCGATTAGGGTAACCACGCGTTTGTTCCTAACTGTTTTGTGGACAATCCATAGATATACACTTTATTTAGTAGGTTCAAATGTTATGTCAAGCGGGTCTTAATACATAAAGGTTATTATAGGGTGGATGAGTATGTGAACGATAGCGACGTCTGGAAGCGACGCCTCTCTCTGTGCAGCCTCTAAAAACTAATGTAGCTTTATGTGTCTGTGTATTATGTTGTAATAATTAAAAAAAATGTTATGTATTATGAAAAGATAAACCAGATCGAGTTTCTTGCCGGTTCTTCTCGATGACTGGGTTGTTTTCCGAACCGGTGGTAGCTTTGACGTTCATAAGTGCCTTCTCAGGGCCTAAATTGAATAAAGAGTATTTTGATTTATATTTTAGCTGTGGCCGCAACTCCGTCCGCGTGAAATCTAATGTAAAAATGTACAATGAATAGTAAAGTCATCTGAATGTATTAAATCCATTTACTTTTCTACTTTTCTCTCGTACTTAAGTTACGTTGTCATTAAAATTGCAACGTTACTCGGAGATATGCTTTATGTTATCTTTGAAAGTTTTTGTCATGAAGTATTTTAGCAGTGATACGTGTTCAAACAAAGAGACAAACTAACAGAAAGATAGACAGACATACATATAAAATCTTCGATCAACAATAACAAGATAAAGGGTCACGTACAAAATAGAAGCTAAAAGCTGTCCGCGTAAATATATACTTATGTATAGCTATTTGTTTACTAAGAAAGGGGAGAAAAAAAGTTTTAAAACAGTTTTAATTTCAACCTAATTACAACCATGACACCTTGTAATAAAGTCACAAATGTTCAAAATATTATCTAATACTTACGATAAAACGAGCAAAGCAATAAATTACTAGTTTCTGGGTTTTTTTTTCAAGATTCGTGGTTTCAGAATTTTCTCTGTAATAGTAATATAATATTAGATATAATAAACCATTATAAAAATATAAAATATGAAAACTATAATAGAAAAATAAACGCAAATATAAAATGATTTATTTAATTATTATTATTTTAAAGTAAAACTTTTTCTATCAACTTAATTTTTTTCGTCCATCTATCGCATGTCGCTACAGCCGGCCGCGGAGTGAGGGTAAAGTGAAAGGCGCTTAGCAGAGCAGCCAAGCACTATATGGCGGCGCTCATGACACAATTCAAGATGATTAAATGATTTAAATAAATAGATATCGTGCTCAATTTTTAACATGCTTCTATTACATGAATGATTATGTATATGTATTCCGTACTATACACACATTGAAAATCAAATGTATAGTTGGATATCTTGTTTACTATTGATTTCCCATTATCATTTCAATTTTCCATGTATTAAGTTAAGATTAAAAACGCAATACCGTAAATCGAATTATTTACCATTGAAATGCTTACGATCTAAAAAAAAATTGGAATTAATTTTTTTTCAAACCACCGACGAGTCAAAGACTTCAATTATGAGTCTCTATCACACTTCAAGCTCCTTGCGTCTACGATGCAGAATTTCCGTTACATACTCGATACAATATTTGGCATTTATAAAAAAAAAAGTAAAAAAAAATAGATTACAATAAGTGAAGACGATACTTTGTAGAGTTGAAATATTTTTTTTACAAAGATCTGAAAAGTACAGACATGTTTGTTTTACATTCTTATCATATATATAGATTTACTTCGCTAGCTTTTGTTCACGGCATCACTCAATTGAATGCAGATTTGACTTATCTCTCGGAATAATACATTTTTATTTGGATCACAGAAGTCGTATGCCCTTTTCTATAACCCTAACTTGATTGCAAAATTTTACGATTTTCATTCGAGTAGCTAATGTTTCGAAGAATAACAAACCAACTCACATTCACTTTTATAATACAGTAAGGTTTCTTTACAGCTGTACAACAACGGATTGTGCCGATTTTTTCTATTATCTTTGATATCTCTCTTATTAGCTTGAGACATTTTTTTCAGGCACAAATCAAACAGATAATGTCAAGTTCCTGTGAATAGGCGTGTCAGCAATCAGTCAATTCTAGGTGAAAGTAACAAAGTGGAATTGAAACAACTATTTAGTTTTTTAATTAAACATACAACTAAAGATTGTCGTCTGAATCGACAGATGATTAAAATATCTATGGATATTTCGTAACTGTTCCGTATCGAATACATGGTGGAATCATGAGTAAAGACAACAATATTCGTGATGACGTATATATATATATGTCGGGGAGAACGTTATTCCCGTTGGCATCGTCATTAGTGGTTACGGGATTAGTGGGCGTCATTCGGGTAAAATGCGAGCACAAAACACAATCACAATTTCACTTTATTTTAATTTATATTCAACAATAGTTTTACACTATACAATGATATCGTTGCAAAAATTAACAATTAAGACCGAGCAGCGAGTTCGGGGCACCGATCTTACTTTAACCACCGAATATAATAATACTCTCATCAACGATCCAACTCGCTCTGTTGCTACAAAACGAATGTCCCATATAAACTGTCCACCTTCTAAAAGTAAAGATGGCGCCTTGACCCCGCTGGAAGCATTGGCTCTGCTCTGATCGGTGATTACGTAAATTACATTGTATGTAGCTTCTATTACATTATTAAGCTATAGAAAAATGTAACAAATGAAATAGAATAAAAATTAAGTATTTTGAAAGTAATAAAACTGTACGCCTCTTAAAGTAAATGTTGTCTCGACTCCGCCAAAATATTATCTAATACAATAAAACGAGCAAAGCAATAAATTACTCCCCTCACAAATGAAAAGACAACATAAACGCAATTTAGCGTGAATTCATCTTTAACACGTAGTGAATAAAGTACGTTTTCCCGTTATTGTGCGTGTTTGTGCGTGGCGAGGCCAAACATTTGTATCACAGGTAATTTTGTTCAAAATTTGATATTATTTGTCAGTTTAAAGCTTAAACTTATGCAATATGTATTTAGGGAAAGTAAGATACTCCGTTCGTTAAATTACTTTTTCGGGTATTATTTTTGCATCTTTTGAATACACTGCGGCATTGTGAAACGTTCTTACATTGGGTGTGTTTCAAACAAACTAAACAAAATAAAAGACGTATTTTTCGCGCCGACCCGATATCTAGTTATTGTTGATCGAAGATATTCGGTGGTTAAGGTAAGATCGGTGCTCCGAACTAGCTGCTCGGTCTTAATTGTTAATTTTTCCAACGATATTATTGTCATCTCATAAAGTGATGTGTAATCTAAATAAAAACTGTGTACAGCTGTAATAATTGTGTTTTGTGCTCGCATTTTACCCGAATGGCGCCCACTAAACCCGTAACCACTAATGACAGTATCAACGGGAATAAAGTTTTCCCCAATATATATATAAAAAGGCATACATATTATAAAAATGTAAATCTAATGTGTCTTTACTTTTTAATTTTAGTAAAAAATGTATTGCAGGTGTCTAGGAATCTGCGAGGAAGTCGTCTCGCAGAAGGAGGCGGCGGATATAATAAACCATTATAAAAATATAAAATAGGAAAACTATAATAGAAAAATAAATACAAATAAAAGGACCATGTCAGTGTCAATCAGTGTCGTTCATAATAAAATCTCAAAAAAATCATAAAGCATTTCTTCATTTAGTCCTTGTTTCATTAAAGTCGGTTCGGTCTATCAAAAGTTATTATAATATTAGGGACAATGTGACTTAACTACGAGAGAAACGTAGACAAGTAAGACAAGTAATGGACTTAATACATTCAGATGACTTTATTAACCACTAGTTTATTACATAATGTTTCACGCGGACAAAGTCACGGGCACAACTATAGAAAAGACACTAAGAAGAAATTCGATCAATTTTACAAATGTCTGTCTGACTGTTATACGCGTCACTGCTAAAATACTTCGTTCATGATATAATCACAAGAAAATCATAAAGTATAAATCTTCGAGTAACATTTAGTCCTTGTTTCATTAAAATCGGTTAGGTCTATCAAGAGTTATTGTACTTTTAATGACGACGTGACTTAAGTAGATAAGTAAATGGACTCAATACTTTCAAATGGCTTTATTAACCACTAGTTTATTACATAAGATTTCACGCGGACAAAGTCACGGGCACAACTATAGAAAAGCAACAATATGAAAGACTAAGATCATGCCACAAACTCTTCATCTAGTACTAATATGATTATTTTATTAAGACCGACCTAAATATTCCATGAAAAAATAAAACCATGGTATCCCTATTTGAGATGTACAATGCAGTAACATATATAATTAGTATTTAATAAACCACAACGTTACAATCCACTAACGAATATGTTTAAAATTGTGTTACTTCTCCATATCGGTGTTTTGTTTGTTCGCTGTGACAATGGTGATTCTTTTTTTTTATCTCTTATAATAAACCTTTATTATATGATACCAGTGACACGCCTAAAACAAACATGGATGGATTCTATGTGACGTCATAAGTGTTTGAACAATTTGAAGTACTAACTTAAGTATTAACTTTTTAATATTTGATGCTCTAAAGTCATAGTAGTTATAAACGTAATTTTTTGTTGTGTGTAATTTGAAATCTGGAGCATTGAACGTGAAAGGCGATAAGTGGTACCATTTACTTATTGCCTAAAGAATTATTGACATGTTAACGTCTTATATCGATGAATGCCAGCTGCATGCACGTACAAGCACGACTCATTGTCACGTTCCGCTTGAACCGAGCGTGCAAGTACAAGCGATAGCGAGGCGCGATCGGCCTGAGCGTTCGGCTTGTGGCGCATCTACCTATATATAGAATTATTCAGTTCTATTCATAAAGGTATGCAATTTTTATCAATGTTTTCTTATGACGTCATCACGTAAAATTATCGTCCGTAAGCCGACTTTACAGACAACCAGTAATTTTTTGTAAATAACGTCTTAAAATCGATGAATGCCGGCTGCATGCACGTACAAGCACGACTCATTGTCTCGTTCCGCCTGAGCCGAGCGTGCAATTGCAAGCGATAGAGAGGCGCGATCGGCCTGAGCGTTCTGCTTGTGGCGCATCTATCTGTATATAGAATAATTCAGTTCTATTCATAAAGGTATGCAGTCTTTATCAATGTTTTCTTATGACGTCATCACGTAAAATTATCGTCCGTAAGCCGACTTTACAGACAACCAATTATTTTTTGTAAATCAATTTAACACATTGATTGGATAATGCCAGCTGCATGCACGTACAAGCACGACTCATTGTCACGTTCCGCTTGAACCGAGCGTGCAAGTACAAGCGATAGCGAGGCGCGATCGGCCTGAGCGTTCGGCTTGTGGCGCATCTACCTATATATAGAATTATTCAGTTCTATTCATAAAGGTATGCAATTTTTATCAATGTTTTCTTATGACGTCATCACGTAAAATTATCGTCCGTAAGCCGACTTTACAGACAACCAGTAATTTTTTGTAAATCAATTTAACACATTGATTGGATGGACTAGGACAACCTAGTGATGGACTATGTAACTAAAAACATACAGTCTACCCTGCCATGGAATTTGTTGTATGCTGATGATATATGTAGTTGTAGCAGCTGATGCGGCACAAATCCTACAGGAGCTTCTTAATAAATGGACACATTCTATGGAGAAATACGGTCTACGAGTGAGTAGGAGTAAGACTGAGTACTTGAAATGCCCTTTCAGCGGTAACACAAAAGTTGAAACAGTACATATTGGGCAAACACCTGTCCCCACAACAGAGAAATTCAAGTATTTAGGCTCTGTGCTTACTAAAGACGCCAATGTAGAAGCTGATGTTTCTCACAGAATAAATGTTGTATGGCAAAAGTGGCGAGCGCTTACAGGGGTGATGTGTGATCCTCGTATACCAATTAAAACAAAAGGAAAAGTCTACAAAACTGCAATCCGACCTGAGCTACTATATGCAACAGAATGCTGGACTGTGAAAAGGGTCCATGAACAAAAAATACATGTCAATGAGATGAAGATGCCGAGGTGGGCGGGAAATGTCACTCGACTGGATAAAGTCACACCAATCGTTGACAAAATAACCGAAAACCGCTTCAGATGGTATGGGCATGTAAAAACACGTAAGGAAAGATCATATGGTCCAACTAGTTTTGAACCTTCCCGAACGCAAAAAAGGTAGAGGCCGCCCACCTTCAATTTGGTGGTCAAATATAGCTAAAGACCTAAAAGAAAGCCCAGTTACAAGAGACGACAGCCCAAGATAGATTAGTTTAGCGTAAAAATGTGAGGAGACCCGACCACAAAAAATGGGAAAAGGGATGGACAAAGAAGATTGGCAATGAGATATCTCGTAGTTTGTGAACTCGCCCAGGAGGCCCACTACGAGTTACGTCGTCCTTTCTTTAGTTGCCATTTGTACAGCTACGAGCATAGTCGTAATCAATCAGTGTGAATATAGAGTAGTGGCTTTAATAAAGAGAGAAAAAGTCGAAGCATTTATAAGAAGTGCTGACAGAAGTGAAAAGTGCGAATTATCTAAAACTTACGATTAGTAAATTGAAATGATTATCAGAAGTCTCTCTTTCACATTTATTGGCAGTGCGAATAATAATTATATACTTTGGTATACATTTTATTAATTCATCAAACATATTATTGACTGCACAATTTCAATATTAGACGCACACAAGCCCGTATACCACGTGTCGCGACACAAAAGCATACAGGTCACGGTTCTTAGTATGTCATGACGCGAAACCGTAAGTATCTAAAATATACGATTAGTCAATTGAAATGATTATCAGAAGTCTCTCTTTCACATTTATTGGCAGTGCGAATAATAATTATATACTTTGGGATACATTTTATTAATTCATCAAACATAAAAATGCATAATCTCACTATTAGAGGCACACAAACCCGTATACCACGTGCCGCGACACAAAAACATACAGGTCACGGTTCTTA
Organism: Antheraea pernyi; assembly: GCA_015888305.1. Classification (NCBI taxonomy): domain Eukaryota; kingdom Metazoa; phylum Arthropoda; class Insecta; order Lepidoptera; family Saturniidae; genus Antheraea; species Antheraea pernyi. The sequence continues at coordinate 62,302 of MU159016.1, forward strand.
GTATGTCATGACGCGAAACCATAAGTTTATCTCCTGGCAAAAAGTACCGTGATAGTTTTCGGTAGTAATTTTCACCTTAATAAATGTGTAATCAATTAATTTTAATAAATTATCATATTTATATATTTTTTCTACATATTAACCTCGGCTTCTCAGGTCGAAAGACGTTGAATTGACATTTTTATTTCTTGGTCGTATTGTAAAGGAGAGATCTGTTATATTTACACCGTTAGTACACCCGTGCAAAGCCGAGGCGTGCGACTAGTATAAAATATTATTTATGTTGCAAGAAAATAGTTTGTATAATATCTAAAAAAAGAATTTGTTGTCTGTAAAGACGATTTACGGACGATAATTTAACGTGATAACGTCATAAGAAGATATTGATGAAAAATTGCATACTTTTATGAATTGAATTGAATTATTCTATATATAGATAAATCATAAGCAGAACGCTCAGTGTACGACCAGAGTGGACGCTACAAGCGAGCGTCGATCATGGCGTCCCGTCCGGTGTTCGTTTCAAACATAACACATAATACATGCTCGATTATAGCGTCCACTCTGGACGTACATGTCGGCTGTCGGCGTGAGAGCGTGCTCCAGATAACTCTCACCAGGATCCATCACAAAAACGACTATATTTTCCTTCTCTACAACGTCACCTTTCAATAATCGTACAAAGAATGTGTTTTTAACTGAATGTAACTTTACTTTTATATTGCTTATTTGTAACTCACTAAACTACTCTATATCCCTTTTTCTTTGACAATAATAGAACATGTTTTCTTAATTACAAACATAGGTAACATTAACGGTTTACAAAACAATCTACAACTATTATAATTCTTAATTATAAGTCGAAATATATCTGAATTCGTTTAATTATTTAGAAATAATTATAATAAATATACACCGGAAATATCCCATTTTACTCTTCTGTGACTAAAACAAATTATATTTATTATTTAAAATTGTTAAAACAATATTAGGTAATAATTAAATATATTCAATACTTCTAAAGTTGAAATATATCTTAATTCACTTAATTATTTAGTAATATTTATAATAAAAATAGACCGGAAATATCATATGTTCCACGTTTGTGACAATCATATTTATATTTTAATATTCTTAAAACAATATTATATAATAATTAAACATAACCATCTTAATAATCTTAAATAGTTACTTATCATAGTAATGTGTTTGGAAAACATGGTGCTAAGATCATGAATGTTAGAGACTAAAAGGATTATAATTTAACGTCGGTATTATCTAAAATTGATTCTAAATTATGAATTACAATTTTATTCTATATTTCATTTTATTCACTTTATAACATAGAGTTGGTAATAATATTTCACGTGTTATTTAAGTTCCGAGTTAGCTGATAGATGGCACTGCAGATGCTTTGATTTCATGTGTTAGTTACTTATATAGAAACCGCTTACACTTACAAAGCGCGGGTTTGTTACTCTATGGTTACTTACATTGAAACCAGATGGCAGTACAGTCGCGCCCATATACACTTAGGCCAATCGGGCCTCTCTACGCTTGTTCCGCGCTCTCGCATGCTCAGCTTACGCGGAACTTGAAAACGCTTTATCGTGCGTGCAGCCGGCGTTCATCGATATATAAGACATTATCACGTCAAAAAAACTGCTGATCAACCCTTTTATGGTTACATTAACGCATACAATTTTCGCATTAACGATTTTCGATTCATTTTCTCAATCATATGGCTAAATAGAGTATCACATGTTATTATCTTCGATCAATTGCTTTTTATATTTGTTGTTGCGAGGTTCAATTTACGTGGAAAAGTGCAGCGGACAAAAGTGTGTTACTTTTTAGGACCACCAGGGGAACACATGCTGGAGATTTTGATAACACACTAGAAGAACTAACAAATAGTGAATGAACTATGCAAAATCAACCATGGGTTAAGTCATCATTATAGAAAAAAGTAACGGATAAATTATATTTTATGTTTGTGTGTTTATTGTTTCAGAGTATTCAGATGGAATTATAATCGAAATATTCGAAAATATTACAAGTGGTAAAATGAACTGCGTCACAAGTACTAACAATCATTTTCAAGAAAATCAAGGAATATTTGTTTTTTACAAACCACTACAGCATTATACTTTAAAACCCGAAAGGTAATATGTAGTTTATAAATTGCTCAATCTTAGAATATTTTATGTTTTTAACAAGATCATATATATTAATACGTGAAGCCCAAACTTTGTACCCCTTTTTAACGGAATTGCGCGAACGGATGAACGTGAAATTTGGCATAGTTAAAGTTTATATGGAGGAGAAGTGCAGAAAGCTATTTATTTTATATAAAATGCATTAGAAGTACATTAAATTAATTAAAATATGCATTACTCACACTACTGCTTCAATTTTACACAACATATAACACACATGTAAATAAAAAAGACATTTTGACATCTGTCAATAAAGGACTTCATAAAAGGTTGTGAAGGAGGTTGCTATATTGGACTGTATGTATTATTTTACTCTTATGTTCCAATTACCCTTTTTCATTCTACATTCAACAATTATATTAAAACATACAAATATTATTATAATATTTATCCATTTAAAAAATGAACTATGGTCGAATGTCGACCACTGGGCGCCCAGTTATATATACTAGATATATAAATAGAGGGTCCGGCGGACATTTTATAAAAAACCTTGACAAATTCATATAGGCTCCCATCGAAAATCAGCGTTGCAGTACTATTTACTGTATTGCAGATCTTTGCTGAATGGGTTCGTCAATTGTTGGACATCATTTTTCAAATGTATTTCTTTCTTCTTTCTATATATCTAAACCTTCTTCATGAAACACTGTATCTACTGGTAAAACCCGCATGACAATCCATTCAGTAGTTTTTGAGTTTATCACAAAAAACAGAAAGACATGGCAGAGGACTTTGTTTTATACTATGTAATGATGAATATGATAATGATATCTCAGGGCGAAGATAAAATGTCGTTGATGTAAAAGTATCCATATTCAAAATCAAAAATCAAATCAAAATCAAAATATAATTTATTCAATTTAGGCCCTGAGAAGGCGCTTATGAACGTCAAAGCTACCACCAGTTCAGACAAACAGCCCAGTCATCGAGAAAAACCGGCAAGAAACTCGATCTGGTTTATTTTTTCATGTCATATATTTGTATAATAACATAAATATTCACATTCGTTATTAGTGGATGTACAGAGAGGGGCGTCATTTCCAGACGTCACAATCGTTCACGTATTGATCCACCCTATAATAGCCTTTAGATATTAAAACCCGCTTGATATGGTTCTTGAACTCACTACCAGGCAAATCGGTAATGTGTTTTGGGACTTTATTAAACTTAACACTATTACCTAAAAATCTGTTTTTGGACTTGGTGAGCCTGAAGCATGGAATGACCAATTTGTTGCTGTTTCTAGTATTTAAATTATGCTGGTCTTTTACTAGATCCAACATATCAAAATTTTTGCGGACATACATTAAATTATCTAGAATATATTGGGAGGGGAGAGTTATTGACGTCATGGTTATGATTTGATCGATCAATCCACCAAGACCAATCGAATAAAAACGTTAGCCGGTATAGAAATGTAACACTGAACATAATTACGAAATATCAGTAGATAGTCACATCTATCGGCCCAACTGTCTGAGCGAGGATGTCCAGTATCTCATCGTTGATTGCCTTTTAATGTATTCAGCAAAAGCTGACGGCCAATAACAATCAAGATGCATGAACAACCGATACCTCCAACCAACGGTAACTCCAGTCAGTAGTAACTCCCCCAATATAGTCAGTAGTACGGACGCAGGTCATTAGTAACTTCCCTATATAGTCAATTGTATGGATGCGAGTCAATAGTAGCTTCACCGATATATACATTCTATTACATTTTTTTATATTCTCTTATTCCAATAACCATCATCATCGGATCAGCCTATAAGAAACCCACAGCAAAAACCTAGGCCCATACCCGAAGAAAGGGCAGCAAAAGCTGACGGCCAATAACAATCAAGAGGCATGAACAACCGATACCTCCAACCAACGGTAACTCCAGTCAATAGTAACTCCCCCGATATAGTCAGTAGTACGGACGCAGGTCATTAGTAACTTCCCTATATAGTCAATAGTATGGATGCGGGTCAATAGTAGCTTCACCGATATATATTACATTTATTTATATTCTCTTATTCCAATAACCATCATCATCGGATCAGCCTATAAGAAACCCACAGCAAAAACCTAGGCCCATACCCGAAGAAAGGTATGAGCATAATCACCACTTCAAGCCATGACGTATTGGCGATTATAAAATCCACACGTGGTGATACTACAAGAATATTACTCAGGTTCAGGTTTCCTCGAGATGTTTTTCTTCATCTCAGCTAATAGTGTTAAAGTAGTACTAAATTGTTTTTTTTGTCATAGAAGGCAAACGAACAGGTGTGTCACCTGATGTTAAGCGATCACCACCGTCCATAGACACTAACATCACCAGTTGTAACAGAGTAACACAGTCTGTATTTGGTGGGAAGGGAAAGGCAAGAGGGAGGAGCGGAGACAGGAAGGTAGGTAGGTGGGCGCTCCGGCGCTCCCACTGACCAAACGAAACGCAACAATGCAAGCACTGTTACTTCACGTCGGTTTTCTGTGTGTCGGGTGGCAGTACCCCGGACGAGCCGACCCATTCATACTGAAACCAGTAATAGCTTCAGCGTGGCTCTACCATCTAGATTTGTAAAGGTAAGTGAATTCGGAAAAAGTTCCACAAGTGCCTCCCACAACGTAAACCAAGCTTCGAAGCTTTTCTACAGATTTAAAATATTTTGAATGATCTATAATTATCTAATATCGAATCTGTAATTATTCCAGTTGCTACAGGAATAATAATGACACGGACAAGTTCGTTACTCCAAAAACCTATACGCAAATGAATGATGTGATTGTACAGGTTAGTATATAACTATCTACTGGTCCAGTTTTGTTTTGGTCACTTTTACAAAAAACTTTGTATACTAGCTGCGCAGTCAACTCGTTCGTGTATTTGTCATGATTCGTCACTGTTATTGGAAATTAATTCCTTGACGCGGCTTTCGATTGATCGGTGTTGACGGGCAGAAGGAATGGTAGGAAGATGGAAGATTATTATTTCAAGCTCCAGGATCAATTACCACTAGCAAGTTCCCAAGCAGTTCCAGTGTGTGTCCCGACAACTGGACTTGAAAGCTATCGTGAACTAGGTATTTCTTTATTATAAAGTAAAAGAAATGGTACCGTTCCCACCTTCTTCTTCATCATCATCATCATCATCAACCTGTAAGATACCCACTGCAGGGTCATAAGCCTCTTCCCGAAGGAAAGTATGGGTGTAATCAACACGCCAGCCCACGCGTTATTGGCGATTTCAAACTCTGAGAAATCCATAGTTCTATATTTTTCCCACATACAGTAGTACTACAAGAACATTTCTCAGGTTCAGGTTTCCTCACGATATTTTCCTTCATTGTCAGCCGATAGTGTAAGCAATTTAAATTAGTAAATGTACGCGAATTCCGAAGAATTCGTTGGTAAATGTCGGGGTTCGAAACCTGCGGACATCGAAATAATATTCCACCGGTCGAACCACTAGGCCACCACGACTTCTTATTTATTATAATCTTACTTTTTATTTCAGCCCAATATGGATACAACATGGATTTGCCCATTTCATTATGGTAAATTTGGTAGAGTTTTATGCCAAATTCCGGTTCATGTTCGTTATGCCCGTGAGTATTGTTAAATATTATATCGATGAAATGCATTAATGCGACAATATAGATGTCTAATTTAGAGACATTTATAGTTAACTTGGGGACGATTGTGGTATTCTACCACCTAAGTCAAACTATAAAGCCGTAGAGATGGTTACCATATTTATGTTACGGCGAGCTCTCGATCCTTGCGAATAAGCGAGAGCTTTCGGTAAACGAAAATATTGTAATGAAACCACACCATGGTGGTTGGGCTTTTTATAAACCCTCCTGAATAGCTACCATTCTCCAGTTAAAAATCTGTCACCAAACATATATGGATAAAGCATTGTCACTATTATGGACCACATTAACATCAGGTCAAATTAAATGCTGAAACAAATAAAGTATACAGAAGATAGTTTAGGTATTTGCTGTACCAAAAAATAAGTCACTAAGGCTTTACCTGGTTTTAGAAGTAGACTTAGACGATTTGTTGTAAATACAATTAGAAGAATCGACCGAAGAAAAATAATGCGACATACAAGTTTACTTTTTAAAACTTATACTTTCCAGGTTCTGCCGAAATTTTAGTCAACGATAATGCTTTAAAGATGGAATTCCCGAAATATCCAGTTACTGAGTACGACGAGGGGAGCCAATATGAATACTCTGATGACGAATTGGTGTACATCACCTGTAAGTTACTTTCGGGGACTACTATGAAGTTCGACGTCATCGGTTTTGACAACAGTAAGCATCTATACAGACAATAAGAATGTAAATCGAACGTGTCTGTACTTTTAAAATTTTAGTTTAAAAAAATGTATGTGTACTTATGTACACGCGTTTGAAGTTATACCATCTTTGGCGTAATACAAAGAAACAAAATGTTGACCATAGCCAACTTCAAGGTGACGGTTTTTCGTGACGGTGTGCGCGCGCATCGTAAAAAATTTACCCATCATTTCCCCCTAACACGTCAAAAGAAGTGTTACACAATACGTAGAATCAGCCAGTCAGTCAGGAAAACCAATAAACACTCTGCGGCACTGTGACTATTTATCCGGGCAGAGCTTCACCTTACAATAACTTCCACATAGGAGTGAGTGCACATCAGCGACATCTTGCTAATATGCTGAACTCCCACCAATGTAGTCTCACACCGAGGTGAATAATGAATAGCCGACCAATAGCGTTCGAGGTCATTAGTAACACCCCCGATATAGTCAATAGCGCGGTATCGCAGGTCAATAGTGGTTCCCCGGGTGGCTTTTTTTTTTTTTTTCGAACTGACTACGCTATTGACCATGGAAGGTCTTAACAGCTTCACCGGACTACTTCCCCGGGTGGCGTTGTAGTCTCGCCTCTCGGGTATGTCATAGCGGTACCGGACGTAGTCATTAACAGAAGTATAACTTCAAAAATGTTGCAGGTATCTAGGAATACGTAATAAAATACATTTCAATCAATTTTAGCAATGTCTGTCTCCTTTTTCTTTGTATGAATACGCATCTAATTTAAGTACGAGAGAAATGTAGATAGTAAACTTATTATATTCAGATGAATTTATTAGTCACTGTTTTGTGTATCAGGTTTCACGCAGACGAAGTCGCGGGCACAGCTCGTTGTAAATAAATAGGTAAAAGGAACGTGCAATGTAGTGTCGTGCAATCACCCAAAATTTCTGTTACGTAGCTACAACCCTCGGGTGCAAAATAGCATTTTGGTGCATTCCCAAGTAATCTGAACAAAGACCTCATTGATGTCCTTGAAGTTTTTGCCAATTTAGGTACCTACTGAGATAAAAAGAAGAATAAAAAACTTACTCTATTTAGCTTATGAGAAAGAAAAGCGCTTAAGATTAATACTTACGTTTTAAAAATATATAATCTATATAGTATTTCTAGATATAGTAGATCTTTGCCGTACCGTGAAGCTGTGGAACAATCTCCCGGCCAGTGTGTTCCCTCCTTCCTATACAGTTTACTTTTTAAAACTTATACTATCCAGGTTCTGCCGAAATTTTAGTCAACGGTAATGCTTTAAAGATGGAATTCCCGAAATATCCAGTTACTGAGTACGACGAGGGGAGCCAATATGAATACTCTGATGACGAATTGGTGTACATCACCTGTAAGTTACTTTCGGGGACTACTATGAAGTTCGACGTCATCGGTTTTGACAACAGTAAGCATCTATACAGACAATAAGAATGTAAATCGAACGTGTCTGTACTTTTAAGATTTTAGTTTAAAAAAATGTGTGTGTACTTATGTACACGCGTTTGAAGTTATACCATCTTTGGCGTAATACAAAGAAACAAAATGTTGACCATAGCCAACTTCAAGGTGACGGTTTTTCGTGACGGTGTGCGCGCGCATCGTAAAAAATTTACCCATCATTTCCCCCTAACACGTCAAAAGAAGTGTTACACAATACGTAGAATCAGCCAGTCAGTCAGGAAAACCAATAAACACTCTGCGGCACTGTGACTATTTATCCGGGCAGAGCTTCACCTTTGGAACTTTGCTGTTAAACCCTACCACCCCGGTTTCCCCATTGCCTCGTTTGTTATTCAACAGGGTGCACCACGTGCTGGTGAGGTTGGCTTGGATGTCTCAAGTCTTATGATGCTATTCGTCACCCCTTACACCCCATTTGGTATAAATTGTATACAATTGGTCAATTGGTCGCACGAATAGCTTGGGTATGGCTTACTATGAAGCCAAAACAAATATTTTTGCTTGTTATATGGTTAGTCAAGATTTATCAATTATGTAATTGGACCTTAATGCAATAGCAGAGGCAATAACATATGCCGTTAAAATTAAAATGTAGAAACTTGCAATTTTAACTGAAAGCAGAAGTGTAGTTCTGCATCTGGTTCGATGTGCCAATAGGTACAGGGGCGTATCAGTAGCATACATTATTTTTGCAAACCATAACTTTAAACAACAGTTTGACAGTCGGTCTATGGTATTGCAATGGATTCCATCTCATGTTGTTATTAAAGGGAATAAAGAAATTGATCGTAGTGCAAAATTAAAGTCTACGCACGCTACATTAATATAGGTTAAAGTAATTTACTAAAGAAGATTGTCAAAATTTAAAGAAATTTGTAGTGATAGTTGGAAAGAATACTTTGATGAAAGGAGTAAAGAAAAAGATACGAGTAATAAGCAATACAATTTCAATGTCGGCCTTCTTCATTTGCCTTGGTTTAGCCATTTTAAATTGACTATATGTCAAAATAACTAAGACTTCGTTCGGGACGGTAACTATCGCATATTCCATCGTGATGAGGCATATGTCCCTGCAATGAGTCTCTAATACTAAATGTATTTATTTTAGAATCATTAATACTTCCCCCCGGTTACATATATGCAAACACATTGCAAGTAAGAGCCGTATTAAACAAAAATTATAACCTATCTCACGTCGACTGCATTGTTCAGAAGACGCCATATCGGGATGCGATCTACAGACTGTTCTTGAAGCCTAAACGAGATGCTGCCACCCACAGTAAGTTGATTTTAAATATTATACGTTTAACTTATATTTCATATTTCTATTTGGGAGCGAAGATGATTTAGTGAAGCGATGATGATTTAGTGAGGCAATGATGACTTAGTGAAGCGATGATGGCTTAGTGAAGCGATGATGACTTAGTGAAGCGATGATGACTTAATAAAGCGATGATGATTTAGTGAGGCGATGATGATTTAGTGAAGCGATGATGACTTAGTAAAGCGATGATGACTTAGTGAGGCGATGATGACTTAGTGAAACAATGATGACTTAGTGAAACAATGATAACTTAGTTGGTAGCGTTTTCGAACATAGCGTCGATGGACGTAGGATCGAATCCTTGCACCTGAATCAGAGCTTTTTTTTTGTCATAGCTGGCAAACCAACAGATGGGTCATCTGCTGTTAAGTGATCACCACCGTCCATGGACACTAACAACACCCGAGGAGTCACAAGTGCGTTGCCACCCTTTGCCTCCCTTTGGGGAGGGAGAGGGAGAGGAGAGAGGAGAGGGGAGGGAGGTGGCCCGCCGGCGCTCTATCTGAATCAGAGCTTCCGGTGAAAGAAAGCATCGTGATATAATTATAGCATGGTGGTATGGTTTTTTAAGTATGCCTGGCTAGCTACCAACCTCAAGTTTTAAATCCACCAAGCAACAGTTGGTGTGTTCCAGCACAGAGACTTGAGAGTCAGTCCCCTCTAGGGTTAAATCAAAATCAAAAACACTTTATTCAATTTAGACCCTAAGAAGGCACTTATGAACGTCAAAGCTACCACCGGTTCGGAAAAGAATCCAGTCATCGAGAAGAATCGGCAAGAAACTAGATCTGGTTTATCTTTTTAAAAAACATGTATAATATTTAGAATATAGTAGGTACATGCCACTAACGTTTTTAATGGATGCACAGAGATGAGTCAATTCCAGACATCACCATCGTTCATTAATCCATTCTGTAATAGCTTTTTGATACCAAAACCCGCTTGACATGGCGCTTAAATATTCGCAATCCGGCAAATCGATAATAATCTTTGGGTTTTTGTTGTAAAATCTAACACTATTTCCCAAAAAACTGTTACTGGTTTTACTAAGTGTAAAACATGGGACAACCTGTTTGTCACAGTTTCTAGTATTTAGATTGTGCAGTTTTTTTTTTAATCTAGCTTTTCAAGGTTCTTACGGACATACATTAAATTGTCAAGAATGTATTGGGAAGGCAGAGTCAAGATACCGTATTCCTTGAACTTGGTCTTTAAGGATTCGCGTGGTCCCATATTGTAAATTGCTCGAACTGCCCGTTTTTGTAATAAAAATATGGTGTCTACCTCAGCTGCTGTCCCCCACAACAGAATGCCATAAGACATTAAGCTATGAAAGTAGGCGAAGTAGACTAACCTAGCAGTAGCAATATCAGTTAGCTGGCGAATCTTACGTACTGCAAATGCAATATAACTTAATTTGCTTGCCAATTGTTTCATTTGAGCATCCCATTGTAATTTTGAATCTAGTGTGATACCCAAAAATACAGTATTATCAACTAACCCTACATAATTCCCTTCGATTTTGATGCTACTTTCAACCTGTGGCATGTTAGGCAGTGCAGTTTTTTTTACGAAATCTAGCTTTTCAAGGTTCTTACGGACATACATTGGCATGTTTTCCATCACAGACTATAGCGTCATTTAACATCAGATGAAAGTGTGCTGACCAAATAAACCAGAACAAAAACCCGAAAAAAAAACAATCAAATGTAAAAGAAAGGTTTATGGCAGTTCAAGACTAGGCAGATAACTATGATCAAAGACGTTCTGGTGAAGATTATTACAGTAATGTTTTTTTTTTCACATTCGCAAATAAATTTGTTTTAAATACATTATTATACACGTGACGATTGTACTATTAACCCCACGGCTTTTGTTTAAGAACAATATCTCAAAATGTCGGATCATGGTTTTAAATATCTAGCCATTTTTTTTAAAATTATTATCTGATGTTATAGAACTTGTTATTAGTGCTAATCCACGTTACTGCTAGTGCTAGACCACGTAAGAGACTGATGAGAGAACGCTACATGTGGCAGAGATGCGAATTTTATGATGCGGTGTGACTAGAATGAATAGGAATAAAAAGGAATATGGCAGAAGAAATTTGAAAATAACACCCGTAATAGAGAAAAGGAGGAATAATAGGTTAGCATGGTACAGGCATATTATGAGAAAAGATGAAAGTCATATAGCTAGAAAAATAGTGCGTGAAGTCTCTCCGCACGGAAAAAGGGAAACTTCGTAAAGTGGAAATGAAAATAGGAAGGGGTAGAAATTGAGACTTTTAGTGAAATCATATTGTTTCTTTAAGGCAAACTTTATTAACATTGCTTACAATTCACAATTGATCGCATCTTTTAATTAATATTTTCGAGTGTAGAAATAACCAAATCTATAACATTTACAATGGGATTATGATAACTAAAGTAAGATACGAAATGTTTGATTATTTTTCTCGCTCTCTCTCTTTCTATCCCCCTTATTAACGCAAAAGTGCTTTCATACCCATGGTAGCGTTAAACGTTTAACGCAACCCTGTTGGAAGTCGCATTAGAAGTTTCACTTCAAAAGGTGAGTATGAATATGAAGGAATATAATAGTAAAGAAAGACCGAATAGGTATGGATGGATTGTGTGAAAAATGGTGTTTATAAGAGGTGTGAATACTGAGATGACAGTGGACGAGGAAAGCATATTATGCCGATCATATTTAGGTGGGATAAGAGTAAGAAGCTTAAGCGTTTGATTCAGTCTCATCTGATCTTAAATGCCGAAGTAGTCTAAGATGGTAAACACGCTAAGCCCGGAGGAGACTGGCTCGCAAGTGCAACTGAAGAACAACACTAACAAACGCTTAGTGTCTTTAACTTGAGTGTTGTAGGTAGTCAGGCGGCCATACAAATAGTGCTACCACGACGCTATGGATTTCTCACGATGTTATCCTTCACCGAAATCTCCGACCCAGTTGCAGGAGTCCGAGAACTCTATCAACTAAGCAGACATCGCTTCGAATTATGTACTTTTTAAGGTAATAACGTACTAGCGGACCTGGCCGACGTTGTCCTACCCTGATAATAAAAAAAACTTTGACAAACTATATACCTAAATCTTCCTCATGAATCACTTTATCTAATGGTGGCAACAAAATGAATATCCGTTAAGAAGTTTTGAAGTTATCGCGAGCAATGCGATCTATAGGTGGTAGAGCCACGCTGTAGCTACTACTGGTTTCAGCATGAATGGGTGGCTCTCCCGGGGTTGTACCACCCTCTCAGAGGAAACTGACGTAAAGTAACAGTGCTTACATACCGGAGACCCACCTCCCCTCCCCTCCCCTGTCCTCTCCCTCTCCCTCCCTTTCCCCAAGTGTTAGTGCGACTGACCTATACGTTTAAAAAACAGACAGACAAGCAGACGTGGCACATAACTTTGTTTTACGATATATAATGATGATTTACAGATGATTTGGTGATCAAAGTAAATGGATTAGTACCACCGATGATGAGTAAAACTAATGCATATTACAATTATGAAAAGGGTGAACTAGTGAATGTCACATGCGAAAATTTTAATGATTCAGTAAATTTGCTGAATATTTTAATTGAAGACTACGATTACGGACAAAGTAAGAGAATTTTGCTTTAAAAATAATTTATTATTAAGGTAGCCTGAAAATACTGTTAAGGAAACCGAAACAATGACCCTGTTATGTTAAAACGGCAGCTCTTTAAGCGAATATTAAGAAAGGGGATTTTTTTTTAAGTTTCTAATCGTTTATTTTTATTTCATAGGAGGAAAACGAACAGGTGTGTCACCTGATATTAAGTGATCACCACCGTCCATAGACATTAATAACACCAGGGGAGCCGCAAGTGCGTTGCCACCCTTTGCGGGGAGGGGAGGGAGAGGAGAAAAGAGAGGTGTGCCTCCGGCGCTCTCACTGACCGAACAAAACGCAACAATGCAAGCACTGTTACTTCACGTCGGTTTTCTATGAGAGGGTGGTACTACCCTGAGCGAGCCGACCCATTCATGCTGAAACCGGTAATAGTTTCAGCATGGCTTTACCGCCTGTAAATCTTATGCAAACTATAACGCCAGAACACATTCATGTAAGAAATAAAACACTACAAAAAGCAAGATTAACCTAGAACTTGCCAGAAGTTATGACGTTTTTTTTTTGCTTTTTTTTGGAAATTATCAAACTCACCAAAACTTGTGCAATTGTGCAGTGCAAAAAGTGATCGTTTTTTAATATCTTTTTTAGATGCTGGGACTATCTTAAGGTTATTTTAATGGTATTTTATACAAATCATTTTAGTTTTACTATAAAACTACATATTTCGAAAAATATCAACAATTTAATTTATTTGAGTTTTAACTTGTTTCGCTTAAGATATTAAAGATTCTTTTTTAATTCAAATAATAGCGTCATTGCTAATGTTTTCAAATTAATTATAAAAAAGCAAACTTAAGTATTTGCAATTGATTGCAATTCATTAATTGCAAATAAATATTTTTTTTAAAAACTACTCAAAAAATATGGGATTTGATACTAAAAAAGCAATATTAATACTAGTAAAGCGATTTTAAATAAAAAAATATTTAAATGATATTAAGATACTTCCAATATCTAAAAAATATCCTAAAATAGACTATTTTGCAAAATGTCTGATAATTTCACCAAAAAAAAGTAAAAAAAAGTCATCAACATTTCTGTTTTTTTTTTTCTCTCGAACTGACTTCGCTATTTACCTGGCAAGGTCTTTACAGCTTCACCGGACTACAACATTTCTGGTATCTCTAGAAGTATGAATATCAAAAAGTTGCAAGACCTTTTTTGTAGAGTGTTTTACTTTCTACAAGAATATACTCTGACCTTACGGGTCGGAAAATGGAAATTGGGTGGGAAAAAAATATCCATGTTAAAAAAAAATTGGTAAAAACGTAAAAAATTGAATTTATACAACTATTATATATACACATGTCCGTTTTCAAAAACATAATTATCGTCAGCCTGTGAGAGACCATCTGCACGAAGGAAGGTATCGGCGTAATCACCACGCCAGCCCACGACGTATTGGCGATTTCAAACTAAGAAATCCACAGTTCTATATTTTTCCCCCATACAGTAGTACTACAAGAACATTTCTCATGTTCAGGTTTCCTCTCGATATTTCCTTCACCGTCAGCCGATAGTTACCAATTAAAATTAATAAATGTACGCGAATACCGAAAGATTCGTTGGTACATACCAGGGTTTGAACTTGCCGACATCGAAACCATACTCCATCGGTAAACCACTACACCACGAAAACTTATTTAAAGAAAAAGCCTGTTATCAAAAATCTTTATTTTTTTTTATTTTAGCACGGCCTGATGGTATGCACAGTACAATCCAAAAACAATGGCGACCACCGAGTGACACATTATCCCTCGCCGGTCGCCGCTGTCATGCTGGCCTGCGAAAAGCTGGATATGCACAGGCTGATCCCGAAACGCGACCCGCAGAAGCGAATCACTATGACGGGCTTTTTCGCCATATACATGGTGGTTGCGACCCAGTCAGGCTGAAAAACCCTACCACCCCGCTTTCGCCATTGCCTCGTTCGTTATTCAGCAGGGTGCACCAGGTGCAGGTGAGGTTGGCTTGGGTGTCTCAAGTCTTATTTATATTTATAACCAGGCATTTTAAGACATATTTTTGTATACATTATATTAGAGTTACATTTCTTACAGTGAAAGAGGTAGGCTACAATGCTGTAACCGCAATTGTAAATACATCTAAAATTAGTAAAAACAATGAATTAAAAATAACTTGTAATCAATTGAGACACTACAATAAAGACATATTACTGAAAGAAGAAGTTACTTCAAAGGGTAAGTGATACAATTATTGTATACCAGTGTACCCGGCGGACGACATCCCGTCCTGATAATTTAAAAAAACCTAGACGAATTGCCGAATTGACGAAAAATGCCTCAACCTTCCTCGTAAATAATTCTATCCACTGGAGAAAACCACGTGAAAATCCGTTCAGTATTTTTTAAGCTTTTCGCGAACAGACAAACGTCGTACAGAACTTTGTTTTAAAATATGTAGTGATACAAGAAATTAATAATATTCAGGTAAAAGTAATAAATTAATCGTTACATTTAAAAATGAGCTAAATCCAATTTCAGCCATACCTAATATTAGGTCTTTACCTATGAAATTGCTGTTGTATATGAAAAATTTTAAACGAATTTTTTTCATGTATTTTTTATTTGTATTAATCGAAGTAATCACCCATGCAATCAATGCATCTTTGCCAACGCAGAGATAGTTTATTTGATGCCCTTCTTAAAGAAATCAGCTGGACGGGAGGCAACAAATTCTTCAAAGGCATTTTGTACTGCCTCTCGGGTATTGAATTTTTTTCCCGCCAAGGAGTTATCCAAATTCTGAAAAAAAGTAGTAGTCTGTAGGCGCAAAGTCTGGTGAATAGGGCAGATGACGGAGAACTTCCAACCTCAGTTCTTGGAACTTGGAGACCGTCTGCTGTGCAGTATGAGGTCGCGCGTTGTCGTGAAGGAGCAGCGGAGACGAGCGATTGACTAATGCTGGTTGGAGACGTGCCAGCTTCTCCATCATTGTGTTCAGTTCTTCACAGTACACATCTGCAGTAATGCTCGCCCCATTTGGTAAGAAGCTGTGGTGAATCACACCGGCGATAGACTACCAAACAGTGAACATCACTTTTCTAGAGGTAAGTTTTCGTTTAAGGCATTGTTTAGATGCTGAACCAGAATATAACCAACTTACTGAGCGCTTGCGGTTATCAAACAGAATCCATTTTTCATCGCAGGTAACAATGCGGTTCAAAATTCCTTAATTTGCGTATCTGTTGAACAGTGCAAGGCACGTCTCGACGCGTACTTCGCGCTGGTGATCATTGAGTTCGTGGGGCACCCATTTGTCAAGCTTTTTTACCTTGCGAATTTGACGCAAAAGGACCAATATTGTTTTAACGGTAAAGTCGAAACCTGTTGCTAATTCAGCCGTAGATTGTGTATCGTCAGCTTCCACAATCGCCTTTAATTCATCATTGTCGACCAAAGTTTTCGGACGACCGCGAAGTTCATTTTTCAGGTAGAAATTCCCAGAACGGAAGCGAACAAACCAACAACAACAGGTGGTGCGTTGGTTTGTAGTGTTAGCTCTCCGTAAACGTCGTTGATGTTGCGTGCCGCTTGGTGCTGCGTTGCTGCCACGACGGTACTCATATTCATTAATTACTCGAATTTTTAACGTATCCATGATGACAAAAAAGATTGAAATGCGATGAAAATGTATTACTAATCAATAAACAAATGACTACTTTTGGAAAAAGAATTCCATGTTTTGAAAATAAAATTAATTTGAAATTAGAATTCTTAGCCAAACAAAAAAATAGTTTGATTTGAAATGGCCAGTACTGCAGAACGGCAATTTCATAGGTTTTTACATGCAATAATGTAGGAGTCCCTAACAAGTCCAACTTTTAATATTCTTAGAAGCGTGTGGTTTTAGTGATAAAAATAGTAGCTCAAAGAAAAGAAATAAACACACTCACAGTGAGAATAACCAAGAAAATATAACAGGTGTGAAATAGCAGGTTATGAGAAAAAATGTTATTTGATTGTGATTAAATTATACTTACATAGCTTTAGTGGAACGACTGTAAGTAAACTTTCAAGGAGTAGGTGAAACATAACATGTCATAGAAGTTGTAACATATAACGGGGTTTGACTTGTGGGTATGGTTTTTACATCTATTGGCACTCCGACAAATTATTAGAGCCACGCTGAAGGTATTACTGGTTTCAGTATGAATGGGTCGGCTCGTTCGGGGTAGTACCACCCTCTCACAGAAAACTGATGTGAAGTAACAGTGCTTGCACTGTTGCGTTTCGTTCGGTCAGTGCGAGCGCCGGAGGCCCACTTCCCCTTCCCCACTCCTCTCCCCTAAACACAGGCCGACAACGCACTTGCGACTCTTCTGGTGTTGCAAGTGTCTATGGACGGTGATGATCACTTAACATCAGGTGACCCACAAGTTCGTTTGACTCCTATGATATAAAAAAAAATATATACATTTTTATACAGTTAATTAACTAATCGAATATATGATGGGCTGCACATGGTCAATACAAAAAATATCAATATAACATGTACAATACTACGCGTCGCTAGTCTGACGTAAGCATAATACGTCACGAACGTGTCGAGCTCATCGGTGACGCGAATCAAAAGTTGTTCCCGTACCACATAAATTTATTTATAAATCGGTCAAGGCGGCAGAAGTTATCACTTCAAAAAAATTAAACTGGCAGAAAATTTAACTAATAATTTATGTTACAGGTGTTGTAATTCTGGGATTGTTACAAAGGAACATCATTTTTAAATATATAAATGAGATTTCGTCAAACGTAATTGTTTATACTTACAAAGATTATGAAGTGCTTGATCTCACGTGGATGTACGGCGGAACGGACGCTAATACTCGCTATAGGACGACTTTTTTATTGACTTGGAAAGGTAACTAATTAAAAGAATAATCAAAATCGGTTCACCCAGTTCAAAGTTATGAGGTAACAAACATTAAAAAAATTTTTTTTTTAAAATATAGTTGAATTGATAACCTCCTCCTTTTTTTGAAGTCGGTTAAAAATGGCCCTAGGCAAACTATTTGATCGCTCTAATTTTTTTTTATTGTAGCACGGCAAAAGGACTGCACTGTGTCTGATGGTAAGCACAGTACAATCCAAAAACAATGGCGACCACCGAGCGACATACTATCCATCGCCGCTATCATGCCGGCCTGCGAAAAGCTGGATATGCACAGGCTGATCCCGAAACGCGACACGCAGGAGCGAATCACTATGACGGGCTTTTTCGCCATATACGTGGTGGTTGCGACACAGTCAGAGTAAAACCCTACCACCCCGCTTTCGCCATTGCCTCGTTCGTTATTCAACAGGGTGCACCACGTGCAGGTGAGGTTGGCTTGGATGTCTCAAGTCTTAGATGTTATTCGACACCCCTTACACCCTAACGTAGGTACGCTGTATACAAATGTAGGTATAATACGTATCACGTATATATACGTATAAACGTCTGTTAGTCGGTTTGTTTGAACACGCATCACTGATAAGTACTAAGTAAGGCGTTTACAATATAATCTGAACTTATGTAAAAAAAACAGTGATTAGTAAAGTTATCTGAATATGTTAAGTCCATTAACTTATCTTACTTTTTACGTAATTACGCCGCGTCGCCATTAAAGTTACAATAACCTTTGATAGTCCTAATCGATTTTAATAAAACAAAAACTAAATGATACTCGAGGATATGCTTTATGATTTCCTTGATGTGGTTTTATTGTGAACCCAGTGCTTTAGCAGTGATGCGTGTTCATACAAACAGACAGACAGATAGCCAGACATTAAAAATAAATATTGAAATGTATTCTATTACTTATTCCAAGACACCTGTAAAATGTTTTTCACGGAAATTAAAAAAGTAGATACACGCATGCTAAAGCGGTTCACAATAAAACCTCAGATTAGAAATCTTAAAGTATATCCTAAGGGGTAACTTACTTTTTTTTATTATAGAAGGCAAACGAACAGTCACCTGATGTAAAGTGATCACCACCGTCCATAGACACTTGCAACACCAGGGGAGTCGCAAGTGCGTTGCCAGCCTGTGTTGAGGGAGAGGAAGGGAAGAAGGAACGGGGAGGGGAGAGTAGGTGGGTCTCCGCCGCTCTCACTGACCGAACAAAACGCAACAATGCAAGCACTGTTACTTCACGTCGGTTTTCTTTGAGAGGGTGGTAGTACCCCGGTCGAGCCGACCCATTCATGCTGAAACCAGTAATAGCTTCAGCTTGGCTCTACCAAAATGTATTAAGTCCATTTATTTAGCTACTTTTCTCTTGTACTTGCCGCGTCGTCATTAAAGTTACAATAACCTTTGATAGACCTAACCGATTGTTATCGAACAAAGACTAAATGTTACTCCAGAACATTCTTTATGATATCCTTGAAGAGGTTTTATCATGAACGCAGTAATCTACTAGTGATGCGTTCATACAAACAGACAGACAGACATTTCTAATATTGATTGAAATGTCATTACTTTTTAAATTAATTAATTATTTCACAAAAAAGTACAGACACGTTCCGATTTACATTTTTATTATATCTATAGAAGATTAAGGGCTATTTTAACTTATTCCAGGAGTTGATTAGTTATCATAACCGCTACAAATGGATTTTTCGGGTCTTTGGAGATTCCGATGCTTTTGATTTTAGATGAAATAAGTTTGTCCATAACACGATTTGTTTAATCTAATGGTGGTAGAGCCACGCTGAAACTATTACTGATTTCAGCATGAATGGGTCGGCTCGTCCGGGGTAGTACCACCCTCTCATAGAAAACACACGTGAAGTAACAGTGCTTGCATTATTGCGTTTCGTTCAGTCAGTGAGAGCGCCGGAGGCCCACCTCCCCTACCCTCTCCTCTCCCTCTCCCTCCCCTAACCCTTCCCCCAAAGGGTGGCAATGCACTTGCAACTCCTCTGGTGTTGTTAGTGTCCATGGATGGTGGTGATCACTTAAAATCAGGTAACCCATCTGTTCGTTTGCTGCGTATGACATAAAAAAAAATCTCAAAAGAATCTGTTATTATTAGCGGACTTAAAAAAGGAGCAGGGTTTCTGTTAGGATCATTTTTGATCGTTACCCCAAACGATGAAATTTAAAAACCGTTTTGGAGAAATCTTTTCTATTGGTGTGCCATTTTGATTTCATTGGACTTATATATGAGACGACTCCTAAAAATCGAATAGGAAATATTAGTGATTGAGAAATTGATACGTTTGTGACAATCTAAGACACTAAGTCCAAAAACAGTTTTTTTAGGTAATATTGTTAGGTTTTGTGACAAAGTCCCAAAACACATTACCGATTTGCCGGATAGTGAGTTCAAGAACCATGTCACGCGGGTTTTAATATCTAAATGCTATTATAGGCTATATAGACGTCTGGAAATGACGCCCCTCTCTGTGCACCCACTAATAACAAATGTAACTATTTATGTTTTGTAAAAATATATAGCATGAAAAGATAAACCAGATCGAGTTTCTCGCCGGTTCTTCTCGATGACTGGGTTGTTTTAGCTTTGACGTTCATAAGCGCCTTCTCATCGCCTAAATTAAATAAATAATATTTTGATTTGATTTAAGACTAGGTAGGTATCTCACTGACTGTAGTCAATAGGTTCTGGTGCATTGTTCTAGGCTAGATTTTTTTAAAGTCGGTTTTATGTTTTATTCCTTTTTATATATTATTTATTTATTGTATTAATTCGTTTTAGTATTTTTTTCTCTTTCTGTTAGTTTTCATTATAAGAATGATGTAAGATGTAAGTAGAATGTAAATGTAAGGTGTCTGTATGTTTTCTACTTTCATGAATAAAATTGTTGGAATAAATAATGTTGTTAGTGTCCATGGATGGTGGTGATCACTTAAAATCAGGTAACCCATCTGTTCGTTTGCTGCGTATGACATAAAAAAAAATCTCAAAAGAATCTGTTATTATTAGCGGACTTAAAAAAGGAGCAGGGTTTCTGTTAGGATCATTTTTGATCGTTACCCCAAACGATGAAATTTAAAAACCGTTTTGGAGAAATCTTTTCTATTGGTGTGCCATTTTGATTTCATTGGACTTATATATGAGACGACTCCTAAAAATCGAATAGGAAATATTAGTGATTGAGAAATTGATACGTTTGTGACAATCTAAGACACTAAGTCCAAAAACAGTTTTTTTAGGTAATATTGTTAGGTTTTGTGACAAAGTCCCAAAACACATTACCGATTTGCCGGATAGTGAGTTCAAGAACCATGTCACGCGGGTTTTAATATCTAAATGCTATTATAGGCTATATAGACGTCTGGAAATGACGCCCCTCTCTGTGCACCCACTAATAACAAATGTAACTATTTATGTTTTGTAAAAATATATAGCATGAAAAGATAAACCAGATCGAGTTTCTCGCCGGTTCTTCTCGATGACTGGGTTGTTTTAGCTTTGACGTTCATAAGCGCCTTCTCATCGCCTAAATTAAATAAATAATATTTTGATTTGATTTAAGACTAGGTAGGTATCTCACTGACTGTAGTCAATAGGTTCTGGTGCATTGTTCTAGGCTAGATTTTTTTAAAGTCGGTTTTATGTTTTATTCCTTTTTATATATTATTTATTTATTGTATTAATTCGTTTTAGTATTTTTTTCTCTTTCTGTTAGTTTTCATTATAAGAATGATGTAAGATGTAAGTAGAATGTAAATGTATGGTGTCTGTACGTTTTCTACTTTCGTAAATAAAATTGTTGGAATAAATAATAGAATATATTTCAATCATTTTTAGTAATATCTGTCTGTTTATATGAAACACGCAACACTGCTAAAGTACTGGGTTCACAATAAACCTTCAGTAAGAAACATTAAACATATCCTCGGGAGTAACTTAGTGTATATTTCATTAAAATCAGTCCACTCTATCAAAAGTTATTGTAGTTTTAATGAGGACGCGACTTAAGTACGAGAGAAATGTAAATAAGTAAATGGACTTAATACATCCAGATAATTTTATTAATCACTGTTTTTTACATAAGCATCCACGCAGACGAAGTCGCGGGCATAGCTACTTTAGAATATGATTCTAGAGTAACAGTTAGTTTTAGAATTTCATTTCTTTTTCTGTTACAATTTCCTAGTATTCCTAGTAGAATTGTTCAATATTCCGTTTTATTAAAATTTAATTTATTGTTGGAGCATGCCGCGCTTGTTTCTAAATATAACTGCATATATTCAATCACAAAAGTGCTACCATTAATATTTTTACATATATTTTATCATGTTAACGACCCATAAAAATAAATAACAATTGTTTTATTCCAGATAAAGTCATAGCTAATCCTGATAACTTAATAGCAACTTCTACAATGAACATAACTTCGCAAACGATACGGTTAAGTCCATACGATGATAATTCTATCGTCAAGTGTATCGTAATAATATATAAACTAATAACACACGAACAAAACATACACCGATTCAAAGAAGTTTATGAATTTTGGATAGTTCTGCGACGAATGGTTGGCACTGAAAGCGAAATAAACACTGGAAACAACGACGCTACAAGCAATGTACAGATGAGTAAGTTAAATGTTCTTGTATTTAACAAGTAAATTCATGGGTCATTCATTAAATGAATGGGTCGGCCCGCCTGGCCACCCTCTCATAGAAAACCCACGTGAAGTAACAGTGCTTGCATTATTGCGTTTCGTTCGGTCAGTGAGAGCGCCGGAGGCCCACCGCCCCTCCCCTAACCCTTCCCCCCAAAGGGTGGCAACGCACTTGCAACTCCTCTGGTGTTGTTAGTGTCCATAGACGGTGGTCATCACTTAACATCAGGTGATCCACATGTTCGTTTGCTATCAATGACATAAAAAATAAATAAATAAATCTATAAAAATGTCGTTCCAGTCATAAGGATCGCCGACAGAAGTTAAAACTCAATAGAATGGAATAACTGTGTAATTCTCTTTTGAATTTTTAAATGAATAACATAGTCCGCGTCCAACTTTGTTTTTTTTCTTGTTTATATTTGTTATTATTAGAAAACCCATCCATCTCGAAAAATTATGTTTCTATGGATGGCGTTGTTTGTTACAAATTATTTATTTATTATTAATGTATTTTATTTGTAATGACTGTATTGTAACATGCATAATACTTGCACAATATATAAAATAAATAAAAAATAAATAAGCCATTATTATTTCTCTTTTCCATGCAATTTTACAATGTCTATTTACAAATTATAACAGTATTTTATCTTATAATATAATGATTTAATACATTTTTATTTTCTTTTTCTTTATTACTCTATACATTTTTTTGTTATTATTACATTTTTATTCTTATTATTATTATAATATTCGTTTTTAATTAATTGTACTTTTCGTTAATTGAATGAGA
>MU159016.1:86005-109330 GCA_015888305.1 Antheraea pernyi
ACCCCGCTTTCGCCATTGCCTCGTTCGTTATTCAGCAGGGTGCACCACGTGCAGGTGAGGTTGGCTTGGCTGTCTCAAGTCTTAGATGTTATTTGACACCCCTTACACCCCCTTTCTATGCCTATCTTAGCTAACATCAGGTGAGACTGTTTTCAAACGTTAATGAAACGCTAAAAAATATTACGCAGCATATTCAGACTCTAAACACAGGATATCTGGTCACTCTAATCACATATTAATTTATTTATATTCCAACAGATAAACTCTTGGTG
This sequence comes from Antheraea pernyi, assembly GCA_015888305.1. Classification (NCBI taxonomy): domain Eukaryota; kingdom Metazoa; phylum Arthropoda; class Insecta; order Lepidoptera; family Saturniidae; genus Antheraea; species Antheraea pernyi. The sequence continues at coordinate 86,278 of MU159016.1, forward strand.
CCAATAAGCTGTGCCATCTGTTTTTTCATCGTTATAATATCTCTAGGTGTACTATATGCATATTGCAAAAGACTTAGAAGATCCCCGGTGAGTATTCCAATTTGGCTTTTTTAATATTATTATACGCAGTAAGCAGTCTCAACTGAGACGTATGGAGACAACAGGGGACAGACTTATTCTCTACGTTATAGTTCTTTAGAACCTACATTATACGTTCGCTAACGTTATGGAATGGATTATCCAACATCGGTTCCTACTAGGTCTATTTAAAAAGGACTGATACGTGCTGTGCATGATCGGCAGAACAACAGTATTACTCCAGGTGGCAGAAACCCTTTACTGCCTTGGACGTAAGGCTGAACCCCGTTGGCATAAAAAAAAAGTAATTCTACATGCAGCCTTTCAAGCAGTCTTTCATTATTGTAGTAGAGCCACGCTGAGGCTATTATTTGTTTCAGCACGAATGGGTCGGCTCACCCGGGGTAGTACCACCCTCTCATAGAAAACCGACGAAAAGTAACAGTGCTTGCATTGTTGCGTTTCGTTAGGTCAGTGAGACCGCCGGAGGGCCACCTCCCATCCCCTCTCCTCGTCCCCTCCCCCAAACACAGGCTGGCAACGCATTAATGACTCTCCTGGTGTTGTTAGTGTCTATGGACGGCGGTGATCACGTAACATCAGGTGACCCGCCTGTTCGTTTGCCTCCTATAACATAAAAAAAAACTATTGATTATTGTACTGCTGGTTGGTGTTACTCGCGTCCATAGGAAGTGTACCTTTCGTGCAGAGGCACGTTCTCCCCGGGTGGTGCTAATGGTAATAAACTTTTGGCCGCTGTACTGTTCCACATAAATTGAACCTCGTAGCGACAGATGGAGTAATGAATCAATCGGCGATAATAAAAGGGTGATACTCTGATTTACCATACGATTAAATAATTCTATGGTCGTACAACATAAGATCAATAAATATAGTAAAATGGGTGGAAATAGGCTAGACCAAACTTAAACCGTCAGTGATAAACCATAAGGTAGCGAAGCTGAGTTGTAGGACATGTCAACTGAGTCCGAATGTAAAAGCCATTATAGTAACACGCTTAAAAGAGTTTGCCCAGTGTAAGCCGGTTATCAAGTAGGGTGGTAAAAGTCTGTACGCTATTGGAATTCTATCAACACCCGCACGGTGACAAGCTCGTCGCAATTATTCTTTTGGTTTATGACCTTCCTAAGTCCAGTTTACTATATGTACAATGTTACCACTCTGTTGTGCTTCGATATACATATATCTACCGAAATATGTAAACTTTTAAACTTTATCGATGTTATTACAAAAAAGCTAAACACGTATTGAACCCTGGCTTTAAATAGATCTCGTATGAAAATGCACCGCCGTCGCTGAATGTTCGCCATCTCGCTCTTTTGTCTCGCTTTGGTTACGTTAGGTTATACGGAGGGGACGAGGGTGCCTGAGGCGGAGGAGGAGTAAACCTCGATAAAAAAATCATTGGCGGGGTGATGGCGAAGGGATTTACCTCTCTTCTGCCGGCCGAACCCAGTGGGGAAGGGGCGGGGGCTCTGACCTCTCATTGCACGGGTTTGGCGGGCTGGGAGGCAGTCTCGCAACCAGACTGCCTCAGCCGGGTGCGGCGTGGGAAACGCCTGCCGGCGGGGGTGTAGCGGAGCATGCTCGCGCTGTCCCGCGTCACTCCCACAGTGTGGCGTAGGTTATCGTGGAGTTTTAGTCGGTTAAAGACGCCGAAAGGCACCGGCAGCTGCGTCCCAGCTGCGTCCAAGCACGCAGTTGGCGGTCGACTCAGCTAAGGCCCTCCCCCGGGGGCCTGACAGTCCATGATGGATTTTCTCTCCACGTTAAAAAAAAAAAAGGTTATACTTGTGAAAAAGGATAACGCGAACTTGCCTCGGGCGGGCACGGTGCATTTATTACGAAATCTTTTTAAACCAAATATTTAATACGTATTTAACTTTTTTGTAAGAGCACGGTCTAGGTTTGATGACTGTCTTATACGTTGAATGGCGATGTGATCCAAGATGATAAATACGCTAAGCTTAGGGGGTCTGGCTCTTAAGTATTGCTGCTGGAACACACTTACAGGTGCTTGGCGACAGATTTTCAACCTAAGGTAGTTAGACAGGCAGATTCAGACCAGTCCATTCAGTCCCGACTCAGTTGCAAAGATTCGAACCTACGTCCATCGAGGCGGCGCCCAAACATGATATCATATAAGCCATCATCGCTTTAAAAGCAATATAAAGAGTAAATTAATATTTATCCCATACAGAAAGAAGCAGATGAGACGAATGACACCAACGATCTAACACAGAGTTCAAGACAATTTCCTGAGTCATGGGATAACTACGCAAACGCTATGATAAATACTCGACCTTCGACATCCTCCATCAATTGCAAACATATGTACGCCACGCCAATCCCGAAAAAGTATCGACAGGTCAAAGATCAAACGGTTGTCAGAGAGAATTCATTATACGAACCGCTGGAAAACGATAAGGACTCGAAGAAGAATGTTAACAGAAAAAAGGATAAACCAGATAGTCAAAACGACAAGAGATATGGGAATATAGCCGACTATTCAACTGCTAATAAGACCCAGGATGTGGAGCTATATAGTGAAGTGTCTTTAACAGGATAAACGTGGTAGAGCCACGCTGAAACTATTACTGGTTTCGGCATGAATGGGTCGGCTCGACCGCGGTAGTACCACCCTCTCATAGAAAACCGACGTGAAGTAACAGTGCTTGCATTGTTGTGTTTTGTTCGGTCAGTAAGAGCGCCGGAGGCCCACCTCCCTTGTCCTCTCCTCTCCCTCCCCTAACCCTTCCCCCCAAAGGGTGGCAACGCACTTGCGACTCCTTTGGTGTTGTTAGTATCCATGGACGGTGGTGATCACTTAACATCAGATGACCCACATGTTCGTTTGCCACCTATGACATAAAAAAAAAATGTTATATAGACTAAAGATATTATAAGTAAAATGGTGTACATACGTTCCCTACATGAAATTTAACAAAACAAATGGCACGATAACGCACACATACGTAAATTGTAACGCCACTATTTTACGTAAAATGTGGAAGTAAGATGGCACATTCTCAAAATCGGTGATGAAAAAGAAATAGTTATATGTTGCTTACTTTTTTTTTATGTCATAGGAGGCAAACGAACAGGTGGGTCACCTGATGTAGGTCCAACCGCCGTCCATAGACACTTGTAACACCAGGGGAGTCGCTAGTGCGTCGACAGCCTCTGTTGGGGGTGGGAGGAGGGAGGAGTAAGGATGGGGGATGGAGGGGGAGAGGAGGTAGGCCTCCGGCGCTCTCACAGACCGAACGAAACGCAACAATGCAAGCACTGTTACTTGACGTCGGGTGGTATATATAGCTTCAGCGTGGCTCTACCACCTATAAAAACTACTGGTGTGATTTTAAAAAATCTTTCAGTCTTAGATAGCTCTTTTATCGAAGAAGGCTATAGACTATATATCATGGTAGCATGATAATCCTAAGACTAACAAGAGGGGAGCAACAACGAAGAATGTTACAAAATCGGGATTTTTTTTCCTTTTATGAGTTTCCGTTGCATGTTCAGGTTAGCCCAAAGTAACTATTCTATGCGGCAGAAGTCGCGGGCAGAATCTAGTTTTAAATAAAAACATAGTTCGACAATAGGGTTACACATTATATCATATATAAATAATACTATACATGATTATTATATTATATTAAATAACAATCAAGATAAGGAAAAAAAAACAAAAAAAGAACCATAAACATCATATATTCACTCAATATTAACAGCTAAATTACAAATACGTCCAAAAATAACGGATACATTAAGTTACATTTGGCATTGTGGTCAAGAAATGCACTTTGAACAACTTAACAACAGTTGATTGCAAAGAAAAACATAAATAAACATATTATGGATCAAAGAATAAATGACAGACTGGCCACTTCTAACTAGTAATGCCTAACCTTACTTTTTTTGGTTTCTTTTTTTACATTGAATGTTTTTAAGTGAAATACTTCTTTAGGCGTGTGGAGCGGTAATTTTGGCAGGATCGCCACCCCGTCGCGTCATCTTATCGGACATCTAAAGAAGCGATCCAGCAAACGGTACCGGGCTGTACCAGCCACCGAGATACGCGCGAGCGCCGCGCACCCCCGCACGGCGGCAAGCCCCCGCACGTTGCGTTCGCCGCCCTCCGAATCACTCCAGCCGCGCTGCCTCATTAAGTGGACGTATTACGCATTTGAAAATTTAACATTATAAATATATAAATAAATCCCTATATTGGATCACGTCGGGGTCACCAATATAGGGATTTATTTATAATGTTACAATATACAAATGCGTAATACGTCCACTTAATAAGGCAGCGCGGCTGGAGTGATTCAGAGGGCGGCGCGCGCGACGTGCGGGGGTTTGCCGCCGTGCGGGGGTGCGCGGCGCACGCGCGACTCGGTGGCTGGCACAGCCCGGTACCGTTTGCTGGATCGCTTCTTTAGATGTCCGATACGATGACGCGACGAGGTGGCGATATTATTATAAATAATTGGTGCCACACCTGTAAAAATATATGACATGAAAAGATAAACCAGATCGAGTTTCTTGCCGGTTCTTCTCAATGACTGGGTTGTTTTCCGAACCGGTGGAGCTTTGACGTTCATAAGTGCCTTCTCAGGGCATAAATTAAATAAAGGATTTTTTTTATTTTGATTTTAATTTTATTAATACATACAAAATGAGCCAGAGAATTGACAAACGGAGAAAAAACATACAAGAGGGTATACTGTTAGGTAAAATATCATACAAGGAATATACTAAATTGGAGCAATTGAAACAAATGTGTTCTGACTTTTATGATTTGTTTATTATCAAGGCAGGACAACGCCCGCCAGGTCCGCTAGTAAATATATATAATTATTGTTCTGAGTGCCAATAGGTGTGAAAACCATACTAATTTTAATAATTTCAATTTTACAAATCATTAAACTTTAATATCGTAATTCATTCATTTAAAAATTTAAAAGGGAACACATAATTTATTTTTTTTAGTTTTCACGCATATCGGCAGTCCTTACGACTGTCTCCACTTTTTTTATATTCGAAAAGTGCTATTTTAAATGGACTTTGAACCTCGAATTTCGCAGATATTGGTAGGTTTAAGACGATCCAAGACTAGGTTAAGTTAGTTAACGTAACTACCAGATACGTTTTGGTGCATTTTAAGGTTGATTTTTTTTTAATCGGTTTTTTTATCGAATATTAAAATTAAATATATGTTACGTCTATTCTTTCAATTGTCATTCACTCAAACCAAAGATAATATATGTACGTTAGTAATCTTTGTAAAACGGTTTTTTTTGCAACCAACTGTACTCTCCTAGTCTAAATTTCTATTTAATCGAAATAAGTACTTACAATAATTAAAACTAGATGGCAATGTGATGTCAAAATTTACAGAGAAGATAGAAATGTGACGTCATTGCGCTTTCAAAATCCGCTATGTAAAAATTCTTACCTCAGAAGAGTTCAATAAACAATAATTCAAAAGATATAGACAATACAATGATCTTGCATCTATATTAATATTATAAAGAGGTAAAGTTTGTGACGTTGTAGGGGGTAATCTCAGGAACTACTAAACCGATTTTGAAAATTCTTTCACCAATAGAAAGCCACATTATTTGTGAGTGTTATAGGCTATACATTAACCCGAGATTAAGACTTTTTCGTGGTAATCGGATTTGCAAAGACGGAGATAAAACGGTCCAATGCAAACGTTTCATACCAACGATGAGAGATATATGATTGAGTTCTAGAGAAAAGTTGTAGAGCTTGATAATGCCTATAAGTGAACTCAGCGAAGGTATCGGTGTTATTACAAAGAAGTTAAATACTTGGTTTAAAAAGGTTTCGAATTAAATAAACCGCGCTGGCTCGAGGCAAGTTCGCGTTATCCTTTATCGCAAGTCTAACCTAACGTAACCAAAGCGACACAAAAGAGCAAGATGGCGGACATGCGGTGCATTTAGTTCGAAATAACTTTTATATTTAACTCACAAAAAGTGGTAGTTTTTTTATAAATGTTTACCGCCCAACGAAGTGGGCACGGGTCAGTTAGTATTTTAATAAATAGTTATATACTTTTCTTTATATAATTAACACATAGGAGATTTTGTACGCGCAATGACGGTAATAAACGACGAAAAGAAAAAAAAACGTGTACTTTATACGAAAGAGAATAAGTAAAAATACACTTTGTGATCATCACAATTATGCAACTCCGAAATCAGAGTGAGTCAGCGTTTCCCAAACTTCAATTCATAAGCCCCATATTATAAAGTACCGATTGCAACACGTGAACATGTTGCTTTGACACGCGGTTAGTGAAATTAAATCTAAGCAAAATCATAGCTACATTAATATATTTAATTTGGTCGTATATTCTGACGATGCTAGCTCAGTGTTTCGAAGGAAATTGTAAGAAACATAGGAGAACCCAATTTTGATTAAAGATTGGGCGTGTGACGTCAAGCAATAAAATAGTTGCAGCAACTATTCTTTTTTAATACCATAGAAATGATCACTGTCGAATCTAGATAAAGACAGTGAGGTACAATTCAATATAAAAAGCCACTAGGTCAACGATTCCTAAATTGTTTTAGTGAAATTATTTCATTGATTTTGTGAAAAAGTCACCAGAGTTCATAGAATCAATTACATTCGTTAATGATGCATCGAATTATATTGCTTCTTAAATCATTTCAATGTTATAAATTTTACTTTTAAACTGTCCTTCATTTTCTATAATTATGTTAAGGACTTTTTTAAGTAAAGGAAGATTAGAGGAGTTTTCGGTTGATTTAAAAATTTAAGAACTATTGCTCTGGGGTAACTCGATAACTACAGGTTATTTTAAAAATTGCTATAACACCTACTAATACCGATTTTGATGTGTATTTATAAACAAATCAGTAACAATACATAATATAATTATTATTATTAACAAATAAATATTTAGATTATAAAGAGCGTTATCAAAAGTTTGGAAAACGCTGATTTACATTTATTCTAATCACAACATTAAGATTTCCCGACAATTGGGTACAAGAAACAGGTGTAAGATTCACTGCCGCTTAAAAGACTATTCAATACACCGAACGGCGTAGTACGTGTTTGACAAAAAAAATAGACAGAAAAACTATAAAGAAACATCACTTTTGCTTTAGGGTTGCCAGGTTCAAAATGAAAATATGATAAAAAACAATTACAACGAGTTTACTGCGCAATAATCAATAAATATATACACAAGAAATTTAATTATAGTATTCAAATCTCTATCCATCCATCATGACTCATGAGGTCAATTAATATAAGGGGTAACTTATCCCGAAAGCAGTAGCTAGAGCAATACACGCCTACATTTTTGAGGACTGAAGCAGCGAAAGCCGTAAACTCTGGCAACCCTAATAAGATGTTTGTACATTTTAAATTGCAATTTTGTAAATGCAAAACTGTAATTTATGTTACCAAAACCCGTTGCATTGACGGGCACTTATACATACATATATACGTTTATAGTGCAAATATTCTAGTACAGAATCTGGCAATTCGTAATGCTAAGACCACACTAGTGGGCCCCGGTGAAGGTTCATAATGTGTTGTGTATTACTAGTTCTAACAAGATTTTTTTTCTATTTTATTTTTTTGTGATTGGAGTTCCCAGTTGTTGAACATTTATAATTCATCTGTATGCCAGTGATTCAATTGTTTTGCTTCTGTTCATCAGTTAAACCATTTTTCTTTACATATTACTTCGACAGGTTGTAGCCAAAATATTCATGTACATCAAAAATGTCATTTCACGTAACTTTGCGAGTAAAAAAGATACCTGGAGTGATATGAAAGAATTTTCAAATTTACTTAAGCATTATAAATCTCAACTAGTTTTATGGAAAATATAATTATTATTATTATAGACTTAACCAATACTTCAAAACACCGACAATACATCGATATCTGATCACCCAAATTCACATTTAAAAAAGATCGGTTTGAACACAAATTAATTATCTTCGCTTTCAAATTACATTTTTTAATCGGTCTCCTTCGTTTATGAGACTATCTGCCACAGACAGCGCACACTCTGTATCTACATGAAATTGGCGTATTGATTACACACGGCACCGTAAATTAAAGAAGAAGTAATCAACTCTTGTGAGGGGCTTCGTATAGACCACTTTGAGAATCACTGATTTATGAATTTCACGAATTACGTCATACAGCGTTATTTTAAGAAATAGACAAGATTTAAAAAAAACATCGACTTATCGATATATCTTTTTTATGACCGACCGACAAATGTAATTAATTTATTAATATTTAATTTCTCGCTCTCATTATTCGTTGTTGTCTAACTAATAAATAATTAGGTATAGAAAAGGACACAGAATAATGCAGAAAAAGAAAAACTATTATTCTTAAGGTATAATAACTCAATTCTACATTATAGCGAGTGAAATCGCGGGTATAAGGTAATGTAAAAATATAATGTGACTGCGTCTATTCCTACACAAGTATTTCACCAACTTCACATAAATTATTTTGACAATAGAAACGTTATTTTGTACGAATATGTAGCCCAAAAATGAGTGGCATAATTAGTCGAAAGCTGATAGCGAATACACGAAGGTTCGCCCGCAAGTGTGGTCGTAGCAATACAAGGATTGTTAACTACATATACTAAATTACTTTGTAACTTGTTAACTTGTATTTCATAAGCTTGTGATGCAAGAAAATATTTATGTTATACAGCGTGCGTTATATATGCAATATTATGGTATAAAACTATATCTCGTGTAGTTTCACTTATTCAGAATATTGGTAAATAGATTATTGTCAAATAATACCTTTTTAACGCCGTACATATTCACATTTTTATAGCGGTATTAATTTTTTTCAAAAGTTCCCAAACTTTTTACCGACGCCCCCAAAATAAGTCAAACGCCTTTAAGTCACTGTTTAAAAATTTTCCATCTGTTAATAATAAATTATTTTTTTAAACACATTTTAGTAATTTTTGGAGACCGTTTTGTTACAAGGCCTACTTTTGGTATCTATGACGTAGCGTAAACAAAAAATTAAAACCGCTACTAAATTACATAAATCGAACTCATAATTTATCTATTATTATTACTAATCGCTAATTTTTCTCATTATATTATCCCCTTTATTTATGTGGACGGCAAAATAAAAAAAATATATATATAAAAAATACAGTCGTAGAACTTTTTTTACTTAGCTGATGTTAATACTATTTTTACTAGCGTGTAGACAACTTATTACAGATTATTTTGGACTAACTTATTTATAGCATAGATTTAATATGCCTTAAATAATAACTAATTAAATGGTTGAAGATATAAAAACGATTATTGCGAAGGCTTATTTTTTCAGAACAACTATACTCATCAAAGTGCATACTCTAAAATATAATGCAATTTAAGTGTACATATATTTATTATGAAATTAAATCTAAGCTGCAGCCGCAGGCAAAAACTAGTATATCTATGTAAATACTTTGTGACAGCACCACAGTATATTATATTGACAAGAAAATTGACAAAATCGTCTGTCTTTTAATTATTTTCCCCTTCATCTCCTTTCACATCAAATAATAAACCAAAAAAAAAATTAACATAAAGGCAAAAAAGGTTTTATTTTTGCGAGTATTCGATAGTAAAATTATTATTATTATAGACTTAACCAATACTTCAAAACACCGACAATACATCGATATCTGATCACCCAAATTCACATTTAAAAAAGATCGGTTTGAACACAAATTAATTATCTTCGCTTTCAAATTACATTTTTTAATCGGTCTCCTTCGTTTATGAGACTATCTGCCACAGACAGCGCACACTCTGTATCTACATGAAATTGGCGTATTGATTACACACGGCACCGTAAATTAAAGAAGAAGTAATCAACTCTTGTGAGGGGCTTCGTATAGACCACTTTGAGAATCACTGATTTATGAATTTCACGAATTACGTCATACAGCGTTATTTTAAGAAATAGACAAGATTTAAAAAAAACATCGACTTATCGATATATCTTTTTTATGACCGACCGACAAATGTAATTAATTTATTAATATTTAAATAAAACACTGAAATTTTCATAGTGACAAATTATACGCAGAACGTACATTTCTGGAATGTATTGTATTTAATACGGTTTACTGAGGGTAGACGAATAAATGTAACTAACTTAATTAGATTTAGATGCGTTGGAAAGGGTAATCGAATAAAGTCCAGCCATAAATTACGTCATACGAATTACATAATTTTTGAAGCCATTCCCCGATGTGACATCTCATAATTAAAAAACTTTTTAATTTGGATATTAATATATTAAAACAAACATCCAAAATCTGTGTAAATAAAAAAAATCAATTGCCGATTGTAACATTACTTCGGCACGGTCGTACCTGTTTTGATATTTTTCCTTGTGGTTGTACTTGCCAGGACAGACCAGGATAGGTTATATGAAAGGAAATGTGTGAAAACTCGAACTTTATTATTTATTGCAATATGAATAGTCTGTAATATGTAAAACATATACGATGGTTATGCAGACTAAACGTTAAAAGATAGTTTTACACCATAAAACTTATGAATACACACCCCTTCTCCTTATCGAAGAACGTTTTGTCTTGTTTACACTTAGCTCCATCGTTAAACGTCTGACGTAATTTATAGACGACCCTTAATATTCTAACAACTATCAACTCGTATTACTGCCTGTGTCTTTGAATGCGCATTACTCGACAACTACTGAATCAAAATGGATGTAGTTCTCAGATTGGAGGGTGCTCCAGGAAAATCTAAACTAGACAGTAGTCTTTTCCATGGGTTAATTCAAGTATTTAATAGCATTAACTTGAAAAAAAAATATGACAAATATTTCAACATTCATTGCCACAGACCTAATTTTGCTATATAATACTAATAGGGTATTCTTTTTTGTTGGTTTGTGCCGTTTTTTTTCTAATTTATTCCACACTAGACCAAACAATTAACAGTTAAAGTTTTAATACGCGTATTTGCTACATTTGACATTGGCAAAAGTGCCTACGTACTCAGAAGCTATAAAAAGTTGTGCCGTTTTTTTTCTAATTTATTCCACACTAGACGAAACAATTAACAGTTAAAGTTTTAATACGCGTATTTGCTACATTTGACATTGGCAAAAGTGCCTACGTACTCAGAAGCTATAAAAAGAATAGTGATGCACCATGTGTCCAAATATCGATATCTTGTCGATATTTTTAAATTAATCGAAACTTTACAAGTCAACATTATATATAGTTAGACGCGTTAAGAAAAATCATGTCAGCTTTTATTAGAAATTTATATTAATGAATAGTCGATATGATATCTTAAACATATAGACAGGACGGTACGAACATGTGATATACATATATATTTTACTGTTAAATGTTATATATAGAATTAAAAGCGACAAATTAGGTGGTAAAAATACGATAAATATTTTTTTTTAATCAATTTTGTCGATATGATTGATTTAATACAGCAAAAGATGATAGAAAAAACTAACAATATATGTTTGTTTGTTCTCAATTACCGAATTATGAATGTCATAATACTATTTTATCGTTTCTAATTCTATATAACTCATATATATTATTATCTAAGGAATTTGAATAAGAAATAAGGGAGCTAGGTTACGTTTCGCGATTACGGTTATATGGCGCTTCACTCTGTTGCTTTGAGGTTTGTTACCTTACCTGTAATAGTAATATTAGTTTAATAGACACATTGTTTTAAACAAAACTTCTATGTAGTAAACTGTAAGATCGGACATTTACAGGCAACTTCACATGGTCATACATTTTTGTTGCCGACAGTACATGTACAGATATTTTTGTGGTCAACTACATATAGTCAGATTTTGTGGTGAACTACATATAGTCAGATTTTGTGGTTAACTACATATAGTCAGATTTTGTGGTTAACTACATATAGACAGAAAAACTATAAAGAAACATCACTTTTGCTTTAGGGTTGCCAGGTTCAAAATGAAAATATGATAAAAAACAATTACAACGAGTTTACTGCGCAATAATCAATAAATATATACACAAGAAATTTAATTATAGTATTCAAATCTCTATCCATCCATCATGACTCATGAGGTCAATTAATATAAGGGGTAACTTATCCCGAAAGCAGTAGCTAGAGCAATACACGCCTACATTTTTGAGGACTGAAGCAGCGAAAGCCGTAAACTCTGGCAACCCTAATAAGATGTTTGTACATTTTAAATTGCAATTTTGTAAATGCAAAACTGTAATTTATGTTACCAAAACCCGTTGCATTGACGGGCACTTATACATACATATATACGTTTATAGTGCAAATATTCTAGTACAGAATCTGGCAATTCGTAATGCTAAGACCACACTAGTGGGCCCCGGTGAAGGTTCATAATGTGTTGTGTATTACTAGTTCTAACAAGATTTTTTTTCTATTTTATTTTTTTGTGATTGGAGTTCCCAGTTGTTGAACATTTATAATTCATCTGTATGCCAGTGATTCAATTGTTTTGCTTCTGTTCATCAGTTAAACCATTTTTCTTTACATATTACTTCGACAGGTTGTAGCCAAAATATTCATGTACATCAAAAATGTCATTTCACGTAACTTTGCGAGTAAAAAAGATACCTGGAGTGATATGAAAGAATTTTCAAATTTACTTAAGCATTATAAATCTCAACTAGTTTTATGGAACATCCAAGAGCTAAATGAAAAGAATCGTTGATATCTAGAAACGCCTTTTTTAATTTCTCGCTCTCATTATTCGTTGTTGTCTAACTAATAAATAATTAGGTATAGAAAAGGACACAGAATAATGCAGAAAAAGAAAAACTATTATTCTTAAGGTATAATAACTCAATTCTACATTATAGCGAGTGAAATCGCGGGTATAAGGTAATGTAAAAATATAATGTGACTGCGTCTATTCCTACACAAGTATTTCACCAACTTCACATAAATTATTTTGACAATAGAAACGTTATTTTGTACGAATATGTAGCCCAAAAATGAGTGGCATAATTAGTCGAAAGCTGATAGCGAATACACGAAGGTTCGCCCGCAAGTGTGGTCGTAGCAATACAAGGATTGTTAACTACATATACTAAATTACTTTGTAACTTGTTAACTTGTATTTCATAAGCTTGTGATGCAAGAAAATATTTATGTTATACAGCGTGCGTTATATATGCAATATTATGGTATAAAACTATATCTCGTGTAGTTTCACTTATTCAGAATATTGGTAAATAGATTATTGTCAAATAATACCTTTTTAACGCCGTACATATTCACATTTTTATAGCGGTATTAATTTTTTTCAAAAGTTCCCAAACTTTTTACCGACGCCCCCAAAATAAGTCAAACGCCTTTAAGTCACTGTTTAAAAATTTTCCATCTGTTAATAATAAATTATTTTTTTAAACACATTTTAGTAATTTTTGGAGACCGTTTTGTTACAAGGCCTACTTTTGGTATCTATGACGTAGCGTAAACAAAAAATTAAAACCGCTACTAAATTACATAAATCGAACTCATAATTTATCTATTATTATTACTAATCGCTAATTTTTCTCATTATATTATCCCCTTTATTTATGTGGACGGCAAAATAAAAAAAATATATATATAAAAAATACAGTCGTAGAACTTTTTTTACTTAGCTGATGTTAATACTATTTTTACTAGCGTGTAGACAACTTATTACAGATTATTTTGGACTAACTTATTTATAGCATAGATTTAATATAATTTATAGACGACCCTTAATATTCTAAAAACTATCAACTCGTATTACTGCCTGTGTCTTTGAATGCGCATTACTCGAAAACTACTGAACCAAAATGGATGTAGTTGTCAGATTGGAGGGTGCTCCAGGAAAATCTAAACTAGACAGTAGTCTTTTCCATGGGTTAATTCAAGTATTTAATAGCATTAACTTGAAAAAAAATATATGACAAATATTTCAACATTCATTGCCACAGACCTAATTTTGCTATATAATACTAATAGGGTATTCTTTTTTGTTGGTTTGTGCCGTTTTTTTTCTAATTTATTCCACACTAGACGAAACAATTAACAGTTAAAGTTTTAATACGCGTATTTGCTACATTTGACATTGGCAAAAGTGCCTACGTACTCAGAAGCTATAAAAAAAATCAAGAATAGTGATGCACCATGTGTCCAAATATCGATATCTTGTCGATATTTTTAAATTAATCGAAACTTTACAAGTCAACATTATATATAATTAGACGCGTTAAGAAAAATCATGTCAGCTTTTATTAGAAATTTATATTAATGAATAGTCGATATGATATCTTAAACATACAGACAGGACGGTACGAACATGTGATATACATATATATTTTACTGTTAAATGTTATACATAGAATTAAAAGCGACAAATTAGGTGGTAAAAATACGATAAATATATTTTTTTAATCAATTTTGTCGATATGATTGATTTAATACAGCAAAAGATGATAGAAAAAACTAACAATATATGTTTGTTTGTTCTCAATTACCGAATTATGAATGTCATAATACTATTTTATCGTTTCTAATTCTATATAACTCATATATATTATTATCTAAGGAATTTGAATAAGAAATAAGGGAGCTAGGTTACGTTTCGCGATTACGGTTATATGGCGCTTCACTCTGTTGCTTTGAGGTTTGTTACCTTACCTGTAATAGTAATATTAGTTTAATAGACACATTGTTTTAAACAAAACTTCTATGTAGTAAACTGTAAGATCGGACATTTACAGGCAACTTCACATGGTCATACATTTTTGTTGCCGACAGTACATGTACAGATATTTTTGTGGTCAACTACATATAGTCAGATTTTGTGGTTAACTACATATAGTCAGATTTTATGGTTAACTACATATAGTCAGATTTTGTGGTCAACTGCATATAGTCCGATTTTGTAGTCAACTACATATAGTCCGATTTTGTAGTGAACTACATATAGTCCGATTTTGTGGTGAACTACATATAGTCCGTTTTTGTGGTCAACTACATATTGTCTTATTTTGTAGTCAACTACATATAGTTAGATTTTGTGGTCAGCTACATATAGTCAGATTTTGTGGTCAACTACATATAGTCAGATTTTGTGGTCCAATACATATAGTCAGATTTTGTGGTCAACTAAATATAGTCAAAGTTTGTGGTCAACTACATGTTGTCAAGTTTTTCAGACGTCTTTTCAGATATTTTTATGGCCAACTTCGTATGCCGTCTTTTCACAATCGATTTCTTGTGGTCCACTTACTATGATCGAATTTTCATTTTCCCAATATTATTCTCAACTAAACACGCTAAAAGTATAAGTAATAAAAAATACATACCTAATTGGCAGAAATGTTTCAAGCGCCCACTTTATTACGTCTCTTGTTCAACAAGGTATTATTACTCTGTTCCAGCGCCTTAATTTGTACCTGAAATACCAACGAAACACTAACGATCAACCCCTTTTATCATCATATAGTATTTCCATAATAACACATAATATATATGCTATATAACAAGTAGGACAAACAGACATATAGTACAAACATACAGATATGTTATTTACAAGCAAGAGACTGCAGTAATATACGTTTAGGGGGGATTCTTTCTAGATATACCAAGTATTTATTATCTAAAAAATATAATTGTCTATAACAAACCTTTACCTGTCTATAAAAATATATAGAGTTATCTATAGGAAGTTTATAATTAGATATAATAGGTATTTAATTACGTATTAAATTATATAATCATCTATATTTGATATATAATTGTCCATATTAGGTTTTCTATTGTCGATAATGGGTATTAAGTTACTAAGTGTAGAATTGTCTATAGCGGGGTTTATAAATACTAATTTTATAAATGCTAAAGTGTGTTTGTCTGTTTGTTACGCTATCACACTTTAATTACTCAACCGATATCATGAGTAGTACGGTGAAGCTGTAGAGGCCGTAAGGATAATAGCATAGTCAGTTCGAGAAGAAGAAAAGAACAACCGATATAATGAAATTTAGCATATTCGTTGTCGGCGGTAAATAAATAAAAAGACATAGGGTTTTTAAGTCAAAAAAGGTATTGTTCTTGAGGGATAGTTTAAATCTAACGCGAGTAAAGCCGCGAGCAAAAGCTAGTAGATATTTAATTGTCTATAGAGTTTTTAGCGGAATCGTGGAATGCGGTGTAGTGGATTTTATATTTTGTTCATAATATTGTGTTATTTTACTGTATATTTTGTAATATTGGTGATGTTTTGCGGAATATAGTTCGGTTATTGTGCGCACAAGTGAACTGGATGGGATATAATACCACGGAGCAGGAATTCAGACTTGACAAGACGGTCACCATCTTGTTAGAACATTGGAATGATCGCAAGTAACTTTTAATGTCATTGCTTACTTGACAATAGCAGTAATAGTCTACTAGAACATGGCTTGTCAAAAATTGTCTATAGCGTGAGTTTTCAAAATTGTCTATAGCGAGGTTTTCAAATTGTCTATACCGGGGTTTAAAATTGTCTAATTGCGTGAGTTTTCAAAACTGTTTATAACGGGGTTTTCAGTCTATAGCATGGTTTCAAAATTGTCTATAGCTGGTGTTTTCAAAATTGTGTATAGCGGGGATTTCAAAATTGTTTATAGCAGGGATTTCAAAATTGTTTATAGCGGGGATTTCAAAATTGTCTATAGCGGAGATTTCAAAATTGTTTATAGCGGGGTCTTCAAATTGTCTATAGCGTGGTTTTCAAAATTGTCTATAGCGGGTGTTTTCAAAATTGTCTATTAGAGGAGATGGGAACAAGCTAGGGACAACATTAGGGACACTCGCCTACTGTTTATAACGCGGTTTTCAGTCTATAGCATGGTTTCAAATTGTCTATAGCGGGAGTTTCAAAATTGTGTGTAGCGGGGATTTCAAAATTGTTTATAGCGGGGATTTCAAAATTGTTTATAGCGGGGTCTTCAAAATTGTTTATAGTGGGGTCTTCAAAATTGTGTGTAGCGGGGATTTCAAAATTGTTTATAGCGGGGATTTCAAAATTGTTTATAGCGGGGATTTCAAAATTGTTTATAGCGGGGATTTCAAAATTGTTTATAGCGGGGATTTCAAAATTGTTTATAGCGGGGATTTCAAAATTGTTTATAGCGGGGATTTCAAAATTGTTTATAGCGGGGATTTCAAAATTGTTTATAGCGGGGATTTCAAAATTGTTTATAGCGGGGATTTCAAAATTGTTTATAGCGGGGATTTCAAAATTGTTTATAGCGGGGATTTCAAAATTGTTTATAGCGGGGATTTCAAAATTGTTTATAGCGGGGATTTCAAAATTGTTTATAGCGGGGTCTTCAAATTGTCTATAGCGTGGTTTTCAAAATTGTCTATAGCGGGTGCTTTCAAAATTGTCTATTAGAGGAGATGGGGACAAGCTAGGGACAACATTAGGGACACTCGCCTGTACCTGATCGTAGTCAACACGCATCGTCGCTAAGGAACGAGTCATTTCCTCCTGCACGTCGGGCCACGCCTCGCCCCCCTCGCGCAGTAACGTGTTCGTGTACAGCGGCGTCTGGGGCACCTGAGTGAACTGGCGGATCCAGGGGCTCGCCATCACCTATCACCAGGAAAATTTCTTTTTTATCCTTCATAGGACCACAATCACAACCGATATTACAATCACCACGTGGTCTCGAGTTGGTAAACACACTAAACCTAGAGGAAGTGAGTCGTTACATTTGAGAATAATCTAAAACCAATTTTAGCCGTTCTTATTTTATTTTTTTAAATCACTTTTCAACGTCTTTAAGTGTTGTACACGTCAAATATGAAGATATGAAAAAAAAGCAAACACCTTATGGACAGCAAATTTTGAACTTCGTTCTCGATGTATAAAAACTGGAGATCTTAAAATAATCAAACATGGTATATGAACGATTAAAATTAACTCATTTTGAGATGTAAAATGGCACAAGTGGTTCTCAAATATGTATTTACTGGAACACACCTATAGGTGTTTAATGAAAGACTTTCAACCTGAGCGTGGTAGGTAAACTAGACGAGCTTAAAAAAGCATTATCAACATGCTGCAGTCTCGTCACCATGAAAATTTCTTTTTTATCCTTCATAGGATCACAATCACACCCGATATTATATCACCATGTGGTCTCGAGTTGATAAACACGCTAAACCTAGAGAAAGTGAGTCGTTACACTTGTAAATAAGCTAAATCCAATTTTAGCCGTTCTTATTTTATTTTTTTTAAGTCAGTTTTCAACATCTTCAAATGTTGTACATGTCAAATATGAAGATATTATTATAAAAACAAATCAAAAACCTTATGGACAGCAAATTCTGAACTTCGTTCTCGGTGTATAAAAACTGGAAATCTTAAAATAATCAAACCTGGTATATGAACGATTAAAATTAGCTCATTTTGAGATGTAAACTGACACAAGTGGTTCTCGAATATTTATTTACTGGAACACACCTATAGGTGCTTAACGAAAAACTTTCCATTTGAGGGTAGTAGATAAAGACGAGCTTAAAAAAGCATTATCAACATGCTACAGTCTCGTCACGATGACTTTGGGACAACACAAGAACCGTTCAAGCGGTAACTCTATTATTTACTGGGCTAAGAAATACTCTTCATTCGGATATGTATGTATCATTTGAATGATTGTATTCATGTATTCCCTACTCTAATACGCTGATAGAAATTAAAAGTTATAATTACATACCTTGTCTACTATTGATTTCCCATTATCATTCTCATTTACCAATTACTTTAAGATTAGAAACGTGATTTGAATACCTTAAATCGAATAATTTTACACATACTTTCAAAGAAATGCCTACGATTCCGGAGAAGCCTAAATGTTTCAATACGGCTGGTTACATATTGTACAGTGTTTTAAACTCACTCAGAGAACAATATCTGCCTTTCATCAAGTAATACTGACCTGTTGTATGGTTAACCGTTTAGCAGGATCTACGGACAGCATCCCTCTGATGAGATTCTTCGCTTCCGAGGACACGTTGGACCATTCCGGCTCCGGGAAGTCGTATTGACCCAATCTTATACGCTGCGAACGTATAATAATTTAACGCAAAAATTCTGGATGATATCGTTTCTTCCCTAACGCATATCAATCGCACCATTCGGAAAGAAACGAACAGACCGTACTACAGATGTTTTAAATAGAGATATTTCAAATTGCCTTTCAAAGTTATAATAAGTACTAACGGTCAAAACACTTTGACCCAATCTTATACGCTGCGAATATATAATAATTAATCCTACAAATTCTGGACGATATCTTATTATGAGCATAGATGTGGTTTCTAAAAGAAACGTTTATTTCAAAAAATTGTTTCTACATATATTCTCACAAAATTCGAACCAGATATTACTAAAACCATCATACAATTTTGACCACTTTACCTTACCAACTCGACAGTTGCAGTAATCTAAAAAATTGTTTGCAAAAAAAAACACGAACTCACTTTCTTCATGCCTGGAGATATAGCGAGGCCGTGGTTTGAATAAAAAGGCGGGAAACCGCAGAGTAGTATGTACATTACTACACCGAGAGACCAAATGTCGCACGATTTGTCATACTTCTCTGGGCCGAGGACCTGAAAATGTGACAAAAAAAAAAAGATATTACTAAAATCATCATACGATTTTGACCACTTTACAATGTTAGCTTACCCACTCGATAATTGCAGTAATCTAAAAAACTGATTGCCAAAAAAAAACACGAACTCACTTTCTTCATGCCTGGAGATATAGCGAGGCCGTGGTTTGAATAAAAAGGCGGGAAACCGCAGAGTAGTATGTACATAACTACACCGAGAGACCAAATGTCGCACGATTTGTCATACTTCTCTGGGCCGAGGACCTGAAAATGTGACAAAAAAAAAGATTATTAGACGGCACTTAATTAATAAAATTGTATTTTTTACATGGTTATCTCACAGTGAAATTATTTTTATCACAGGTTTTTTTATTAAAAAACTAGCTGTTCCCGCGACTTCGTCCGCGTGTAATAGTTACTATGGGATGGCGCTAATACACAGCGAAAGGTCTTCAAAGAAAAAAAAAATTTTGAAACATTCTTCATTGGTGTTCCGCTCCTATTGGTGTTGTGATAAATGGCTGTGATATACATAGCCTTCCGTGATAAAAGAGCTATCTAACACTGAAATATTTTTCAAATCGGACCAGTAGTTCCTGATATTAGCGCGTTCAACCAAATAAACTCTCTAGCTTTATATAACAGTATAGATATTATCAATATGGTTACAGTTATGTCCACCCGCTACATATTTTAATATTTTAAAGATTAATATTTAACATGGTTATAACACTGTGAAATTTATTTTGTTATTTCTCTATCACAGGTGTTAATAAAAAGTACCGTCACCGTGGTTGCAGTAATTTTCTTCTGTTATAAAATGCAAACATTATATACAATTCAATCTATCATATAAACGAGTTTTCTAAATGAAGACATATATTTTCTTCTTACCAGATTAAAATCTTTACTGGATAGAATAAATTTGTCACGTGATTATGACCACATAGGTGAAAAAATACTGCAAATTATAGTGTGAACAATTAAAATAAAACTTCTATCCTATATGAAATGCGATTTCGATTCATATTATCACTAGCACCTGGGCAGCTTCTCGTCGTATGTCTCTTTAGAAATGACGACACCATACTTTATCTTCAGATAACACCAATAGTTTATGCAGTCGAAATACCACTCAGATAACAGGATTTCTTGTGCATTAAAATTATTATAAATATATGTATGTTTACATGTATCTACTGTATGTTTACATGTATGTACTGTATGTTTACATGTATGTACTGTATGTTTACATGTATGTACTGTATGTGTACATGTATGTACTGTATGTTTACATGTATGTACTGTATGTTACACCGGTGTATAAATTTTACTATATTAAATTTTGTTAAAATCTGTACAGCAGTTTTTGCGTGAATCCCGTACAAACGACAGACAATTATTTTATTAAATATGGTAATGTGTTCTGTCATCTATTCAAGGCCCCACCAGAGTTGTTTTTTTATTTTTATTTAATGTACAGATTTCGTCCCGTTCGCCATTTATTATATGTATAGATTAGGTTAACAAATTATTTTTTAAATCATGTGATAAATAACAGTGATATATGTAACGTTATTTTAATATCACTATCTGTTAAAATATTCTTATAGAAATCTACTGTACCTCCGGAGCAACATAGTAAGGCGTGTAACACGGTGTCTGGAGTGTGTCCGCTGCGGATAAGGTCTCCTTCGCGAAACCAAAGTCGGTCAGTTTGAGCACGGCGTTCGGTTCGACACTCGAATACAACAGATTCTCCGGTTTGATATCACGATGCGCTATATTCGAATCGTGTAGATGTCTCACGGCGACGCAAATCGAATGCATTATCTGGAATATCATAGAAACGTCTTTGCAAAATGCTTCACAAGCGCTAGACCAAAATCACCAGGTTTAATCACAAAAGGAGATGGAGCAGACCAGTCAGCTTCCCTCCCACGGTCGACGATCACGGCGGCGTAAAGTCAACGATGACCTGAGGCCGCCGTAAAAAGGGCCTGCGGGCGGCGGACGCGGGTACGTCCGGCGCCCTGCCAGAACTTCTGCACAGGCCCGTGTGGTTAAGGCACATTGTGCCGATGCGCCTCCCACGGTCGTCGAGGTCAACACTCGACCTCCCCTGAGGGGTCTACGATTCTGACCCCTCGACCGCGACGAGGCCTCTAGCCTATAGGTGATTGAAGGCACCATGGGGTTTTAGTCCGTGAAGTCGGACATACCCCACCCTCAGCTGCCCGGCTAGGGTAGGAATCAGTAGGGATTTCCTCATGTTAAAAAAATAAAGGTGTAAAGTGACAAAGTGGCCTATGATTGGAGCACATTAAATTTATACAAAGCATACCTATAGGTACTTCATAACGAAGATTAAAGAAAAAAACATTTCCGAAATATATGTTTGTGGAATAAATTTCGGACTTAAATAGATCATTGTTAATTTATTTATTTTTTTATGTCATAAGTGGCAAACGAACAGGTGGATCACCTGCTGTTAAGTGATCACCACCGTCCATGGACACTAACAACACCAGAGGAGTCGCAAGTGCGTTGCCACCCTTTGGGGGAAGGGATTAGGGGAGGGAAAGGGAGAGGAGAAGAGGGGAGGGGAGGTGGGCCTCCGGCACTCTCACTGACCGAACGAAACGCAACAATGCAAGCACTGTTACTTCACGTCGTTTTTCTATGAGAGGGTGGTACTACCCCGGACGAGCCGACCCATTCATGCTGAAATCATTAATAGTTTCAGCGTGGCTCTACCACCATTAAAAATAATGTTAATATTTTGATTATATGATTGTTCTTTTTTAAATGAAAATACAACGTTAATGAATTGACTTGATATTGTTAATGTTTGACTGCTAGATATATAGTTTTGTAATAATTTTCCGAATAACATATATTTAAAAATCAAGCATTTAAAAACAAGCTAAGTTCATTCATTTTTTTTTGTCCGCTTTAAAGCGCCTGACAGAAGTTGTACCCTGGGAAAGTGTCTGGCGACACTGGGTCCTGCTTCAGAATGATATTTATTATACACAATATATATAAAAATCAGCAATTTAAAAATAATGAATCATGAAGGTGGTAGAGCTACGCTGTTGTTATTACTGATTTCAGCATGAATGGGTCGGCTCGTCCGGGGTAGTACCATCCTCTCACAGAAAACCGACGTGAAGTAACAGTGCTTGCATTGTTGCGTTTCGTTCGGCCAGTGAGAGCGCCAGAGGC
>MU159016.1:109420-120198 GCA_015888305.1 Antheraea pernyi
TCCCTACCCCTTGGTGTTGCTACTGTCTATGGACGGTGGTGATCACTTAACAACAGGTGGCCCACATGTCCGTTTGCCCCCTTTTGACATATAAATAGCCCTTATTTTTAGTCACCTTTCTCACCTGGTACCTATACATTGGTCCCAGACTCCAAACTCTGTGAGTGCGCAAGCGTTCTAAGTACATGAAACACTACCCAGAACTTAAGGTTTTATATATCTTAAAATAATTTCTTTCTGGTAGCTCTGGAATTTTGTACTATCGAGATAAGTACAGAATGTATTTTTTTTATTTTTCACTAATCTTCTGTAAGATATATTTTCCATTAACCTTCTAGAAGAATCTTTAACAATCCCGACTTACCTCAGCGGCCTGTCTCTCGGTGAAAGCACCTTCTCTGTTATCCTGTATCCTCTGGAACAGCTCACCACCGTCCATGCACTCCATCACAACTAGAAGGCAGGTTCGGCCACCGTATGAATTCTCGTATACATCGATCACCTAAACAGATGAACGTAATCAAAAAATAGAATTTACAAAATGGTTCAAAATATTTTGGCGAGACATTTTACCAGCAGATGCAGGGCTTTTAAAACTACCATTCAGGCTATATACCATGGATCAACAAATGCCGGGCTACGTTCTGAATCCCAACCACCAACCTAACTTGACCGCCGACAATAAGCAGTTTTTAATTTATAACAGACTAGCTGACCCGTGCCCACTTCGTTGGGCGGTAATAGGCATTATCAAGGTACAACTTTTTTCTAGAACTCAATTATATATCTCTCATCGTTAAGGCAGCGTTCGTAAGAAACGTTTTCGTTCGACCATTTTTTCTCCAACTCTTCAGATATTACCCCTACAACCTCACAAACTTTACCTCTTTATGATATTAATATAGATAATATAATTAGTTAGTAGCTTCTGCCCGTGACTTCGTACGCGCAGAATGCTTATTTTGCGCAAAGACGCAGCGGAAGCTCTGAAAAGGAAAAAATACCCCGATTTTGCAACATTCTTCATTGCTGCTCCGCTCCTATGTGTTTTACAGTGATGATATATAGCCTATAACCTTTCCTGATAAATGAACTATATAACACTGAAAGAATTTACCAAATCGGACCAGTACGTCCTAAGATTACCCCTTACAACGTCACAAACTCACAAACTTTACCTCTTTATAATATTAGTGTAGATAATTGAATAACACGTGTAATTGATAAATTTTTATTTAGTCTAGTGATTTTTTTTATAATGCTTTTGTCTTATCGAACAGTAAACTCACTACTGCTTATCACTCTACTATAATATTATTATAATCAATACCATACTTCTTGGTGACTGGGTTGTTTGTCCAAACCGGTGGTCGTTTTGACGTTCATAAGCGCCTTCTTAAGGCCTACATCCATGATATTATAACTAAAAAGTTGTAAATACGTCTTAAGCGCTTCGACAGCGCTTTGTTAAAGCTTGGATAGATAGCAAACGTGATGTAGCCCCATCAATCCGCCCGTATCTAAGCAACATATAACTTTAGTTTCTTATTAAATATGTCAAGGTAGTGAGAGAAGTGTTAAACATGTGATCATTGATCTCAAGCCATTTAACGGTCTTTGAAATTGCCACGACTTTCTAACTTGCATCTAAATCATGACTGACGAAACTTCGTGTCATTATATTAATTATCATTATCATCATTACATAGTATAAAACAAAGTTCCCTACCGCGTCTGTCTGTCTGTCTGTCTGTTCGCGATAAAATCAAAAACTACTGAACGGATCTTCATGCCGTTTTCACCAGTGCATAAAATGATTCATGAGGCACATTTTGGTATATAATTTGTCAAGGATTGTTTTATAATCAGGGCGGGACAACGTCTGCCGGGACCGATAGTATATTATATTTTGGACATGCGACGCTTCAAGGAAAAAGAGAAGTGACTCGTATCAAATTGCGACCACCTCTCTCTGCCATTATATTACTAACTAGCTACTCTCTCAACGAAAGCTTCCTAGTGGCTTGACTTTTGCTGACACGTCCAACAATTATTGTTATATTTCAACAAATTCACAAAAAAATCTTGACAAATTATATACCTAACCCGTTCTCGTGAACCACTTTATCTTTTCCTGAAAACCAAATGAAAGTACGTTCAATATTTCTTGAGTTTATCGCGAACGGACAGACGCGGCAGAGTACTTTGTTTTCGAAATATATTCGGTATATACATTATAATATGTAGCGATTCCGAATATATTTGGGTGAAAACAACAAAATTGGAAAGAAAAAGTCATCAGAGCTTGGAAGTCGTTGGAAGCTAATGTTGGAATACATTAGCACGTGCTAACAGTATTTTGTAATTAAACTTAAGGCGACTTTAATGCAGAAGGATATTAACATCGAAGCAATCTTTAATTTCTCAGTATCATTTACTAACCTCGACAATATGTATACATCCACGTGCCCTCCAATGGAGTTCCACCTCGCGCCTCGCCTTTACGCTGTCATGAAGCACCTTGAGCGCCCTCTTCGTCCCTTTTCTTTTCTCTATGCATTCCACTACCTGGAGGATTAAACGTAAAATTTATTATTAAAGCCTTTGTATTCAAACTAATTTTCGTTGCGAAGCGATGATGGCTTAGAGCCTGTCCAGATGAGGTGATTTACGCGCGAGTCCACTCGCGCGCTTCAAAATATGTTGCGTCCAGATACCGCGTTTTACGCGCGTTTCAACCCTAGGAAACGTCGCATACGCTGGGATACGTCGTACGGATAGACGACTGACAACTATGTCGACTCGCCACTGACTCGCGCGTAGTACTGGACGCAGCAATGGGGCTGGAGTATCTAGAGGCGAGCGGCGCTCGAGTCGAGAGTCTCGCTCATTGCACGCGTTGTACGCGCGAGGCACCATCTGGACGGGATATATGTAAGTCTAGTATCTCGAGTACGCGCGAGTCGGTTCGCGCGTAAGGCGCCTCATCTGGACAGACTCTTAGTTGATGATGATGATCGATGATGGAATACATCGTGACAAATCCACAGCATAATGGCAGGGCTTCCTCCAAGTCCGTACTCAAGGTGAAAGCCTGTCGCGAAGCACCTGTCGGTGTGTTCCAACAGCTGCAGTTGAGAGCCAGCCCCCCTCTAGTTTAGAGTGCTTACCATCTTAGACCATACCGACCTTTAACATTTTTTTTTATGTCACAAGTGGCAACCGAACAGGTGGGTCACCTGATGTTAAGTGATGACCACCGTCCATGGACACTAACAACACCAGAGGAGTCGCAAGTGCGTTGCCACCCTTAGGGGAGGGAGAGAGAGAGGAGAGATGTGAGGGGAGGGGAGGTGGGCCTCCGGCGCTCTCACTGACCGAACGAAACGCAACAATGCAAGCACTGTTACTTCACGTTGGTTTTCTATGAGACCCTCTCCGGTAGTACCCTGGGCAAGCCGACCCATTCGTGCTGAAACCTGTAATAGTTTCGGCGTGGCTCTACCACTATTAATATCAGATGAGTTTGTGCTCAAACGATAAAATCAACAAAGTATAAAAAAAAAACAAATAATTATAACTCTCCCTCTTGGACTGTCGGCCTCTAAATCTTAGAGTTAATTCGGTATATTTGTTTTCGTTGATATTATTTAAAACTAGCCGTGGCCGCGTTATTAATCTTGCGAAAACAGTTTTGTCATTTGAAGGAAACCACGTGTTTTAAGGCTATTACTTATTATTGATATTTTTAGTCCCCTGGAAAGGGTAAATGTATTTAACTTATACAATATTCATAAAAGTTCTCTGTATGCCAGTAAAAGTCCCATGTAAAGTCAGATCCAGCCTAAACAGTCAATACATACCTACTTCATGTAGTAAAGTGGTCAAAATACGACCATAATTCAATGGTTAGTTGAGTTTTAATATTATTGCATTTTATTTCCAAGGACCCGGTGGACGTTAATCCCGCCCTGACATAACAAAAGAACCTTGACAAATTATAAACCAGTCTTCCTCATTAATCACTGTATCTACTGGTAAAACCCGCATGAAAATCCGTTCAGTAGTTTTTGATTTTATCGCGAACAGACAGACAGACGCGGTAGGGGGACTTTGTTTCTATGTAATAAGGAACAGTACTTTATAGTCATTACATGTATAATTGTTTTATAATTCCTGTTCTAATTTTTATTTGCTGAGAGCACTAAAGCTCTTTCATCGCCTCATTCGTCGTGGACAAACAACATTACACTGGATTCGTATATACTAAGATTTCCTATCTTTAGCTTAGTTGCAAGCACTGAAAAAATTGTCCGAACAAGGTTAGACCAGCATTAGAAATTTTGAAAACTTTCTCATTCGCCGGCCTTGGAACTGTTTGGTAAGTCACGGCTTCCGAGCGTTCACATGATTAACAAACGGATCGTAGGATTAATCAAATGTAATAAATATGAACACGAAACCGTGTGTATAAACACCGATCAAAGTAATCTAAAGTTCACGTCATGGGAAATTTCAGACGAAAATATATTTTATGGGTCGTGGTAAGGCCCACAAACGTTGTGACGAGCCGTTGATCAAAGCTGTTTATATTATATTACCGACAGTTACAAGAATAACTATGTGTGTGTGTGTGTGTGTGTGTATTTAAAAAAATAACTGTTCTAAGAAGCACAGTTATAGATGATACACACTTACAAATAATAAAATAATTAAGAGATTGTTTCTTTGTTTGTGCGTGCGTTGACCTCTGGAATTACCAGTGAGATTTTAAATTTCTTTTAACATCTCATAGCCTCCTTGTTTTTTTTAACGAGGGAAAAATCGGCATTGGGTACAACTCACGCCACCGGGGGACAGCTAATTACTCGACAATGGAAATTAACAAACAAAGATGGTACGCTACTATTAAGAAGGAGATTAAGATAAAAAAGTTGGATAAAAGAATATATTATAGAAGAGGATTTGGCGTTTATGCCTTTACATTAATTTGGACATAGAGAAGATTTGACGCGTATGCCTTTACATTAACATGTATATAGAAGAAAACTGACTAAAGAATACATAAGTACTACCTATATTGACAACTTCAAAATTAAAAGATGATTTAAAGAATGTACGAAATGTTATATAGAAGATTTGGTGATTAGGCCTTTATAGAATACATAAGAACTACCTATATTGACAACTTCAGAATTGGCCGTATGGATTAACTCCTTCGCCTGTCCTATTGGACGAATATTAAAGAAGAAGTATTTTACCATGTACTGATTTCCCGTACATGATATTTTTAACCACTCCGCGTGATTTTACACACTAAATGACGTCACACCTGTCTATAAACAGAACCCCAGGTCACGGCCGGCGGCGACGTAACGTACATTCGCAGTGCGTCACGCGTGATAGGCTGGGCCTTTTTATTATAGCTAGCTAGCGTGAGTCACTCCCGGCCGAATGTATCGCGCTTACTACTCACGTTTCGGATGTCATAGTCACTGTGACTCGTCTCTGGAACGGCCAGATGCTACTATATCCGTTTATCCAAAAAGTAATTAATCGGTGCTCAATAATTATTACTTTTTTAATTGAATTGAATTCAGCTTAACGTGACGGAAAGCATCGTTATAAAGCCATAGCATGAGGGTAGGACTTTTTCTAATATACCCTTAGTAAAAATTCTGTCGCCAAACACACATTTTTTATGGTGGTAGAGCCACGCTGAAACTATTACTGGTTTCAGCATGAATGGGTTGTCTCGTCCGGGGTACTACCACCCGACACACGGAAAACCGACGTGAAGTAACAGTGCTTGCATTGTTTCGTTTCGTTCAGTCAGTGAGAGCGCCGGAGGCCCACCTCCCCTCCCCTCTCCTCTCCCGGTGTTGTTAGTGTCCATGGACGGTGGTGATCAATTAACATCAGGTGACCCACATGTTCGTTTGCCACCAATGACATTAAAAAAAAACTTTTTTAATTGAATTTATTCAGCTTACTGTGAACGAAAACCTCTATACTTATATACTAATATTATAAAGAGGTAGAGTTTGTGACGTTGTAAGGGGTAATCTCAGGAACTACTGGTCCGATTTGGAAAATTCTTTCAGTGTTATATAGCTCCTTTATTGGGGACGGTTATAGGTTACGTGCATATCATCACGCTAATACCCATAGGAGCGGAGCAGCAATGAAGTGTGTTGCAAAATCGGGGTTACTTTTTCCCTTTCAGAGCTACCGCTGCGTATTAACCCAAAATAACCATTCCACGCGTACGAAATCGCGGGCAGAAGCTATTAACTAATTATATTATCTATACTAATATCATAAAGAGGTAAAGTTTGTGAGGTTATAGCGGGTAATATCTGGGGAGTCGGAGAAAAAATGGTCGAACGAAAAGGTTTCTTACGAACGCTGCCTTAATTATGAGAGATATATGATTGAGTTCTAGAGAAAAGTTGTAGCTTGATAATGCCTATTACCGCCCAACGAGGTGGACTCGGGTCGGCTAGTCGTTGATAAAGCCATAAGCATGAGGCTAGGACTTTTTCTAATATACCCTCAGTAAAAATTCTGCCGCCAATTGTTGTGTTCCAGCAGCAGCGCTTGAACAGCAGTCCTCCAAGTTTTACGTGTTTTAAACCAATAAAAATAATTTAAAAAAAAATCGAAGCAGTCATATGGACCGACGACAGAAGTGAAAACTCAATAAAATGGAATAACGTGTATTCTTTTGAATTGTTAAATCAATTATAATTTGAATTATTTAAATTTAACAACAATGGTTTTCATATCTATTGGCACTCGGAACAATAATTATATACAGTATATTTATATAGTATAGTATATTTTTATACAGTTTAATAATCAATCGAACATATGATGGGGCTGCTCATACTAAGTACAAAATATAAACATAACATGTACACAGACCGCTACACTACGCGTCTGACTAGTCACACATATGATACAGTCAAGCATATACAATGTCTGACACAAGTGCAATACATTACGACCGTGTCGACGTCATCGGTGACGGGAACCCGTAACTATGTAATAAGGAACAGTACTTTATAGTCATTACATGTATAATTGTTTTATAATTCCTGTTCTAATTTTTATTTGCTGAGAGCACTAAAGCTCTTTCATCGCCTCATTCGTCGTGGACAAACAACATTACACTGGATTCGTATATACTAAGATTTCCTATCTTTAGCTTAGTTGCAAGCACTGAAAAAATTGTCCGAACAAGGTTAGACCAGCATTAGAAATTTTGAAAACTTTCTCATTCGCCGGCCTTGGAACTGTTTGGTAAGTCACGGCTTCCGAGCGTTCACATGATTAACAAACGGATCGTAGGATTAATCAAATGTAATAAATATGAACACGAAACCGTGTGTATAAACACCGATCAAAGTAATCTAAAGTTCACGTCATGGGAAATTTCAGACGAAAATATATTTTATGGGTCGTGGTAAGGCCCACAAACGTTGTGACGAGCCGTTGATCAAAGCTGTTTATATTATATTACCGACAGTTACAAGAATAACTATGTGTGTGTGTGTGTGTGTGTGTATTTAAAAAAATAACTGTTCTAAGAAGCACAGTTATAGATGATACACACTTACAAATAATAAAATAATTAAGAGATTGTTTCTTTGTTTGTGCGTGCGTTGACCTCTGGAATTACCAGTGAGATTTTAAATTTCTTTTAACATCTCATAGCCTCCTTGTTTTTTTTAACGAGGGAAAAATCGGCATTGGGTACAACTCACGCCACCGGGGGACAGCGTGAGGGTGATGTCGGACTCCTACCGACTAAAAACCCCTCGGCCGCGTAGCGCGAATGTGGCACAGGGTGTGGGGTGACGACTAGCAAACTCCGCTGCCCTGGCCACGCGCTTGGGTCTCCCGTGGATGGTTGAAACGGGGACCTACCACTCAGGAAGGGTTCTTCCTATGCTCCTCGCTTGGAGCGGCGGCAAAACGCCGTGCTCTATCCGCACGGGCCTTCATCTACCGGTGACGGACGCCACCTGAAGGTTATCTCATAGCCTCCTAGCTTGTTCCGGCTTTGTATACTAACAAAGAAAATAGAAAACAAGACCTTTTTTTTTGAACTGACTAACGTTATTGGCCTTTTAGGCCTTCACAGCTTCACCAGACTATTGGGACGAAAGAGAATGGGAAAGAGACGGACTCTCCGCATTGTTAATGATACAGACATTAGAGAGTTCATAGAGCCGCTTCAGTTGCGCACTGCCTCACATTGCCTCACTGAGCGTGTTCTACCGTCTGTATCATGGCGAGTGTTCTGAAGAGTTATTCAACTTGAGCTCTTCCTCTCCTTTTCATAACGGCACCACGCGTGCTGGTCTTCGGTGCCACAGTTCTACGGTAAATCCTATCTGGGCACGAACTAAAAAGTTCGCAACATCTTATCTTTGCCGTACCGTGAAGCTGTGGAACAATCTCCCGGCCAGTGTGTTTCCTCCTTCCTATGACATGGGGTCCTTCAAGCGCAACGTGAACAGACACTTACGCAGGCCGGCTTGACAGCGGCGACCGGCGATGGATAGTATGTCTCGCGGTGGTCGCCATTGTTTTTGGATTATACTGTGCTTACCATCAGGCACAGTACAGTCACTATGCCGAGCTACAATTAAAAAAAAATATGGGGACGAACGCTTATGATGCTGAGACTTAAGGGGTCGAACATCGACTGGGGCTTTTTGCCTTGGGTACAACAAAGCGAAACTTACTAAGCTAAAGTAGCTATACAGTAATAATTTTGACGTTCATGAGAGTACCTTTCCATAGGCCTAAATTGAATTAAACATTTTTTTTTTTATTTTGATAAAAAAACTTAGCTTTCTGCTTAGCGACATCAAAGCGAAATGGCGAAGCTGATACGCGTAGCATGATATGAGCAATTAGAATCCGAGGACCGAGAATCGAACATTACCGAGGGGGTGAACTGTAAATGCCTATGATCGTATAGGTAACATTCTGCAAGTAAATAAAAATACCCACGTAGCAGTCGTAAGGAATATCACTAAGCTCACCTAAGTACCTCGACAGTAATGCTAGTTTTGACCAATTAAGCGCGTTAATAGCCACTCTGGACGGTTAGCGATAGATAAAATGCGTTGCGTATCTCCACTTACCAATTGTCAACTGTTCGTACAATCTATTGATCGAGTCGGGGCGGAAACTCGTCTTATTTTACTGATTACAATATACAAATCACGATGAATATACCGGTTTGTGTATTATGATATGATATGGTATGATATGGTAAATCTATAAATTACCAAGACCTGACAATGGATTTAGCTATTATTTTCCGCGTGTGTTTTGTTTTTCATTCTAAAAAGGTCATTACTAGTTTTTTACAGATTAACATCATTCTACCGTCACAAATGGAGATGTCAAAATCTATACTAATATATAAAGCTGAAGAGTTTTTTTGTTTGTATGGTTGAACGCGCTAATCTCAGGAACTCCGGTCCTTTTTGAGAAAACCTTTCGGTTTTAGATAGCTCATTTATCGAGAAAGGCTTTAGGCTATAATATCAACGCTAAGATCCGCTGGAAGCGGAGCACCAACATAGAATGTTTCAAAATCGGGGTTTGAAGGTGGTAGAGCCACGCTGTAGCTATAACTAGTTTCAGCATGAATGGGTCGGCTCGACTGGGTTAGTACCACTCTCTGACAGAACACCGACGTGAAGTAACAGTGCTTGCATTGTTACGTTTCGTTCGGTCAGTGAGAGCGCCGGAGGACCACCCCCTCTCTTCAAACACAGGCCGGCAACGCACTTGCGCCTCCCATGGTTTTACTAGTGTCTATGGACGGCGGTGATCACTTAACATCAGGTGACCCGCCTTTTCGTTTGCCTCCTATAACAGAAAAAAAAAACAAAAAACACTGATCTCTATACTACGAGCGCAAGTGTACGCAATACACGCGGACCACGGTCACGCTTACTAGCATGTCATGACGCGAAATTATAAATATACCTCCTATCAAAAATACCGCTCTACGCGCCTAAAGTTTTCACTACATAATGAGTCACATCTTTCTATTGTATAAAGTCAGCATACCCGCATCTCAATGGCGGCCTCCACAAATTGCAAATGATCAATTCAAAAAAGGCTTGTCAAGTAGAATACTCAATTAAACAGACACGTCACAATGAGTTAGTTATCTGGCGAACAGAGCATAAGGAAAAACCGTGTAGCGTCCGTGGAATCGATTCACAGAAAACAAACACAAGACTAGGAACGATGTATATATTTTTTCAAACACCTTAAAATACGGCGAGTGATTCATTTATTTACCGTACAACATGTTCTATACGAGAAATATTAACCAATCCAAACCAAATGAAAAGTTAGATTTCGTAAAAAACCGGCACAATCTAAATACTAGAAATTGTGACAAACTGACTGTCCCACGCTTTAGACTTAGTAAAACCGGTAATAGTTTTTTGGGAAATAGTGTTCTCGATTTTACAACAAAGTACCTTAGGGATATTACCGATTTGCCGGATTGCGAATTTAAGCGCCATGTCAAGCGGGTTTTAGTGTCAAAAGGCTATTATAGAGTGGATCAATATGTGAACGATGGTGATGTCTGGAATTGACTCATCTCTGTGCATCCATTAAAAACGTTTGTGACATTTACTATTATATAGAATATATTATTATTATTTTTTATAGTAGCACGGCAAAATGACTGCACAGCGCCTGATGGTAAGCACAGTACAATCCAAAAACAA
>MU159016.1:153256-192071 GCA_015888305.1 Antheraea pernyi
AGGACTTTTTTTCATTAAATATTCAAACTTTTGTGACGGATAATGTCCAGAACGTAACCTATGTAGTAAAACGACGTAGGACCTCTTCATTATTACATCACAGAACCATGGTATTCGAGAAGGCTGACTTTGTAAAGCCCTGTACCAAATACCCTTGTCTTTAGATCTCTCATCAAAATATTCTTTTCACATATTATAAATAGTTTTTTTTACATTTTCCTAATATTTCAGAATAATGATTATAAATAAACACTTCTACACCATTTGATCTTGCTAATTTCGCTAAGCGGTCAGGTCCTCGTTACCCTACAATCCTATGTGTGATGGAACCCATTGAAGTTTACATGTTATGCCATTGAGTTGCACATAATGTATTTGTCTTAGGACTGAGTAAGCTATTGGTACTCCTCTGATACCAGAGGTGCAGCGAGCTAAATGCTGAAGTGAGCTCTTACTATCAGTAAGTATAATAAACTTATCAGAACTAATTTCGATAGCAAATTCAAGAGCTTTTGATATGGCAAACATTTAAGCAGTCATAATTGATACATTAATTTCTATTTTGAATAGGCCCGTGTTTTGTTCTTAGTTAGTATAAAATGCTGCACCGGTCGGTACCCCTTGAGCCATCAGTATATATTTCGATCCAACCATTTTGATGCTTGGTGATAGATTTTCAACTTGAGGATTGTAGCTACCTAGGCGGGCTTAGAAAAAGCCCTATCACCATGCATGGTTGCATGGTTTCATGCTACAACTCATGTCTCGATGAACTAGTTTCTAGTCTAGAACTAGTCAGCTAGTTTCAGGAATTCGAACCTACGTCGAACTGTTATACACGAACCGTGTACCCTAATATGCTGACCTTTCTCTAACACCACAGAACTATATCCCTTCCTAACTAGCACCTTTCCCAGTACCTAACGTCAGCACTTTCCGAGTCCTCTCACGGTCCTCGATACCACCCGGCAGTTCATTCCCAGACTCGGTCCATAACACTCATAATCCTCATAATTATAATTCAGTGTTAAATAATAAGTATTAATAATTAAGTGAACAAATCTTTGTCAAATAATAAATATATTATGTCAAGTGAATAAATCTTTTTTTTAAAAAGGGATTTTTAGAATCCCGTATAACAGTTCGTACCAAACGTTACTTATTGTACAACCAATTGAAACCATATCGCATACCATACCGATAGATACCATACCGCAAAAATGAGCATATTTTAATATACTTAAGGCGGAACGGAGTTCGCGGGCTCTGCTAGTAAAATATATTTATGTACACTAAAAATGGAAAAATAAAGTAAATTTTCAAAAAAAAGTATTAACCGACTTCAATATCAATCAAAAACCCATAAGGCACTAAAAAGCGGAAAATAAATAGTTTATCAAATTAACCAAATGAAATAAAACATATGAATATGTGTGCTACCTAGAGATGTATTGGAAGTCGGTGCCAACCAAACCGAAAATCATAGCATCTACATAAGTACAAAGTTTAAGTCCAATCTCGCGTCTCTGTAATACAAAAATTTTGGTTGGTACCGACTTCCAGTACATCTCTAGGTAGCACACATATTCATATGTTTTATTTCATTTGGTTAATTTGATAAACTATTTATTCTCCGCTTTTTAGTGCCTTATGGGTTTTTGATTGATATTGAAGTCGGTTAATACTTTTTTTTGAAAATTTACTTTTTCAAGACCTCTACATACACGAATTTTTGGCTTCAAAGAAATCGTAATCGACATAGTTTTTTAGGAAATTTTATGCTCTACAAGAATTTGCAATGTAAAAATTTTTAGCTCATACGGATTTTAAAAGTTATGATACTTTTAATGAAAAGAGATTTTTTTAAGTGTTATTTAAATAAGAAACTTTGACTGCTCACCGACACCTTTTAAAATTGAGCTAAAAATTCAGCCTTCCGCAGACATTTTCTTTCGGTAAATAGGTTCATTTTAACCTATAACTTCGATAGGTTAGTTTATTTGGCTCACCCTAATGTAGGAGCCTCGGGCTCACCACTGTACGAGTCTTAGACTGACTTGGACAGCGTAACAATAAGACTCGAAGTGCGGATTTCTAACTCCATATATGTTATCGTTCAATTGTTTGAATGGCACCTTGTACTTACAATAAATTGAAACGTTTCAGCCAGTTTGCCAAAGAGAATGGCATACTCGGTAGCTACATGTATAACATCTAAACAGAGAGTTTTTGGCGGAATTTTGGTCTGTCTTAGGTCTCTATATTTTGTAAAATTGGTGGTGTTTTACGTGATACAGTTCGGTTATTGTGCACAAATGAAGTGAATGGAAAATAATACCCCGGACTATGAATTCTGAGATGCCACAAAAACTCCCTGGAAAGTTCTAACAAGAGAACCACCATCTTGTTGGAACATTGAAATCATTCACACGACACTTATTGTGTAAAATATGTTGTAATCTCCATTGAAACAAATCATTAAAACTGGCGAGTGTTTCTGCGGATCCAAAACAAGAAAAAGAAGAAGAACGTCTAGACAACATAACCCTTCAGCTGAATTTTTAAGACCCGGACCTTAAAATGGCGGATCATTTATTTATTTATTTACTAGCGGGCAACGCGGACGTTATCTCGCCCTGATAATAGAAAAAAACTAAACAAATTATATACCTAAAGCTTCCTCATGAATCACTTTATCTACTGGTGGAAACCGCATTAAAATTCTATCAGTAGTTTTTGTGTTTGTTGTGAAAAGACAGACAGACAGACGTGGCAGAGGTCATTGTTTTATAATAAATAGTGACTACGGGTCATCGTCATGACAACGCATTTATAAATATACTAATGTAATGAATAACGTATATTCGGTCAGTCAGAGGAACCAACTAACACTGTATGCACTGTGACTATTTATCCGTGCAGAGATTCGCCTTGCAATAATTTTGACATACGACTGCCCCCCTATCGACGACGTCTTGCCTTTTATATGCAAAACTCTAATAGAGTGGCGCTAGTGTTTAAATCAATTGAATATCCTTTTAGTCTAGTTTTGTAATAAATGCATGTAGTCACATTTATAGAGAACCACGGAATGCTCCAGCAACAAATGAAATTCCAATAAAACTAAATAATTAACGATTTTATAAATTTAAAGATTTAACATAAATAATATGGAAACTAACAAACAATAACAGAAAGAAAATACTAAAACCAGTTACAGTTGAATCTAAATTAAATAAAGTTGAAGTGACAGAGAAGTTGAGGAGTAATAGGTTAGCATGGTATGGGCATGTCATGAGGAGAGGTGAAAACCATGTAACTAGAAATGTGTTGAGTATGATTGTGGATGGATATAGGAGCAGAGGAAGACCGAAAAAGGTATGGATGGACTGTGTGAAAAATGATATGTGCGTAAAAGATGTAAATACTATGGTGGTAGAGCCACGCTGAAGCTATTACTAGTCTCAAAATGATGGGTCGGCTCACCCGGGGTAGTACCACCCTCTCACAGAACACCAACGTGAAGTAACAACGCTTGCATTGTTTCGTTTCGTTTGGTCAGTAAGAGCGCCGGAGGCCCACCTCCTGGCAACGCACTTGCGACTTCCCTGCTGTTGCTAGTGTCTATGGACACTTAACAACAGGTGACCCACCTGTTCGTTTGCCATTTATGACATAAAAATAAATAAAATCCAATTAAATATATTACATACATACATATCATGTAAATCAAAATTTCTTTTAACAGTATTTCATTAAAATGGTTATCTACATTGCACCCCTGCGAAGTTGGGGCGGGTCGCTAATTAAAAATAAGCAACGCATTTTGGCGAATACGAATTACTAATAAGGACATTTGCTTCGCGGAGCTGGCAACACTAGTATGTAGATCAGCAAGGCCATACAGAAATACTACCGGTAAAGATTTTTAATTTTTCCGCAATTAGATCGTTCTGCCCTCAAATTAAAAAAATCCTTAACGTTAAATTAAATCTCGTGATAAGACCAGTTAAGTATTTACAGTGACCTTGTTTCAAGGACTGTAATTTTTTATCACTTACTAACTGATAGTCGTGGTCTAGTGGTTTGACCGGTAGAATATCAATTTGATGTAAGCCGGTTTGAACCTGAGCATGTATACCAACGAATTGTTCGGAATTCGCGTATATTTACTAATTCAAATTAGTAACACTAAAGGCTGAAGGAAAGGAAATTTGAACCTGAGAGATGTTCTTGTAGTACTGCAGTATGTGGGAACAATATAGAAGTGTAGATTTCTCACAGTTTGAAATCGTCCATACGTTGTGGACTGGCGTGGTGGAATGCTTATACTTTGTTTCCGGTAGATGCCTATGATGCTACAATGGGTCTCTTACAGGGTGATGATGACACCAAAGTAATACCCGCGACTTTGTCCGCGTCGTTTATTATCTTAAATAAATGATAATAAAAACACACATCGCTGAACGCGTAGACGTTATACCTTTTAAGATAAGGACCTAAGAAGTGAAAATAAACAAAATACACCATGAAGCCAACGCCCCACGGTGTTCGCAGGCGGTCACCCATCCAGATAATGAACGATCCCGACGTTGCTCAACTTCGGTGATCGAACGAGAATCGGTGCTATCAACTACTCTACTCGTCACGGTGTTTACCCCACCATTTTTGGTCACACAAAAAGTTTGTCGATCAGAATTTCAAAGCCTTTCAAATTTTCATTCAAAATTCAAAATTCGATAAAATTCAAATTTTATAGAAATTTATAGAGTACTTTTTCAATGATACGCGCACAACAGCAAACCTCTACCATTTGATTTATACGAAAGCTCGTCCAGTGGTCGAACTTCGACTGTAGTGAAAAAAAACTTATTTTTTTATATTATAGGAGGCAAACGAACAGGTGGGTCATCTGAAGTTAAGTGATCACCGCCGTTCATAGATACTGGCGACACCACGGGAGTCGCAAGCGCGTTGCCAGCCTGTGTTTGGGTAGAGGGAGAAGGTAGGTGGACCTCCGGCGCTCTCACTGACCGAACGAAACGTAACATTGCAAGCACTGTTACTTCCAGTCGGTTTCCTATGAGAGGGTAGTACTACCACGGGCGAGCAGATCCATTCATGCCGAAACCAGTAACAGCTTCTGCGTTTCTCTACCACCCATTCCAATCATCGATAGCTACGAAATAAAAAGAGAATGTAGAAAATCGGCTGAGAAATAGAGGAGGGAGCTGTTTTCAACCATTTCCCCGCTGCTTATTCATATAAAACTAGCGGGCCCGGCGGACGTTATCCCTCCCTGATAATAAAAAAAACCTTGACAAATTACATACTAAAAACTTCCTCACGAATTACTCTATCTACTGGTGAAAACCGTATGAAAATCCGTTCAGTAGCTTTCGAGCTTATCGCGAACAGACAGACAGACAGACGTGGCCGATGACTTTTATAATATGTAGTAATGAAAAGACCAAAAAACGAATTTAAAATATCCACAACACCCGCTTTGTTAGTAAACATTTTTTACTCATCTTAGCTCACATAAATACCTACGATTTCGTCACGTTTTCCTCCACTAAACCGT
This sequence comes from Antheraea pernyi, assembly GCA_015888305.1. Taxonomy (NCBI): domain Eukaryota; kingdom Metazoa; phylum Arthropoda; class Insecta; order Lepidoptera; family Saturniidae; genus Antheraea; species Antheraea pernyi. The sequence goes on from MU159016.1 coordinate 158,841, forward strand.
ACGTCAGAATCATTCAAACAGCACAATAAAAACGTTATAAAATATATGACCAACGCGTCGAACTGTAATCACCTTATCGGCTTCGGAGGAAGTCGTATAGCGATGACGTCATAACGTACTATGAGATACAAAACGCGAGACTAATGACGCAGATGCAGTAGGTATGGCATGACGAAAGGTTAATGCGCCCGTGCACCTTCGGAGGTGACGAGATAAGTCGCCTCTCGCTTCACATTCCACCATAGTATAGTTGTATGAAGTCAATAATTTATTTATAACGAAAAATAACGCTACATAATATAAAACAGAGCCCTCTACCACATCTGTCTGTTCGTCTAACGGTATCATCATATATATTAATACGTGAAGCCTAAACTTTGTATCCCTTTTTTAGGTCCGTTCCCTCGGCGTGGAGCCCTTGAGTACGCTGCTCACGCGATACAGTGGCACAAAATCTTACATCACTGCGACAACATTACACATATCACCCCCACACACGTGCACGCATACACGTTTACACATGCTGGTGGAAGGGTTTTATTGTTTCCCCTCATCAAACTGAAATAGTTTAGAATATTGTCCGATACGAAATATATATAAGGGTTGTTGAGGTATGTATGCTTGGTACACATATATGTTTCAACAACTCATATATGTATGAATAGTTAGCTTAGCTTAGGTTAGCTTACATAGGTCGTCAATTGCATGTATCAGGCAACAGCCAAAGCCGAGGTGTGCCGCGCATCCTTGAGCTAGTTGTCAAAACAAAATCGGCTGAGTGCCTTAAGCGCTCGCCTTAGTAGTCCGGTGAAGCTGTTAAGACCTTGCTTGGTCAATAGCGTAATCAGTTCGAAAAAAAATAAAAAAATTATATCCCTTTTTAGCGGAATTGCGCGAACGGATGAACGTGAAATTTGGCATAGTTAAAGTTTATATGGAGGAGAAGTGCAGAAAACTATTTATTTTATATAAAATGCATTAGAAGTACATGAAATTCATTAAAATATGCATTACTCACACTACTGCTTCGATTTTACACAACATATACACACATGTAAATTTTAAAAAAACATTTTGACATCTTTCAATAAAGGACTTCAAAGGAGGTTGTGAAGGAGGTTGCTATGCTCGACTGTATGTATTATTTTACTCTTACGTTCCAATTACTCTTTTTCATTCTACATTCAACAATGATATTACAACATACAACTATTATTATAATACTTATCCCTTTAAAAAATCAATGAGCTATGGTCGAATGTCGACCACTGGGCGCCCACTAGTAACGTATATAAAGTATAATGGTAATTGTTGGAAATGTCGGAAAAAGTCATGCCTATTGGAAGGTTTTATCGAAAACGCTGCCTAATCCCTACGAGATATAACAAAACAATGCATGGTGGGATATTCCTCTTTTATATATCTGCAGAGAAGTCTATGATGTCATATATCTATATTTTAAGAACAGCCCACTCATTATATCTTCAAAAAATGGTACAATTCGAAAGCTATTTGACGGATACAGTATTAATACTTATTAACTTAAATACGTTAGTTACATTAAGCATTTCATGCACATTCTTATCTTTTATATACCAGGTGACTGTTTAGACACTCGCAATATTCTAAGATATGACACTTCATGGTAACATTTAACATCTAAAATAATAATATTAAAACAGATACTTATAAACAACCAAGAAAACCTAAGTTAAAGTTTGTTCTAAGACTTTTAAAAAGTATAAACACAATCTTAATAAACTTAGGTGCAATGACCGGTGCCGAAAGCTACAGTGGGGGACCCGGAGTTTATAACTTTTGATAGTAAAACGAGCGATAAATCCTTTAGTTTCGTTCCTGACGTTCCCACGTTCCCTTTCAATTGAAAGTGAAATCACCCGACGGTCATTGACACTGTGCTTTAACATAGACGTTTAGAGGATTGTATTTTTCTAGAAAATTAGGTCAAATATTAAGCACCTATTTTTTTCATTGATTTAGAAAGAGAACCGAGTGCAGAGTGTCCTCTAGAAATATTCCTACTGTCTAAACAGTCACCTGGTATAATTATTCTGTCCGTGTGTGTGTGACTGAACTCCTAGACGGTTGGACTGATATCGATGATTTTTTTGTGTGTTCCAGTGGATTCAAAAAGGGTATATAATCATAATTGGACAGCGCTGCGGTCTGATTCTACGATTTTTTTTATTATCAGATCGAGACAACGTCTGCCGGGCCACTTATGCTTTTATATTTACATTTATACTTTTGAAGTCACTTGTCATATACATCAGGAGGTACAATAGAGTTCAATACATCTTCCTCCTCCAATACATATTTCTCAACCATATTCAATTCAATGTTATATATGGCATCTAAAAATACAAATATTCAAAGTGACCTTGGTAGGTTCTTACTAAATTGGACAAAGCAAAAGAACATAGTGGATAGCGGAGTTCAAAATCAAATCAAAATATACTTTATTCAATTAAGGCCCTCAGGAGGCGCTTATGAACGTCAAAGCTACCATTTTTATACAAGGAGAAAGAAGTTCAAATGTTGTCCTTCATAATGTTTTTATTTTTTTTGTTTGTTATAACCTTCACATTTTACATACACAAAATTTGAAGATATTGTAAAATAATAGAAATGACTAAATAATGGATTTAACTTATTTTCAAATGTAATAACTTATTAATACATTGGCAAACGAACAGGCGGGTCACCTGCTGTTAAGTGATCACCACCGTCCATGGACACTAACAACACCAGAGGAGACGCAAGTGCGTTGCCACCCTTTGAGGGAAGGGGGCATTAGGGGTGGGAAAGGGAGAGTAGAAGAGGCGAGGGGAGGTGGGCCTCCGGCGCTTTCACTGACCGAACGGAACGCAACAATGCAAGCACTGTTACTTCATGTGGGTGTTTCTGTGGATCGGATGGCATTACCCCGGGCGAGTCGAGCCATTAATGCTGAAACCAGTAATAGTTTCAGCGTAGCTCTACCACCATTAAAAGCATATTTTTTACATATTTTTCAGTTAAGCACTCTATTCAGTTAGAGACCTGGCAACACATTTTCCATATTTGAATGATCACTAAAGTCATTATGTGACATTGTACATAGTTCATTGACTTATGGTATGCAATGACTCTAACAGTTATGTACCTAACTTGTATGTCTCTTGTTGATGTCATTTATTTTATTATTTATTACAATTTAAATTCAATTTATTTTCTCAGTTACTATTATGTCATCTTGTTAACATGTTTATATATTTGTTAGTAATATTTAATATATTTTTCAGATATATTCAAGTATAATAATATATAAATAAAAGCATAACTAGATACCATTTATATATAAATTGTTTAGAAAATATCCAGAGAAAATTCATTAAATATCTATGTTATCCTTTATATGATTACCTAGGATCCCAATAATTACAGTGAACTTTGTAGTAAGCACCATTTGTTGCCTCTTGTGAAGCGACGAGAAATGGCAGATATAACATACCTGCTCAATATTACTTCTAATATTGTAGATTGTCACGAACTTCTAACGAAATTATTTATTAATGTTCGGACAACCAAACATCTACATACAGACCCCCTCTTTCGCTGCCCACTGTTTCCACAAATTACAGGCAGAATTCATATTTATGGCGAGCTAGTCTCTCCTTCAACATTATGAGTGAGATAGGTGATTTTGACCTATTTAATACTACTGTAAATAAAGCGACAACGTTTTTAACAAGGACCTTCTTTCATGATGGCGATTGCAAATAGAAATGGAATATTAATATTCTTGAATTTCTCCCTTTATTATAATGTTTACTTACATAATACCATATAATGCAAGTGATTGTATTCTGTTTTATATCCGCAAAGACTTATAAATGGCAGGATGTTTTATATTCTAATAACTATGTATTGTACATTATAGCTGTTAGTTTATCCTAATAAATAAATAAATACTCTACACATATATATAATTATCCGATACGAAATATATCTAAGAGTTATTGAGGTATGTATGTTTGGTACACATATATGTTTCAACAACTCATATATGTATGAATAGTTAGCTTAGCTTAGCTCAGACAGGTCGCGAATTGCATGTATCAGGCAACAGCCCAAGCCAAGGTGTGCCGTGCAAGCTGAGTGCTATAAGCACTCGCCTTAGTGGTCCGGTGAACCTGTTACCTTCCTTGGTCAATAGCGTAGTCAGTTCGAAAAAAAAAAAAACTCTACACATACAATAAGATAATCGAAACTTTAGAAATGTCTGTCTATCTGTTTGTATGATCATGCATCACTGCTAAAATAGTGCATTCACCATAATAACTCAACAAGAAAGTTATAGCATAACCTCGAGTAACATGTAGTCTTGGTTTCATTAAAATCAGTTCACTCTATCAAAAGTTATTGTAATTTTAATGAGGATGCCACTTAAATACGAGAGAAAAGTTGATAAGTAAATGGACTAACACATTCAGGTGATTTTATTTAAGAAGTGGAGCACAGCTAGTATATAATTAAAAAAAAAAATCTTTGTTGGTTGGAACTATTAGAGCAATTCATCGCCTTCAAACTGTCTTCAATTTCATTAACTAATATACTAAAATCTCAATAAAATATTAAGAGGTCTTAAAACTAATAATAGTGGTTGTTTAGCTGGCCTCAACTAAACATGAACAAGGAGTTTTAATAGGTTTTGTAGGTGGTAGAGCGACGCTGTAGCTATTACTAGTTTCAGCATGAATGGGTCGGCTCGTCCGGGTCAGTACCACCCTCTCACAGAAAACCGATGTGAAGTAACAATGCTTGCACTGTTGTTTCATTCAGTCAGTGAGAGCTCCGGAGGCCCACTCCCTTCCCCTATTCCCATCCTCTATCCATCCTACACCCTCTCCCATACACAGGCAGGCAACGCACTTGTGACTCCATTGGTGTTGCTAGTGTCTATGGACGATGGTGATCACTTAACAGCAGGTGACCCACCTGTTCGTTTGCCTCCCCTTTTGATATAAAAAAGAAAACAAAAAAGGAGTTCCTAAGAATGGTTGATGTCAGGCAGACAACTGGTCTTATATAGTAAGGTGATAGTTAATCTATACTAATCATTACATAGTATAAAACAAAGTCCCCTACCACGTCTGTCTGTCTGTCTGTACGCAATAAACTCAATAACCACTGAACGGATCTTTATGCAGTTTTCACCAGTGGATACAGTGATTCACGGGGAACGTTTTGGTATATAATTTGTCCAGGACTTTTTTATAATCAGGGCGGGACAACGTCTGCCGGGCCCGCTAGTAATATTATAAAGAGGTAAAGTTTGTGACGTTGTGGGGGTAATCTCAGGAATTACTGGTCAGATTTGAAAAATTCTTTCAGTGTTAGAGAGTTTATTTATCGAGGAAGGCTATAGGCAGTATAGGCTATATATCATCACGCTAAGACCAATAGGAGTGGAGACCAATAAAGAATGTTTCGAAATCAGGGTTTTTTCCTTTCGAGAGCTTCCGCTGTGTGTTACTTCAATAAGTGATGTTTATTGGTCATATTATCAACAACAATTATGTAATCTTATCAATATGTAATTATATAATAACTGAGCTACAGCAAGACGTGGCTGGGTCAGCTAGTTTACAACAAAATGATAAATATTGTTCCAACCCTGTCTGGGATGGAGAAATTAAAAATAATACTATTTTTATCAAGCTTTTATTATTTATTTATACATTATGCCTTAAATACGCAATGGCGGACTTAATGCCGAAGGCATTCTCTACCAGTCAACCATTAGGTGATGCAGAGATAAATGTTGGTAGGTTTAAAAGGAGAAGTTTTTATAAAATTATGTTTAGTGTATTAGCTTCACCTGTATGTATGTTTGAGCTCGATTTTGTCCTACTTTGAACGATCAGATTTATTTCAAACTTTGCACACCTGTCAAAGGTCGATGACAATGCAATAATCCGAAAAAAAAGTTTAAAAATAAATAATAGTTTAAAAAAACATTTTTATCATTTTTTTGGTCACTTTTTACAAAAATATACATTTATTTCAAATTTACACTATACTTAATCCAAATTTATTAAATTTTAGTTTCTGTTTTTTAGATGGATTATTTATGAAAGTGTGGTTTTTAGTTTTTTTAAACTATTATTTTGTACTTACAATTTCAAGAAATGTATTGGTAAAATGGTTAATCTTCCTGTATAATCCTTATATATACTACTTAATATAAAAGTGAGTTTATTTATTTGTTACCTTTTCAAACTTTAACTTTATTATCTGGCGTATACAAAAGTATATAGGTAACGTTTATTCACAAAAAAGGATATGTCAAATCGACATTATCATGAGCGATGTAACAGGTACTAGCTAGAATTATTATAAACTAGCCTCTGCCTGCGACTTTGTTAGCTATCGCTACCACGCATCGGAAGTTCTCAAGAGGAAATAAACCCCGATTTTGAAATTGTTTTCATTGGTCTTAGCATGATGATATATAGCCTATAACCTTCCTCGATAAATGAGCTATATAGCACTAAAAGAATTTTTCAAATTGGACCAGTAGCTCCTGAGATTACCGCCTACAATGTCACAAACTCACAAACCTTACCTCTTTATAATATTAATATAGATAATATAGATAAGAAAATTTCTAAGCGTTAACATTCTTTCCTCTTTCACACAAAATGAATAAACAGAGTTTCATGAATCTTTGCATTAATATAACTTGACACCAGAATAACATTTAGACTATAAATTATAAAGATATGGTTTAAATTCGCCATAATATAACAATAAGTATCAAATAACTTGTCAAAACTCCTACTATCTACAAGCTATTATGGTGTGCGATGCATAAACTCTATAAGGGTACTAACATACTAACTCCACCATAACTGGACAATTACAGCCAAGCTGCCAACACCTGGGCCATGTGATTAATATCTTCCCATGTTTGGTAATAGGTAGACTATTTACTATTCTCAATTGTCAAATCAAATCAAAAATACTTTATTCAGTTTAGGCACTAATAAGGCACTTATGAATGTCAAAGACTACTACCGGTTCGGAAAACAACCCAGTCATCGAGAAGAACCTGCAAGAAACCCGATCAGGTACATTTTTTTAACATATATTCCCAATACAATGCTTTTAGTGGATGCACAGAGAGGAGTCAATTCAAGACATCACTATCATTCACATACTGATCCACTCTATAATATCCTTTTGAAACTAAAACCCGTTTGACATGGTGCTTAAATTTACAGTCCGGCAAATTGGTAACATGCTTTGGGACTTTAGTGTAGAGCCTAACACTATTACCTAAAAAACTATTACTGGTTTTGCTAAGTCTGAAACATGGGACCACCAGTTTATTACAGTTACAGTTACATCTCGAATAGGTTAGACTTGCGAAACAAAGAGAGCAGTCGGTGAATAAGATACAATCACCTCTGTGCACTGTGTGTAACAGAGTAGAAGATGTTTATCATATAATTGTGGAATGTGTCCGTAATGAAGCAGAAAGGCGAGAGTACTGCCTAACAGTAGGTAAGGATTTATGTTGCGTTGGGGTCTGTAACGGCATTTTGGCTTCACCTTTGTCGGATGAAGCCAGGATGCTGTACAGGTTAGCCAATGTTGCTATCAATAGGAGGTAAATTGTGATTATATGTGTGTAGTATCTAATATATATGCCTTCCAATAAGGGTGGCATGGTCGCTTTGTGACCAAACCCTAAAAAAAAAAAAAAAGTCGGTGTGGGCACTGCAGTGGTGTTAATACGTAGATACACTCTTAAGAGTGACACAAAGATAATATATGTGTTATTATTTGTAGCACATGGACTGGGTTTTTTTTTTATATCATAAGAGGCAAACGAACAGGTGGATCACCTGATGGTAAGTGATCACCCCCGTCCATAGACACTTGCAACACCAGAGGAGTCGCAAGTGCGTTGCCAGCCTGTGTTTGTGGGACGGGGAGGGAGGAGCGGGACAGGGGACGGGGAAGGGAAGTGGGCCTCCGGTGCTCTCACTGACCAACTGAAACGCAACAATGCAAGCACTGTTACTTCACGTCGGTTTTCTATGAGAGGGTGGTACTACCCCGGGCGGGCCGACCCATTAATGCTGAGCTTCAGCGTGGCTCTACCTACTCTAACTACTTGTGTAAATAAAAATCAACATAAGTGATTTCAATATATGCCACAATTGTGTGTTTACTTTCACTATGGAGACATTATCTTTATTATTGTTTCATCAGTGTTCCACATCCATGATCCTCGCTAATGAAAAATGATAATAGCAAGTATTAGACAACATATCTATTTAGTCCCAACCGTATATACCAGTGTTAAGCTAACACCCCATTGGAGAGACCTAAATATAAACAAAACAAAGGCGAAGGTTCATTCAAAGACTTCACTTAAGCTTCAACTATGTTTTTAGGGACTTTTTTATAGAAATAATTAGGATCAATAGAACACTGGAGCTAGGCTTTACTAAATATTTATATTTTGCGAGTAACCAAGCATATTATTGTTTCTTTCTAAAAATGACTGTATTTTTTGTAGACTTGCATTACAAAAATAACTCATCTCTTAAGAGATACATTAATAAATAATATTTTGTTTACTGCATAAATATTTATAGGTACAGTAAAGGAGCCAACAAATGCTGGTATACACTACCACTATAAGGAAATGGGACAGATGAAAGTAAAATGCAAGGCTTGGCATTAGAAATTCCCATTACTAATTTGGGGTTGGTTCCCTCTATAAAGACACTCCTCTCAGCCCGCGAACACGTGTAGTTCTTTATATGTGTAACGGAAAATGATTTTTCTTTCAGATGCATATAGTGAAGCTGTTAAGGCCTTACTAGGCCAATAGCGTAGACAGTTGGAATAGAACCTTCAGATGCGCATTTTTTAAGGTTCATTTCTAATGCAGCCCCAAATGCCAATTCAGAGAAAAATGCAAAAGTCTTATATCTATTTTCTTACTAACAATAATTTTCCAATAAATGCTCATATATAAAAAACAAAATATTCTAATAGATACACATTTATGCATACCCCTTTCTTTGGGCAGGCAGTATGCATATGGATAATTGATTTTACAATGTTTCAATTACTTATGTAAATAATTTTAAATCACATCTTGCACAATATTTTCAAATAATACTAATAATTATAAATATCACCAAAACGGTTAGTTACTGAGCGATATATGATAATTCGTGTAAATAACGTTTATCGAACTAGCAAGAAGGTTTTAAGCAAAGATCTAATATTCCTAGTGCTCAGTACGCAGGTTTTGTTCTAATTATGACATTATGATAAATGTTACTGGCAAAGCTAAATATATACGTTTACGTCATGATTGTAAACAATGATTAAAAAGGTATTATTTCTAACGATTATAATTATTTAATTTGTATTAGGCTCACCTTTCCATTGATACCAAGACCGAGGACTGTACTCAAGATGTCGTAATCATCTGTAATCGGCGTAGTTTTAACAATTTTAGCGAAATTACTCATTTTCAATCACCGACTAGAACGATATCATTCGTATTTCGCACAACGTTACACCCAGACACTGGTTTTTAACACAGAAAAGTCACGTTTATGTATCACAACTAGGTTGGACGTTACGAAATATGTGTACCCTTCAAAATTACTATGAATGGATACTGTAGTAAAACTTTTATCAGATTTCGTACGAGTGTCAAAACCAATCAAATTCTTTCCAACTAAATACCGCAGCGCACGCAACGTTGAGCAGGCGACTGTGTTGCCACATGAAGATAATCAAAAATTTCAAATTTAAATTGAATAGTTACATATCGTTTTGAAGTGAAAACTTCTTTGGGTACGTTGGACGGTATTTTAAACAGGAGATAAATTTATAATCTCTAGTAAGCATGAATGAACGTTTTGCGCTTACGTAACTTGCGTCAGACTAGCGATGCGTTGTATAGAGGTCTGTGTACATCTAACATTGATATTTTATATTGAGATTGAGCAGCCTATCACACATTCGTTGTAAACTGTATAATAATGTATATAATTATTGTTCGGAGTGCCACTAGATGTGAAAACCAGACTAAGGATTATAATTTCAATTTACAAATTATGAAGTTTAAATAATTTACACTATAATTAATTTAATAGTTCAAAACAGAACATAGTTATTTTATTGTATTGAATTGTCACTTCTGTCGGTAGTCCTTAATACGTCTTGAATTAAAAAAATTTTTTTTTTTCATTCCACTTATACATTTATCTCATCTGACTATTAATAACATGAATAATTTATTATCTAAATGATTTCAATGAACACATCATTGATTTTGCATTTGTAAATTTATTCAAAATAAAAAAATTAGAAAAATTATTATAAATTCTATTTCTAGGGTTCATGAAACAGATGTAAAATCGTTGTATGGAGATTCTAACTCTCGAGTGGATGTATGAAATATGCTTACCTATTCTTGCAGCTCTCGAGTATGTCATCCTCTTTGGCAGACTGGCTGAAACGTTTGAATTAATTGTAAGTAGAATATATATTTTTTTAATATATCATAGAAGGCAAACGAACAAGTGGTTTACCTAATTTTAAGTGATCACCACCGTCCATAGACACATGCAACACCATGGTAGTCGCAAATGCGTTACCACCTTGTGCTTTATATTATTCTTTACTCTGTTATATAACATTGATTGTTAACTGATCTCAATTATTCTAAAATCAGAAAACAAAATAGAATGGTATAACTCAAAAACCTTTGACAAATGTCATATCATGTATTTTAATAACCAAATTTTACATACTACTACATTTGTTAGGGGATAGCTATATGTTTAAGATACTTGAGGTATAAACATAAAGTAATTACATTTTAAAACTTTACGTTTAGAATTTTCATTTTTAATCTGGCAACTGTTGTAAATCAATGTTACCAAACGTGCAGAATTGTAAATAGAAAATAAACGTTCGAAAATGAATATTATTAATAACATAAATCTACGGTAATTATTTTTGCTGATAAAACTTTTAACGAATACGGAAATAAATAATTTATTACAGAAATACCAATAACAAAATTATTGTTGATTAAAACGCCATCTGTTGAACAATATATATAAGCTCCAGAAAATTACTTTTGTCTATTGTGTATTGATAGATGGCGTTTTATACGTCATAATTATTCCGCGATATAAAATTACTTCAACTGTGGTTAGAATAAATTTAATGACTTCTTCGTAAATATAAAATAAACATGTAAAAATTATAAAATATGAGTTAGATATTAAAGTCACACATCAACCAAGCTGTTTAGGAATTGACTTAAATTATGTAACTTTAAAAGCTGCTTCTAATATCGCTTAGAGCAAAGCATAATATTTTGTTTTGGACTTCATTCCTATATCAATAATTAATTATATCTCTACTTATAAGTTTCATTTGAAAAATAAGTAACTGATTAAACTTGAGATAAATAACCGGTATTTTGTTACTTTTCAATACAAAAAGTTTATATATGTTTCGATCAACAGCGGAACTCAATAAAGTTATTTAGTACACTAGTGATTTTATGCGATTTATTACCTTTTTACGTGGCAACCAATCTTCTACATTATTGCTGCCATTAACGAGTGGGTATTAATATTACGAGTGGCTTGCGATAACTTCAATGTTATAACAGGATGGTGGCTCCGTTGTTAGAACTTTCCGGGGAGTTTTTGTGGTATCTCAGAATTCATGCTCGGTGGTATTATTTCCCACCCACTTCAATTGTGCACAATAACCGAACTATATTACCACCACACCAACATTACAAAATATACAGTGAATTTATACAAGATTATAAATATAAAAGCCATTACAGGACAGACTTCTTCTTCTTCTTACCCTTATCCCACATAAGTAGGGTCGGTACAACATGTTTCTCATGTTGTGGTATAAGATTTGGCTTAATTTTTACGATCGGCCGCCTGCCTGACATCAACCCTCCTTGGGATTATTTTGTTGTACCACTGTATGTATGATTATTATTATATAGTTACGAAGTCTGATGGGCTCTTTTAACCTTAAAATTTTTCGTTCCGGTTAAAAACGAAGTTCTTCCAGATTATGGTTTACATGATATATTGCCATTTTTTTTTCAGGATTCGTGGTTTCAGATTCTTCACAGTAATAGTAATATAATATTAGATAAAATAAACCATTATAAAAATACAAAATATGAAAACTATAATAGAAAAATATATGCAAATAAAATGACATGTCAATGTCTTTTATTAGAATTACAGGACAGACTAAGATATAAAAAATATATGTTGATATATATATGTATATCTGAGAATAAAATTTTTTCCAAAAAAAAATAAACCGCCTTCGATGTGAAACACAAATAAGGCACTAAAAAGCGATAAATAACTGAATTATTAAATTAACCAAATTAAATAAAAAATATTGATATTCGCGCTACCGAATAATATATTTGAAGTCAATGCCAACCTAAATTCATATCATCTACATACAAAGGTTTGGTCCACTCTGGTGTCTCATGATGTATATCTGTATAGTATACATATTTTATTACCTGCAACAAATTTGAAATTTAGGTTGGCATCGACTTCTAATATATTATTCGGTAGCGCGAATATCAATATTTTTTATTTAATTTGGTTAATTTAATAATTCAGTTATTTTTCACTTTTTAGTGCCTTATTTGTGATTCACATCGAAGGCGGTTTATTTTTATTTTTTTGTTAAGATGAAGTGGGTGAAAATCGAATAAACGATTTTTCACCCCCTTAGGGGTTGAATATTTTCTTCAAATTTATATGGGACCACCTCTGAATATAGTCGATTCAAATAAAAAAAGAATCATTAAAATCGGTTCATAATTGACGGAGATATCGATTAACATACATAAAAAAAAAAAAATACACACAACCGAACGTAGTAACCTCCTCCTTTTTCGAAGTCGGTTAAAAACTCCAAGAACTGATCACTATGAAACGTAACTTTAGAGTTTCTTTATACAAAATGTTGACTACAACTCACCACCAGGTGGCTCTAGGCTGTGTACTATTATTATTAAGCTTTGTATTGTAACTAGTGGCTATGGAACTTCATATGAATTTATATTTTTATATATGATAGCATTTACCTTGCTATAACTCACTTCAAAGTAGCTATTTTGAAGAATATCTTCATAAATTACAGTCTATGTGTTATTCGTGTATATCGTATAAAACACACGATAGAAGTGATACTTTTGTATTTTTTTTTATATCAAGAGCAGGCAAACGAACAGGTGGGTCACCTGATGTTAAGTGATCACCACCGTCCATGGACACTAACAACACCAGAGGAGTCGCAAGTGCGTTGCCGTTTGGGGGGAAGGGTTAGGGGAGGGAGAGGAGAGAGGAGACAGCAGAGAGGAAAGGGGAGGGGAGGTGGGACTCCGGCGCTCTCACTGACCGAACGAAACGCAACGACGCATGCACTGTTATTTCACGTCGGTGTTCTGTGAGAGGGTGGTACTACCCCGGACGAGCCGACCCATTCATGCTGAAACCAGTAATAGTTTCAGCGTGGCTCTACCACCATTAAGAAAAGAAGAAGTAATACTGTTGTAAAATGTCCAGAAAGAAAATAACGAGATATTCATAGTTTAGCATTACATGCTACAAGTATCCAAAATAACAAGGTATACATTTTTGCACTAGCGTTCCCCCAAAAAAATACAGAGAAAGGCCTGTGTATATGAGTGTGTAAGCATTCCAATTCATAGCAAGCGAACTTCGGATGCTTCAGATTTTTTATGGAAATTATTATTGTTCATTTGTATACTATAGATAAAGTTCTAAAAATTATATCTTGCATACGTTTCAGTATCATGATGCTGGAGTTGCTGACGCTTCTTTAGAGTTTGGATTTCCTATAGCGCCTTGTCAAAACTTTTTTAAGCTTATTTTTGATGGTTGTCCCTTCAATCCGCCCGTATCTAAGCAACATATAACTATTTCTTGTTCACCAATGATATTTTTTTTTATAGTAGCACGGCCAAAATGACTGCACAGTACCTGATGGTAAGCATTGTACAATCCAAAAACAATGGCCACCACCGAGTGACACACTGTCCATCGCTGGTCGCCGCTGGCATGCCGGCCTGCGAAAAGCTGGATATGCACAGGCTGATCCCAAAACGCGACTCGCAGAAGCGAATCACTATGACGGGCTTTTTCACCACATACCTGGTGGTTGCGACCCAGTAAGGCTGTAAAACCCTACCACCCCGCTATCGCCATTGCCTCGTTCGTTATTCAGCAGGGTGCACCACGTGCAGGTGAGGTTGGCTTGGATGTCTCAAGTGTTAGATGTTATTTGACACTCCTTACAACCAAAAAAAATATTGAGAATATACCGTCTTACTTCCATATTTGATCTAAGACGGTGTGGCGTTACAATATTACTTTACGTATGTGTGCGTTATCGTGCCGTTTGTTTTGTAACGTGTCTACAGCTTTTTACTTATAATATCATTGGCAAAAATTGCGTGACGTCATACAATAACACGGCAAGCTTTCAAAAAGAAATCTCTGCAGTGTCGGTTAGGCAAACAGCGTTGGCTAACTGCCTCCCACGTGCACAGTAGTAACAAACATGCCGGTGAATCCGAGGCGCTTTCTCTTAAATCGAGATCCGTGAGTCACGCGCGACCGGTGGGGCTATTAAAACAGCGAAATATTTTTTGAACTGAATACTTTAGTAGGTGGTAGAGCTACGCTGAAGCTACTACTAGTTTCAGCATGAATGGGTCAGCTCGCCCGGGGTAGTACCACCCTCTCATAGAAAACCGACGTGAAGTAACAGTGATTGCCATTGTTGCGTTTCGTTCGGTTAGTGAGAGCGCCGGAAGCGGGTGCGTTACTAATGACCAGACACACCGTTGGTCGGAAGTTATCGGCCGGTCGTAACTTGACTGAATGCTATAAAAGGCGAGTCTGTCGAGTCATTGGGGACATTCTTGCTCGGTCGTCTCTCTGGAAGGTTGTATCGCGTGATTGTTGTTGTATTGCGTGAGTTCTTTCCAATTTACATTGTTATTTGTATTTCTCTGGGGTTTTATTATATGAATTATTGTGTTACTTGAGATTTAATTGTTGATGTGAGTCTTCGTGTTGAGATGTGTAATTGTGTTAATTTTCATATAAATCCATTTCTGGTATTATAATATCGGAATATTTATTTTTAAATTCGATTTACTTTTGGTATTTCTAATAATATATATTCCAAAAAAAACACTAGCGTCACAATTTGACAGAATGGACAATATTCAAGACGTGCTTTTTTTACATAAAGAAATAGCTAATTAATTAAAAATATGTTGCAGATTGACTTGTAAAGACTATAATCAATTACACGTGTTTCTATTAATATATAATTATATTAATTAATTATATATTTATTTTTTATAATTTTTTGTAAATATTTTTTTATATTATATAGATATATACCAACAGTGTTAGCCGATTACAGGTTTAACCAACCGCCAACGTCGAGTTCAACCGCCAACCAACGACGCCTTTGAATTACTTTTAGGTGTTTCATAACCATTTTCTGTTATAGTAAGACTTGGCAGTGCCTAAACAATTCCCAGCAGAAGTGCGTAGTAACGTCCACCTTTATAATATATATATATATATATATATATGTAGAATTACTTTTAGGTGTTTCATAACCATTTTCTGTTATAGTAAGACTTGGCAGTGCCTAAACAATTCCCAGCAGAAGTGCGTAGTAACGTCCACCTTTATAATATATATATATATATATATGAGAAAGCTCATAAACTATACTTTATATATTATACGAAGTCCCGTATTATAAATACTTAACTATACATTTACACATTTTTATATGCCATAAGGTCGCGAATTGCATGTATTTTTTTTTAATGTACATTTTCTGATTGGTCGAGACCTACTACTTGATAGGGTTTGAGTTACAGAAACATCTCGGGTTGAGTAATTCTGTTGTGGTTCACAGGATTCAGGCGCATTCAATGGTTCCAGAATTTCACCCGAACTTTGCTCTAAAACTGACGGTGGATCTATACATTCTTGTATTGTCTGTTCACTGTCCATCTGTTGCCCAATTTTTATATCAGGACTAACTAACAGATTTTCAGTTCTCCGCCTTAACTGATCAATATGACGATGTATTTGGTTACCATGATCATCAGTTACCTTATAATTAGAGGGTCCAACACAAACTTCTACTTTCCCGGGAAGCCACTTCTCCCCTTTAAGATATTGTCGATACCACACTTTTTCTCCAGGGCTCATTGTTCTATCCACGCCTCTCTTACTACTTATTTGTCGTTGCTGCGCCTCTTTTACTCGTAATTCTTGATCAGGTATAATGATATCTAAGCGCGTTCTTAATCGCCTACCCAGCATTAACGTCGCTGGGCATTCGCCAGTAGATGTATGTTCCGTATTTCGATAATATAACATGAAGGTATTTAATGCATGTGTAATATTTTGCTTTTCAAAAGCTGCTTTTTTAATAACTCTTTTTATTGTTCTAACAGCATTTTCTGCGGCACCATTAGATGACGGATGATATGGAGCTGTAAATATGTGTTGTATTCCATGACTTTGTATGAATATTTCAAATTCTTTACTGGTAAAAGGTGGCCCATTATCGGTTACTATTTGTCTGGGTAATCCCCACCTACTAAAAAGTTCATTTACTTTTTCTATTGTGCTACCAGCCGCAGTGCTGGAAACATTAAACACTTCTATCCATTTTGACATAGCATCTATTACTACAAGGTAAGTTTTTCCAAAAATTGGACCTAAGAAGTCTAAATGTATTCGCGACCAGGGCTTCTTGGGCCAAGACCATGGCTGTGGTGTTTGTCTCGGTGGCGCGTCCGCCTGCGCCGCACAAGTTACACATCCGCGACACATATCTTCAATAGCTTCGTCTATTCCGGCCCACCATACATAGCTACGAGCTAGTGATTTTGATTTAACGATACCCATGTGAGGTTCGTGTAATAAAGTTAAAACCTTTTTCCTGCAATTTTCCGGGATCACTACTCTATGACCCCACATTACACAACCTAACTCCTCGTACAGTTCCTTTCTCCTATTAAAGTATGGCTGCATTCCTACAATCTCGCATTTTTCAGGCCAACCATTTCGTATATAAGACAATACCCTACTACAAATAACATCCTTTATTGTACCTTTCTTAATGTCATTATAATCTAATAAAAACATGTCTTGAACGAAATGCAAATAAGTTTGTTCAGGTGGTTTTTCAGAAACAAGTTTATCGTTTGGTACTGATACTGGCAAACGAGACAACCCATCAGCGCTGTTTTGTCCTGTGCGAACATATTCAATATCATAATTATAAGCAGATAGTATTATCGCCCATCTCTGCATACGACTAGCTGTCATAATTGGAATGCTTGAATTTGACCCAAAAATAGAAACTAAAGGTTTATGATCTGTTCTAAGAGTAAAATGTCTGCCATAAATATATTGATGAAATTTTTTAACACTATAAATTATTGCTAAAGCTTCTCTGTGAATTTGTGAATAGTTTTTCTCAGCACTTGTGAGTGTTCTAGACACAAAAGCTACAGGGCGCTCATTACCATCTGCCATTGGCTGCGATAGAACACCTCCTAGCCCAGTAGCACTCGCATCGCACGTAACTATCAATCGCTTACTTGGATCGTAATGTGCTAATACTTGTGAACTCGTTAGACTTCTTTTAATTTCTTCAAAGGACTCTTTGCACTCTCGAGACCAGTGCCATGAAACTCTTTTCTTAAGCAAGTTATACAACGGTATCAGTTTTTGGCTAAAATTTTGAATAAATTTTGCAAAGAAATTAGCAAGACCCAGAAATGAACGCAGTTCCGATACATTATGTGGTCTGGATATTTTACTAACAGCTTCTATTTTCTTGGGGTCTGCTTTTACACCATCCTTCGAAATAATATGTCCTAGATAAGATACTTCTTGTACTAAGAAAACACATTTACTTTTTTTTAGGCGTAGACCATTTTGAAACAAACGTTGAAACACTAATTCTAGTGCATTTAAATGTTCTACTATCGAACGGCCTCCTACTATGACGTCATCAATAAACACTGCTACATTCGGGATACCCATCAATAAGTTAGTCATAATGCGTTGAAAAATTCCAGGACTCGAAGATAATCCGAAAACTAAACGATTATATCGGAATAAACCACGATGTGTATTGATAACCGTATATTGCTTGGATTCATCCAGCTCGATCTGATTATACGATTGTGACAAATCCAATTTACTAAAATATTGAGCTCCATTCAATGCTACAAGTATATCATCCAATCGGGGTAGCGGATAACGATCAATCAGTAAAGCAGGATTTAAAGTAGACTTATAGTCAACGCAAACCCTAAGTGAGCCGTCCGGCTTATTTACAGGAACGAGTGGTGAGGCCCAATCAGAACAGTCAACAGGTTCAATAACACCAGCACGTAGCATTGCATCTAGCTCCAAGTCAACCCGTTCACGTAGTGCAAATGGTAACGGCCTCGCACGACAAAACACCGGCGCCGCATCGTCACGAACCCGTAAAGTAGCCTTGCCTCCCGTGAACCGCCCCAGACTGCCGTCGAATAACTGCTTAAATCTATCAACCAGTTTACATACATTATTTTCAATCTGTTCCTTATTATACTTAATCTTAGGAATGTCGTTTAATTTACCATTAAAACAGTTAAAAGTAGGTATAATTATTTCCAACTCAGTTAGCCACTGCCTGCCGAGTAACGTGGTTGTACCTCCATCGATAATAAACAACTCTAAGTTCTTTACTCTATCTAGATATACAACTGATGGCTTAATATACCCTAATGGGCGAATGCTTGAACCATCGTAAAATTTTAAACATAAATTATAGGGCTGTATGCGCTTATGACTAAAGTACTTGATATACATATCTTTACTGATACATGAAATTGGTGTACCGGTATCTATTTCCATATCAATAAGTTTTCCATCAATAGATACCGGTAAAATCATAGCTTTGTATTTACTTAGCTGGAAATTATATAAATAAATAGAATCTACCTCGACTTCTTCGTCTGATGACAATTTCGAAACGTTTTCCGAGTCATTAGGTTCGCCAAAATGTAATGTCCGGTCCCTAGTGAAACCTCCCGCCTTTGCTAAATTCACTCTTCTAGTTGAGCCCGCTTCACTAGCTCCTCTGACTCCGATGGCTGCACCCGCACTGCCGACCGTTGCCGCCTCATTGACCGAACATACGCGGCGTAGATGTCCTACACATTTACAACGACTGCATACGTAATTACGAAAACGGCACAATTTAGAATTATGACCGGTCACTCCGCAACTCCTGCAACGATTTCCTGCCAACGCCTGCTCATGACTTGGCATTGGTCCATGCTGTATGCTTCTACTTCCTTCCCTTGTACTATGCTCCCGCTGATCTGGCCTGTATGCTCCGCCAGATCTCTTAGTATATACACTAATTTTGTTTAGCTTCCCAAGCTTGTCAAATGTATCAACCGCTGCGGCGTCCCTTTCTGCCGCCTCCAATGTCATAGCAATCCTCACTGCATCTGTGAATTTTAAATTTTCATCTTCTGCGAAAAGTCTTTGACGAATGACGTCACCCTTAACTCCACATACGAATTGATCTCTTAAATTGCCACTTAATTCTTCATTAAATTTACAATTTAATGCTAGTTTCTTTAGTTCTGCCACATATTCGTTTAAATTTTCGTCCTCTTTTTGCTTTCTCTGGCGGAAGCGAAATCTTTCTACCAGCACAGATGGTTTTGGTTGTAAATGTTGTTGTAATAATATTTTACCTTCTTTATATGTTAGCTCCGCAGGTTTCTTCGGACTCGCCAAATTCACCAATAACTCATA
This sequence comes from Antheraea pernyi, assembly GCA_015888305.1. NCBI lineage: Eukaryota > Metazoa > Arthropoda > Insecta > Lepidoptera > Saturniidae > Antheraea > Antheraea pernyi. The sequence goes on from MU159016.1 coordinate 178,859, forward strand.
TGCGTCATCACCTATAACAGCAATCATAGTCGGTAACTGAAGTTCTTCAGACACATTATTTACTTTCATATACATATCCATGCGATCCGCATATAATGACCATGAACCCGTTTTTAAATTAAATTCGTTCATTTTTCCAATAGACATCCTCGTCGCCACTGTAATATTTATACTCGAAAATATATTTTATACAATTATTTATTCATTAAGGGACGCCAATGCACACCGCATTCATTTGTTTTTTACTCGCATGGCCATCGAGATTATAATAAAGATTTATACATGGCCAGTACACTACAATATATATATATTATTTTTAGGAAAACTTACAGCTAGACAAAAGAAAATTACATTACATGTATAAACATAAACGAAGGCCATTTTTTGTTAACACTGTTACCGACTCTAATTATGTACGAATTTTGCCTGTAGGTCGCCTTAACAACCGTGTTATAAGGTATACTATGGTTTCTCCTAGGCACAGCTGATACACGCAAGTTAATCTTACTCAGTAATTCCGAACAATCAAATATCCACAAAGTCATTCCTTGCAAATAATCCGGAACTATCGATGAAGGAAAAGATTGGAACCGTTGACTAGCTGTCAATCTCGAGCTTAAAATCTGTCGCCAAGCAATGAGTATGTAGCGGCAGCTACATTTGAGGGCCAATACCTATTGGCTTAGCGTGTTTACCATCTCGGACCACATTGTCATTTAAAATCAGATGGCATTGTGTTCAAATGCAAAAACAAAAAAAGTATTTAAAAAATTGTGTATAGTTCATAGGCGGTAGAAGAGAAACCTCGAAAAGAGCGTCTGTTTCCCTATTGAGTATACCCAGTTATTACATGAGGGTAGCGTGACACTGCTCCCACTCAAGACACAGAGTTTACCCCCTCCACTGCATTATTACAAGAAATATTGCGGATCAGAGTTTCCAAGCGCTCCCATAAGTTTTACTTCCAAAATTGAGGTCATTCATGATCGTTATCAAAAACGCTTGTATAGCCGCGTTTTTCATGACCCTATATCAATATATCGCAGACACTCTGTCACGAAGTCTCGCAACGCTTATAAAACGGTTCTTGGCTTTTGTTTTGTCGTGAAATTATATTTCAATTTTGGTATTGTCTTATTTTTTATTCAATCCGCAAAATATTCGTTCAGTTATACATTTGTAGATGTTTTATTCGAATAACCTAGATTTAAAATTGACTAAAAATTATTTAATTTAATTAAACCTTAAGTAATAAATACTTTAGGGATATTAGATATTTAGCTGACTTCAAGAAGGAGAAGGTTGTAGGTTGGTTGCGAGTTTATTAATGTTTAATTCGAATAACCTAGATTTAAAACTGACCAAAAATTATTTAATTTAATTAGACCTTAAGTAATAAAGACATTAGGAATATTAGATTTTTAGTTGACTTCTAGAAGGAGAAGGTTGTAGGTTGGTTGGTTGTAGGTAGAGGAATTGAATAATAAAACGGACCAAAATAAATTATTTAATTTAATTAGACCTTAAGTAATAAAGACATTAGGGATATTAGATTTTTAGTTGACTTCTAGAAGGAGAAGGTTGTAGGTTGGTTGGTTGTAGGTAGAGGAATTGAATAAAAATAAATTGTTACCTCAGAACTTCATCATTTATAACTAGATTTGGAAAATTATTTTTTTAATTTGAAAGGGACCTTCTCAAAGCTTTTTATTTCCATTAACGTTAGACCTGATTTCGTAGATACTCCAGGAAACTCTTCAAAATCGAACAAGAATTGTATAGTAACTGATATATTTAAAAATTTGACAGTTCTGGACTAAATAAGTACCTAACTATGATCAAACATTTTTTTTTTTTCGATTTGACTATGCTATTTACCAAGCATGGTCTTAACAGTTTCACCGGACTACCGATGATCAAGGACGTTTTGGTGTATTATTTAGAGTAGATTTTTTGAAAGACGGTTTTATTTTTAATTAAAATTTATCCGCATCTATAAAAGGAAGGTGCTGTGTTCCCCTAGTGTGTTTGTATATACGCTATTTTCTCGAAAAGTACACGACTGGTTTTTATATTTTTTTCATTTGTCTAATTTACATATTTATGAAGAGATTCTGGTACCGGGGTGCCCAAACTGCTAGATATATATATAGAATATTGTTAAACTACGATCGATCGACTCTACGATGCTGCAAATATGTGCAGGATTGTCTTCGAAGTAAGTGTAGGTAAGTCCCATCAGAGATCAGAAGAAGTTTTTTTTTATGTCGTAGCAGGCACACGAACATGTGGGTCACCTGATGTTAAGTGATCACCACCGTCCATAAACACTTACAACACCAGAGGAGTCGAAAGTGCGTTGCCAGCCTGCGTTTGGGGGAAAGGGAGGGGGAGAGCGGAGAGGGGATGAGGGGGCCTCCAGCACTCTCACTGATCGAACGAAATGCAACAATGCAAGCACTGTTACTTCACGTCGGTTTTCTATGAGAGGTTGGTACTACCCCGGGCGACCTGACCCATTCATGCTGAAACTTCAGCATGGCTCTACCGCCTACAGTATGAAAGCTGTGTCTGGTAACAAGGGAGTTTAGAAGTTTCTAAAAATTCCGGCGGGAGGAAAAACACGGCATTCTTTTCACAAGTACCACGCGTTCCTTTGATAAAACAGCCTTTTGCCGCCAGTAGATTGAATAAAAGAAAGTGCTTAGAGGGCTTACTGCCCTAATTGTGCATCAAATCAATTTTAGTTGTTTATTCATTCAATTTTGTTTTAGTTACCTACCTACTAAAACCTGTGGATTGAGTTTTAATTCGGTGAATTTTTCATGAGGTCGATTCAAAGAGTACCGTTTGAGAACCCTAGTAGGTATATAAACTACTAGCAGCGGCCCGCGACCTCATTTGATTGACGACTTCATCTTTAGAAATGAGAATTTGTCACGGCTAAATGTATATACTTCTGGTGCAGTACAATTTTTCCGAGATGAAAGCTACCTGTATCCTCTTCTATACTCCTGGCAACGTCTATGTCAAACTTCATAATAATTGCCGTCGAAACATAATAAACGATTAATAAATAATATTAATTAGGACGACAACATCTCTTCTTCTTCTTACCCTTGTCCCACATAAGTAGGGTCGGTACAACATGTTTCTCATGGTGTGGTATATGATTTGGCTTAATTTTTAGGATCGGCCGCCTGCCTGACATCAACCCTCCTTGGGATTATTTGTTGTACCACTGTATTTATGATTATTATTATATAGTTACGAAGTCTGATGGGCTCTTTTAGCCTTATAATTTTTGGTTCCGGTTAAAAACGAAGTTCTTGAAGATTATGGTTTGCTTGTTATATTGCCATTTTTATGTAATAGAACACTATCCAGATTTAGACTATTCCCGAGGACTGCATTTTCTGGTTTTTTTTTTTCAGGGTTCGTGGTTTCAGAGTATTCTCACTAACAGTAATACAATATTGGATATAATAAACCGTTAGTGTCATTTTTAGGACGACAACATATTTCATTTAAATAACAGTTTGTTCAGTGCACCCCAGGATAGCTCTCAATTGGCAGCACAGCTTACTACTTACATAACAAAATCTGGCAAATCGTAACTGTTCAGTTCATACAACAAGATTCCAAAAGCGTGACAACGCCCAATAAAGATTTGTTACGCACAGATATACTAAATTATTTCCTATATCAATGAATAATTGATTGCTGTATACATTTCCTGTCATGTCTACATATATTTTGTGAAATTATGAAGTGAAAATAACTTTACACGTATACTAGTAATGCGCTCCTGTTTCGCATGAGATATACAACGTAGTAATGCACCATTATAGTTATTTAATCTTTCATCAAGTTCATGGAGCGATTTGAAGCAACGATGGCTTAATTGATAGCGTATCTGTCTGTACATATATACAAATATCTATACATCTAGGTATACATATAACTAGCGGGCTGGGCGGACGTTGTCCTGCCTTGATAATAAAAAAAAAACTAAAATTCAACTGCAGCGCCACCTATTGGTTCCAATTGTGAATCTAAACCAATTGTGAATCCACTGGAAAACGCACACAAAATTTCATCAAAATCGGTCCAACCGTTTGGGAAGAGTTCAGTGATATACACACGTACAGAAAATATACATATATAAAGATAAGAATTTAAATGTAACGTGTGTGTACTATTTAGATTTTAGTAAAAAAAAACTTCCATGTGTCTTGGAATAAATAATAATACATTTCAATCATTTATAGAAGGGCCTGTCTGTCTTTTTTTTTTTTTTTGGCAAAGTGACTGTACTGTTCCTGATGGTAAGCACAGTACAATCCAAAAACAATGGCGACCACCGAGAGACATACTATCCATCGCCGGTCGCCGCTGTCATGCCGGCCTGCGTAAGTATCTCTTCACGTTGCGCTTGAAGGACCCCATGTCATAGGAAGAAGGAAACACACTGGCCGGGAGATTGTTCCACAGCTTCACGGTACGGCAAAGATAAGATGTTGCGAACTTTTTAGTTCGTGCCCAGATAGGATTTACCGTAAAACTGTGGCTCCGAAGACCAGCACGTGTGGTGCGGTTATGAAAAGGAGAGGAAGGGATCAAGTTGAATAACTTTACAGAACACTCGCCATGATACAGACGGTAGAACACGCTCAGTGAGGCAATGTCTCTGCGCAACTGAAGCGGCTCTATGAACTCTGTCTGTCTGTTTGTATGAACACGCATCACTCCTAAAGTACTCCGTTCACGATAAAACTGTGACATGACAATGATAAAGCATATCCTCGAGTAACATTTAGTCCTGATTTTATTAAAATCGGTTCACTCTATCAAAAGTTATTGTAATTTTAATGAGGACGCGACTTAAGTACGAGAGAAACGTAGATAAGTAAATGGACTTAATACATTCAGATGATTTTATTACTCACTGTTTATTTACATCAGTCGCGGGCATAGCTAGTATAAAATAAAATTATGACACCCATATCAAAGTTTCTCTCTCCCAATGGAACATATTATATATCCATCTAATGGTGGTAGAGCCACGCTGAAACTATTACTGGTTTCAGCATGAATGGGTCGGCTCGTCCGTGGTAGTACCACCCTCTTATAGAAAACAGACGTGAATTAACAGTGCTTGCATTGTTGCGTTTCGTTCGATCAGTGAGAGCACTCCTCCACTCTCCTTTCTCCTCTCCCTCCCCTAACGCTTCCCCCTAAAGTGTGGCAACGCACTTGCGACTCCTCTGCTGTTGTTAGTGTCCACCTATGATAAAAAAAAAGGATTAATAATATTTGGTAAGTTATCCAATAAAACAAGCAAAATAAAAATTAAGTACTAAAATATGAATATACCCTATGTTCAATGTGTTGGAAAACTATCGTCTTTTAGACTCGATTTAACGTCATCGGATTTTTTTTTTTCTATTTTTGGTGATATTTATTTGAACGATACCCAAGTTAAAAAAGCCAACTTGGTAAATAACTGACACCCTAGTATACATAGATATAGAATTCGTCGTTTAGTAACAATCTATATATCGCGCGATACAGCGACACAAAATCTTACATTACTGCGACAACATTACACATATCACCTCCACACACGTGCACGTATACACGCTTACACATGAAAGTGAAAGGATTATTTTTTCCCTTATAACACAGACACACACATGTTGTGTGTCCCTTATAACACACATGTTGGTACACATATATGTTTCAACAACTCATATATGTATGAATAGTTAGCTCAGATATGTCGCGATTTGCATGTATCAGGCAGCAGCCCAAGTCGAGGCCGTGCACCCTTGAGCTAGCTGCCCAAATAAAATCGTTTGAGAGCCTTAAACGCTCGCCTTAGTAGTCCGGTGAAGCTGTTAAGACCTTGCTAGGTCAATAGCGTAGTCAGTTCGAAAAAAATAAAATACTAACAATCTATATAACTTGTTTGAAATATTTTCTAGAGATTCATACAGATATATGGAGTCACTATGACAGTTTCGAACAACGACGATGTATAACAAAAATGTATGCTTATCTCACCAAATAGGTTATGTCTGGGGATCGAACTTGCGACCGTTCGACTTAAGGGTAATAACACGTATATACAGCGCGACTGGTTAGTCACCGGCAATATTTTTACAGGATAATCGTTAATCGATTCTCGTTCTAAATAAACTTAAATAATATGTGCTTAATTTTTGACCTAATTATCTCGAGAAACAAAACTGATATACACTCAACATAATCTGATTTACCCAAAAATGAACTGGTGTAATAATAAGGAAAGCAATGAATCACACCGTGCCGCGCAGTGCCGTCGCGTCCCGCACCTCGACCCGCGCCCGCTTCCCATTGTTCGACCGTACGGCGTTCCCACGATAAGCAGTTACGTAATGATTATACTTAAAAGCGCCCCTTTAATGTTGTTTATTAAACCTATATGTGATTTTTTAAGTTTAAAAGTATTGTTCCCATACTTTTGAAAGTTTTGGGACAAACATTAACCAAGGTTCTTTTTATTGTTTAGTAGTATATGTTTTTTTTTTTTTGTTATGTTATTGACCATGAATTATCACAGGATTAAAGGACCCTTTAAACATTCATCTGGTATAGTATTAACACTGCGACACAAAACTTGTTCAACTGGCAATAATTGTGACTTTACTATCTCAATCGAAACCTTGAGCGTACTGGCAAGCGTGGAGGTCATTCGATGAATCATAATCATTGGGTCAGTAACTTTGCGTGTAGTTTGCTAACAATAAAAATATATCACGTGGTATGTAATGAACGACGTTATTTAACAACGGCTAATGAATTAAAATTTAAAAAAAGGTTACTTTATTCATGATCTTCTTACCCTTATCCCATCTAAGTAAGGTCGTAAGGTAAAACAGGGTAGTCGTAAAGACACACAGTAGAAGTCGAATTTATGTATCGGGAAGCATTTCAATTACAAAATACAACAACAAACCAATGTCACGCGGTCACCCATCCAAGTGCTGATCGCGCCTGACGTTGCTTAACTTCTGTACTCGGACGAGAACCGCTGTTTCTATCCCACACGGTAAGACAACATAACGCATTTTCCCAGGCGGTTACCCATCCAAGTGCTGACCGCGCCCGACGTTGCTAAACTTCGGTGATCGGACGAGAACCGGTGTTTTCAACACTCTATCCGACACAGTAAGCCAACGTGACACGGTGTTCCCAGGCGGTCACCCATCCAAGTGCTGACCGCGCCCGACGTTGCTTAACTTCGGTGATCGGACGAGAACCGCTGGTTTCAACACTCTATCCGACACAGTAAGCTAACGTGATGCGGTGTTCCCAGGCAGTCACCCATCCAAGTGCTGACCGCGCCCGACGTTGGTTAACTTCGGTGATCGGACGAGAACCGGTGTTTTCAACACTCTATCCGACACAGTAAGCTAACGTGACGCGGTGTTCCCAGGCGGTTACCCATCCAAGTGCTGACCGCGCCCGACGTTGCTAAACTTCGGTGATCGGACGAGAACCGGTGTTTTCAACACTCTATCCGACACAGTAAGCCAACGTGACACGGTGTTCCCAGGCGGTCACCCATCCAAGTACCCACTGCACCCGATGTTGCTTAACTTCGGTGATCGGACGAGAACCGCTGTTTCTAACACTCTATCAGACACAGAGTTTATTCCCGTCACTTTTCCTTATACAAAAACTTGCGGATCATATTCCAAAGCCCTCCCAAAAGTTTCAGTTTAAAAACACTGATGATTCGTTCAAATTATGAACGTATGTACATTACATCATTCGTCTGTTATACATATTGCCAAATAATAGTTTAAAATGAGTTTATTATATTGCATATGTACGGAAATAAAAATGTAACTGGTCATATTTATTACTTCCTGGTATTTCGTGAAAGGATTGTTTTTAATTGAATAAAAATTGTATTTTTCATAACCACATAGTAACAGTGTTAACAGACAACCGGTTCAACACGCGTTTAATTACTTTTTATTGTTTTAGTTAAAAAATACTAATGCTACCGAAGTCCAGAGTAGGCTGGTAAAATGGCGAGAAAAACTGGAGAATGTTGGTTTGAAAATCAGTCGACTAAAACTGAACATTTGTTTTGCGACTTCGGTGGTCCATTCAGTTTTTCTCCTATAACTTTAAATGGATTATCCTTACCAACCTGCTCTGTTTTCCGGTATCTTGGCTCTCTGATCCAAAACGATGGTTGCATAGACAAGGACGTAAGGAATATGATAAGTGCAGGGTGGATGAAATGGCGAAAGGTGTCTGGTGTAGCTTGTTACCCACCATTGCCCTTGAAACTCAAAGGGAAGGTGTATAAAACTATTATAAGACCAGTAATTTTGTACACATAGCTGAATGCTGGGCGACGAGAGAGACGGATGAGAGAAAACTACATGTGGCAGAGATGCAAATGTTAAGGTGGACGTGTGGTGTAACTAGAATGGATAAGAATTTGGAATGAATATATTAGAGGAAGTTTGAAAATAGCACCAGTGACAGAGAAGTTAAGGAGTAATAGGTTAACATGGTATGGGCATGTTACGAGGAGAGATGAAGACCATGTAACTAGAAAAGCTTTGAGTATGACGGTCGATGGATATAAGAGTAGAGGAAGACCGAAAAAGGTATGGATGGATTGTGTGAAAAATGATATGTGTGTAAAAGGTGTGATGACTGAGATGACATCTGATAGGCGAGCGTGGAAAAGGAAAACATTTTGTTTTTTTATTGTTTTATGACAAAATGATTGCACTACGCCTGATGGTAAACACAGTAGAATCCAATGCCGGCCTGCGAAAAGCTGGATATGCTCAGGTTGATCCCGAAACCGAAATCCGATTTTTCACCATATACATGGTGGTTGCGACCCAGTCAGGCTGTAAAACCCTTCCACCCCGCGTTCGCCATTGTCTCGTTCGTTATTCAGCAGGGTGCACCACGTGAAGGTGAGGTTGGCTTGGGGCTTTCAAGTCTTATAATGTTATTCGATACCCTTACATCCACATGTTGTACCGACCCTACTTAGGTGGGATAAGGGTAACAAGATGATGATGTTTTAGTTATTTTTGCTCTTTCTAATAACCCCTGGACAGTTCAAAACCATAAAGGCTTAAGACCTAAAGAGGCACAGGTCAATAGCCTGTTGGCAGCATAAGTATTACAACAAAACTTTGAAAAATGACAAACTAGGCATTGTTACAAAAAACAGTTTGCAAACAGGCATATAGCTACAAATGTGTAAATAAAATAATAAACCTAAGTGCAATGACCGGTGCCAAAAGCTACAATGGGCGACCCGGAGTTAATAACTTTCGATAGTAAAATAGGCAATAAACCCTTTTATTTTGATCCTAACGTTTTCACGTTCCCTTTCAAATGAAAGTGAGATCACCCGACGGTCATTGACACTGTGCTTTATCATAGACTCATAGGGGATTATGTATAATTTTTGTATTTTTCTAGGTTATTAGGTCAAATATTAAGCACCTATTTTTTTAAATTGATTTAAAACGAGAATCGAGTGTGGAATGCCCTCCAGGAATATTGCTACTGTCTAAACAGTCATCTGGTATTGTTTGGGAGTACCAATATATGTGTGTCAATAATTGCAATTTACAAATTGTCAAATTTAAATAATACAGACTATAATTGATTTAAAAATTGAAAAAATAATACAGTTATTCCATTGTTTTGAGTTTTCATTTGTGCCCATAGACTTGACATTTATATAGTATCTTTTATTCGTTTATTATACAGCGGTATATATTTGGGTGATTTTTGTAATTAAATTACAAAAGACTACTAGTTTAAACAATAACTAGCCTCTGCCCGCGACTTCGTTCGCGTGGAATAGTTACTTTGGGCTAACGCCAACACGCAGCGGAAGCTTCAAGAGCAAAAAAAAACCCGATTTTGAAACATTCTTCACTGGTGCTTCGCTCTTATAGGTCTTAGCGTGATGATAAATACCTTATAACCTTCCTCGATAGATGAGCTATATAACACTGAAATAAATTTTCAAATCGGACCTGTAGTTCCGGAGATTACCCCCAGCAACGTTACAAATTCATAAACTATACCTCTTTATAATATTAAGTATAGATAAATTAAAATACATACAAACAAAACATAATAATATGGCCGTGGTATAATTAAATTTTATTGGTATAGAAACATTTACTCTACAGAACGCTAAAAATACAAGTATTTACCCCTAAAGGTGTAGCTTAAAAACCTCTAAAATTGGTAACACTTCATGAAAATCCCCCTAAAATAAAAAATTAATAATTATGACACTAAAGTGTAGAGACATCTAAAAGTGTATAGTTATTGAAGTGAAGACTGCTTTATATTATATTCATCTTGGCCTGACTAACAAATATCTTCCACAAAGAAGTAAATGTCACCTTTTGAGTAAAAGAAGCCGACCGCTTATAAACGGGAAATGGCTATGACCTCGAGTGTATTTTATATAAAGATATTTATATAGAGTGTGTTTTGGGGTATAAAGGGTGTCGAATAACATCATAAGACTTGAGATATCCAAGCCAACATGCACGTGGGGCACCCTGCTGAATAACGAGCGAGGCAATGGCGAAAGCGGGGTGGTAGGGTTTTACAGCCTGAATGGGTCGCAACCACCATGTATATGGCGAAAAAGCCCGTCATTGTGATTCGCTTCTACGGGTCGCGTTTCGGGATCAGCCTGTGCATACCCAGCTTTTTGCAGGCCGACATGACAGCGGCGACCGGCGATGGATAGTGTGTCACTCGGTGGTCGCCATTGTTTTGGACTGTGCAGTCATTTTGTCGTGCTAGTATAAAAAAAAAGACGCGACTAAATCATGTCGAGCGATCAAAAAATAAATATATGTATTTGGTGGTAAAAAAGTCAATAAGTACGCGTCACCGATGACCTCGACATGCTCGTGACGTGCTTGTGCCAATCATTCTATATATTCTATAACTATGTCATACACGTGTTTCAATTTTTGAATGGGTAAAATATTATGATTTTGTCTCACCGACCGAAAATGATAACCTCGACGCACTCACGCTTTTTTTTTATTGTAGCACGGCAAAATGACTGCACTTTGCCTGATGGTAAGCATAGTACAATCCAAAAACGATGGCGACCACTTAGTGACACACTATCCATCACCGGTCGCCGCTGTCATGTCGGCCTGCGAAAAGCTGGATATGCACAGGCTGATCCCGAAACGCGATCCGCAAAAGCGAATCACTATGACGGGCTTTTTCGCCATATACATGGTGGTTGCGACCCAGTCATGCTGTAAAACCCTACCACTCCGCTTTCGCCATTGCCTCGTTCGTTATTCAGCAGGGCGCACCACGTGCAGGTGAGGTTGGCTTGGGTGTCTCAAGTCTTACGATGTTATTGGACACCCCTTACACCCCAAACTATATAGCGGCCTGCGTACATTTAATATTGAGCTAGTGCAGCCCGTCATATTTTATCAGGGTATAATATACTTGTAAATAAAATAGTCCCTAAGAATATACAGCTCCCTAAAGATGCCACCCCGTGCATCTACCCCCTAAATTGGAGGGGAGATTACTAAGTTGGCAACCCTGTTACTCTATTGCCATTAACCTGGGATAGAACACGAATAACGACTGGTGAAAGTAGTGACGTTAGGTGAGCGTTCCTTAAAAGAATTGCCGCGTTGTATAGATACACATTATGCACAATGACATAAGCTTAATGAATAATAAATGACACTTGACTTAGGTTATGAGCAAATTACACTTTTTAGAATGGATTTTTAGATTGTCTGTATATCTTTTGCAATGACTTGACTATATTAAACTAATGCAAGTGATGTTTCTTTTTCAATATTATTTTCGCAACCAATGCTTCGGATCATTACTGTTATTGTCGATTAGGTAATAATATTATAAAATTCTCGCGATAATTTCAATTTTCTAACAAGATGGCGGCCTCCTTGACAACATTTTCGGGGGAGTTTTTGTGTCATCAGTTATCAGTACCGTGTATACTTTCATACCAAATCAGTTTTTTTTTACTTTGATATTACATACAGACACTTCATTTTTATTATATGTATAGACAGATAACTCGTATAAGTATTTCGTTTCGGTCAACTCGGTGGTAGAGTTTGCTTGGCTAGCTACCATCCTCAAGTTGAAGTACTAGATTTAACGTGTTTACCATTTTAAGCCATATTTAACATCGGATGAGATTGCGTACAGATCTATAAAGAAAAAAAGAATGATTTTTTTTTATGTCATAGGTGGCAAACAAACGGGTGGGTCACCTGATGTTAAGTGATCACCACCGTCCATGGACACTAACAACACCAGAGGAGTTGCTAGTGCGTTGCCACCCTTTGGGGGGAAGGGTTAGGGGATGGAGAGGGAGAGGAGAGAGGAGAGGGGAGGGGAGGTGGGCCTCCGGCGCTCTCACTGACCGAACGAAACGCAACAATACAAGCACTTCACGTCGGTTTTCTATGAGAGGGTGGTACTACCCCGGACGAGCTGACCCATTCATGCTGAAACCAGTAATAGTTTCAACGTGGCTCTACCACTACCAAATATTAAGGGGCGAAAAGAAAGAAATATTGAAACCTAATTCGGATATAGTCAGAAGAGTTACATATTTTTTTTATTAGTACCAGCTGATGTACTTTTAATATTAATATAATATATTATCTACTCGAGAATGGTAGAAATAATATACTAGAATATAATACTAGTGGTTGTAAAAATTAAAATAAATAGTGTAGCTATTATAAATAAATATAAAGATATAAATAACCCTAATAACATTATAAAAGATAAAATGTATGATGAATGGATACACGAATGAATGTTTGTTCATGCAAAAACCACTGAACGAATTTTGACGAAACTTTACAATAATATAGCATGTACATTAAAATAATGCTTAGAGTATACCTTTTTATATGTTGTTTAAATTTACCAAAATATATTAAGTATCAAATATCATCATATATATTAATACGTGAAGCCTAAACTTTGTATCCCTTTTTAACGGAATTGGGCGAACGGATGGACGTGAAATTTGGCATAGTTAAAGTTTATATGGAGGAGAAGTGCAAAAAGCTATTTATTTTATATAAAATGCATTAGAAATACATTAAATTAATTAAAATAT
>MU159016.1:192135-234276 GCA_015888305.1 Antheraea pernyi
AGAAATTTTGACAGCTGTTAATAAAGGACTTCAAAGAATGTTGTGAAGGAGGTTGCTATGCTCGACTGTATGTATTATTCTACTCTTACGTTCCAATTACCCTTTTTCATTTTACATTCAACAATGATATTATAACATACAACTATTATTATAATTATATGTTATATCTACATTTTTTTTTAATATTTCATCAATTGCCGTTATATCTCAACTTATTTACAAAAAATCTTGACAAATTACACCTAAACCTTCTGGTAACGCCATCTCTTAATTTTTATGTGTATTATTTCCTCTTCCTTATTCCGCATATTTTATCTATACTTTCGCACGCTATTTATTATCTATGTAGTTTATACAACCCCTTCCCTTCCCAAAAGGAACGGAACGCAAATCGCCGCTCGCGCCGCCCTTCCTCTTCTACGGCTAACGATCCAAGCGCCCGCACGCAATTACGCAAAATCGATAAAAAATAGTGATTTATTGGATTATCTATTTATGAACATTTACCGGGACGACAGTATATATGTTATGTGGTGATTGTGGTGGAACGCAGAACCAGCCCAGAATTGAATCAACAACCCGGTAAGTTCCGTTCAAATCCTACCGCTAATTGTACCTATATTTACATAAATTTCCACCATAATTCCTGGTCCTTCGAGCCGGATTTTTTTTTTTTCTCAATATTACCAGGAATTATGGTGGAAATTTATGTAAATATAGGTACAATTAGCGGTAGGATTTGAACGGAACTTACCGGGTTGTTGATTCAATTCTGGGCTGGTTCTGCGTTCCACCACAATCACCACATAACATATATACTGTCGTCCCGGTAAATGTTCATAAATAGATAATCCAATAAATCACTATTTTTTATCGATTTTGCGTAATTGCGTGCGGGCGCTTGGATCGTTAGCCGTAGAAGAGAAAGGGCGGCGCGAGCGGCGATTTGCGTTCCGTTCTTTTTGGGAAGGGAAGGGGTTGTATAAACTACATAGATAATAAATAGCGTGCGAAAGTATAGATAAAATATGCGGAATAAGGAAGAGGAAATAATACACATAAAAATTAAGAGATGGCGTTACCATTATCCCCCGGGCTGAAGGGACTTCAGAATAAACAAAGCGTGATCAAAAGTATTAAATTGTAAATTGCGAGAAAGAAAAAAAAAAAAATATATATAACAAAGTAATATTGAAAAAAAATAAAAATTGAGTTTATTGAAGCGGAAGCGGACAGAGTTTGTGAACACTTCTAACATAATGACCAGTTTTTGTCTTAATTTTGGCGACTCTGTTGACACCATCTTTACCCGGAAATAGGTCTATGATAATTCCAATTGGCCAGCTCATCGTAGGTAAATTATCATCCTTTATGATGACTACAAGTCCTTTTCGTACAGGATTAGATGGAGTATTCCATTTCTGCCTGCTTTGAAGTGAGGTCAAATATTCTAATCTCCATCTATGCCAGTAGGATTGCACCAGTTTGTTTAGCAATTGGTAGCGAGTTAGTCTATTATCGGGTACGTTCTGAACATTTTCCGCGGGTAAATATTTTAAAGGCGTTACATTTAGAAAATGAGACGGTGTTAGCGCCTCTAGTTCCGTCGGATCGGAACTAAGAGTACATAGCGGGCGACTATTGAGAATTCCCTCGATTTGAACTAAAACTGTACTTAGTTCTTCATATGTTAAGATCTGAGTACCTATAGCTCTCTTCAAATGCGTTTTAACCGATTTTATGTGGCTCTCGTATATACCACCGAAGTGCGATGCAAAAGGAGGGTTGCGTTTAAATTGAATATGCAAGTCTGCTAAATTTTGATCGAGATATTCATTATATGTATCTGACATTAAATATGCGTGTAATTCGTCAAGTTTTCTCTTAGCGCCTACGAAATTAGTACCTCCGTCACTCAAAATCATTGAAACGGGTCCGCGTCTGCTTATAAAGCGTTTAAAAGCTGCTAGAAACATTTCAGAGGTCAAATCGGAAACCAACTCTAAATGTAAAGCTTTCGTAGTCAAACAAATAAATAAACAAAGATATGATTTGATGCTTTTTACACCGCGGCGACGATAAGGTGTTACATAAAACGGGCCTGCGTAGTCAACACCCGTGAAAACAAAACCTTTAACGTCACTTACTCGAAAGTGGGGTAAATCTCCCATAATGGGATTAGTACTCTTTGGATTTACTTTAAAACAAGCGTTGCAATTTCGGATGCGTTTTCTCAACATATTTCTCGCGGAAATAATCCAATAATTTTGCCTTAGCAAAGCTTGAAGTAAGCTAGGGCCGGCGTGAGCGTTTAAAATATGAGCGTGGTCAACTAATAAATGAACAATAGGATCCTTTGCCGGTAAAATGATGGGATGTCTTTCAGAAAAGTTCAATTGAGCGTTACTTAAGCGTCCGCCTACACGAAGTATATTATCATGGTCAATAAATGAATTTAATTTTTGTAAAGCGGGAATGTTCGTATTCTTGAAGTGTCTTTTTTGAATACTTCGAATAACGTATTTTTCAGCAATTTCTATATCTTGCACTGATATTAACTGGCGTGATTTTAATAATTTTGCAAACCTTAAAACATAAACTACTGCGTGAATATATTTATTCCACTTAGACATGCGATTACACAAGTCATATAGAACGTCTGAACTTTGGTTATCGTTTTTAACAATTTGAGCAGCGAGAGTGGATATTTTAACTTCTGGAAGTTCATTAAGGGATTGTGTATGAGCACGTCGTATTGGCCATGTATTAAACGGGCTAGTGAGCCACGATGGACCATGAAACCATAAACAGTTATTGACGAGTTTACTCGGCATCACAGGTCGCGAAATAATGTCCGCTGGATTTTCATTTCCAGAGATATGAAACCAATGTTTGGCTGGCAAGTTTTCATTAATAGCGGAAATGCGATTAGCAATGAATGTTTGAAATCGATATGGCGGAGAGTAGATCCACGAAAGTGTAACGGTGGAGTCCGAAAAAACAATTATTTCATTTATATGAACGCGTTCACTGATGGAGTCGCGTACAGCTACCACTAAGTTTGATAACAGGAGTGCTGCGCAGAGCTCAAGGCGTGGTAAGGTGATAGTTTTGTTCGCCGAAGCCACTTTAGATTTTGAACAAAGCAGCATTACTTGACCTACGTCATTAGCACCCTGGCTAATTCGAATATAGATTGCAGCGCCATAACATTTTTCACTTGCGTCTGCGAAGCCTATCAAAGTGATATTTTTTGAATGTGTAAAAATACCTATATGGCGTGGAATTTTTATGTTCTGTAATAAATGAAGTTCATTTTGAAATTGTGTCCATTGATTTTTAATGTGTACAGGAACCTCATCATCCCAGTCTAATTGAAGTTTCCAGCAATCTTGAACTAATAATTTTAACAGCGTGGTGACAGGGCCCAGTAATGAAAGCGGATCGAAAAGTCTCGCGGTTACTGAGAGTATAGTGCGTTTAGTACATGCGGAATTGCTAGCGTTAACCTTGAAATAAAACACGTCTTCCTGGGTTTTCCACTGAAGTCCTACAATCTTGACACTAGTGTCTTCATTGAATAGAAGGACGTCAGGGGGCTGTTGGTCTATAGGAATGCGTTTCCTTAATTCACTATTATTGGTAACCCATTTAACAAGATTAAACCCGCCTGCTTTAAAAAGTTGAGTGAGTTCATGGTATAATTGTTCGGCTTCATCGACGGACGGTACAGAAGAAATATAATCATCCATATAAAAATGTCGCTCAGTGGTAAAGGCGGCAGCAGGCCAGCGCGCGCGTTCATCGTTCGCTAGTTGTCGAACGACACGCATTGCGAGGTAGGGGGAACATGAAAGGCCAAAGGCCACTGAGGAGAAGGAATACGTCGCGATATCTTCATTAGCGTTAAAACGATAAAGAATACGTTGAAAGGGTTGATGTTTAGGGTTCAATTTTACTTGAAAGTACATTTTTTCAATGTCTGCAGACAAGGCAATACCAAAGAGACGAAGATTCAGGAGCAAATCGAAAATATTAGCCTGTAAGTTAGGCCCTGTATATAAAATATCATTAAGCGATTTATTTGAACTTGTTTTACAGCTCGCATCTAGCACAATTCTTGTTTTAGTAGTGATCTTATCTGGTCGATAGATAGCGTGATGTGGAATATAGTAACAGGGACCGGGCACGGGATCGACTTCTAAATGGAGGTAGCCTTTATCTATGTATTGTTGAAGCGTAGCGTTATAATCCTGGCGTAACTGAGGGTTAGCGTCTAAGCGTTTTTCTAAGTTCAATAATCGCGAGAAAGCAACCCCTTTTGATAAACCGAGTTCAGTAGGTTCATATTTGAAAGGAAGAGAAACCGTGTACCGACCGGTATCGTCGCGGGAATAAGTTTCTTGAAAGATTCTATCACATGCCGAATCATCGGGACTTAAATGTTTTTTACTCGGTATACTCTCGAGTTCCCAAAAACGTTGAGTTAATTCCTCTAGTGTGGGTTCTGCAATCGAGTGAAATGCCTGGTTATAACTGTGACCTGTGTTTTGAGAGCATTCCGCTTTCCCCATTATCACGAAACCCAGTGAAGTTTCAATCCCTACTATTGAAGAGCCGGGTGTAGTAATTTTTCGAGGACCTAATAAAAATGGAAATAGCTCGTTGCTAATCAAACAATCGATGTCTCCGGGCGTGTGAAAATCTTCATCCGCCAAGGACAAGTTACTGAGATGTGAAATATCATTTTTATTTATCAAAGTGGTAGGTAATTTATCGGTAATTATATTTATGACGCGTGCGTTAATTGTATAGCAGCAACGTGAATCAAAACGTGACTGTATTTTAAATTTCGCGAAACCTATGATTGATTTTTCAGAGAGACCAATGCCTTTAATTGTAGAAGGAGCGTAAGAAATATTTAAATTAAGACGATCACAACATGCCTTTGTAATAAAATTACTCATTGAGCCACTATCTAAAAATAGTCTCATTCGATAGCGTTCATCTTTGTCGTTATATACATACACCACAGCGGTAGGCAAAAGTACGGTCGTATTCAAACAACTACGCGTACAAGACGTAAATGCGTTACTAATTTGTGTTGAAGACGGCGTGAGTGCAGGTGATGAGACGCGCGGGGCGAGCGGAGTTTGTAGCGCGTGAACATAAGATTCATGAACGTGCGAAGCGAGCGGCGCGTGCGGCGGCCGCGGAGATCTGTTATTTGTTGCGTGGTACGCGACGCTCGTCTCGCCCGTAGTAGTAGCGGCAGCGCTGAGTGTCTGTGCCCGCTTAGATACCGGGCGACCGGCACTCGCGCGATCGGGAGCGGATTCACACCGAGGTTGTGAATCAATATGTAATTGCGTATGATGCATGCGATTACAAATATTACATCGACTGTATGAGCGACATGAATTTATATTATGGAAACCTAAACAATTAAAGCATAAATTATTATTACGTACGAAATTATTTTTTTCGACTGTATTCAACTTATGGAATTTCTCGCATCTAAATAGCGGATGTACACTGTTATCACTACAATAAGGACATTTCGGAAAATAATTATTGTTATGCTGCGTAAAGAATACTTGCGCCGGAGTTCTATTATTATTCGGTTTATTAAACTGCGGAGTAAATGACTTGTTTTGCGTTTTAATATTAAAGTGAGTAGGGTGGGTGCTCGCGGTCTTCGGTGTACTGCAGCTACCGCGAAGTAAATGTATTTTGGATTGTTCTTTAACAAATTTAGATATCATTTCAAACGAGGGTAGCTTAATATCTCGATGCGCTTGTTCAAACAAATTTACTGTTTCTTTAT
Source organism: Antheraea pernyi (assembly GCA_015888305.1). Classification (NCBI taxonomy): domain Eukaryota; kingdom Metazoa; phylum Arthropoda; class Insecta; order Lepidoptera; family Saturniidae; genus Antheraea; species Antheraea pernyi. Next base: position 197,963 of record MU159016.1, read on the forward strand.
CTAATTTCGATAATGCAATATGTGTAAATATAAAATCTGATAAATCGATAATATTGAGTTGTTTTATAGCAGATTGAGCGGCACAAAATTTTTCTATGAACTCGTCTAGTGACCTACTTGACGGGGACTGACTACCTTTGAAAGTTAATATTTGTTCTAAATACATTGTAGCTAATGTTCTTTTATCTTGATATTTTTCTTTGAGAGCGTTCCACAATATATTATAGTTATTAGCGACCGGAGGTATTCCCGCACAAACGCTGAGAGCCTTACCGGTTAACTTTCCGATCAAATACTGTACTTTTTCGGCATCAGATAAGCTACTATTATTATCAATTAGCGTTGTAAAATTCTCATAAAACGGTACCCAATTACTCGGATTGCCGTCGAACGATACTAACTCCAAAGCAGGTAGTTTACGGTTTATAATATCAAACTGATTTAAAGTACGCGTTGTCGTTTCGGTTTTAAACGACTGATCGGTATTATTAATTAATTCACTTTCGACGGCCTTAATATGACAATATAATTCGTCAAAAGAAATTAAAGATGCGAAGTCGGGGACTGCTTTTGGGTTTGCAGTCAAGATGGCGAGATTTAACTGTTCCGACACTTCAATAAAATCTTTGCGGATAGTCTCTAATGATTTTATTCGAATGAGAAACATTTTTGTCGCGTTATCATCCGTACTAATGCTCAAATCATACATATTTTGAATAATTCTGAACATACTTTGTTGTTTAGCCGTTAACATAACGACATTATTTTGCAAAGTGGCGGTGGCGGTGGATTCTCCGTCCGCGGTAGTAGGCGTGAGTTTAGGCATTTTAAATTGAAAAGAATAGTATAATAGCGTAAATAAATAAATATAAGGAAGGATCCGGCTCGAAGGACCAGGAATTATGGTGGAAATTTATGTAAATATAGGTACAATTAGCGGTAGGATTTGAACGGAACTTACCGGGTTGTTGATTCAATTCTGGGCTGGTTCTGCGTTCCACCACAATCACCACATAACATATATACTGTCGTCCCGGTAAATGTTCATAAATAGATAATCCAATAAATCACTATTTTTTATCGATTTTGCGTAATTGCGTGCGGGCGCTTGGATCGTTAGCCGTAGAAGAGGAAGGGCGGCGCGAGCGGCGATTTGCGTTCCGTTCTTTTTGGGAAGGGAAGGGGTTGTATAAACTACATAGATAATAAATAGCGTGCGAAAGTATAGATAAAATATGCGGAATAAGGAAGAGGAAATAATACACATAAAAATTAAGAGATGGCGTTACCACCTTCCCTCCGCGTGAAAATCCGTTCAATAGTTTTTGAGTTCGTCGCGAACAGACAGACATACAGATGCGGCGGAGGATTTATAATATGTATAAAACGATGTCTCTTTGATGTGTGTTTTTTTAGATAAAAAGCTGTTAAGAACTTGAATTTCACAACGCTATAACATCAATCGGTCGTTGCGTGCGTTCTGGCACACCATTGTTATTATGTGCTTGTGGGAAATTAGCAATTGAATTGATTGCCCGTGGGAATTATGTTGCAAAATATAACAACACTAATTGGATAGAATTTTTCAATGCGTATTTGTAATCGTAATGCGTGTATATTTTTATAAACCTTACTGTTTTTGATGTGAAAACTTGTACAGGTGCCTTGAGCGGTATTTTTGACAGGAGATAAATTTATAATTTCGCGTCACGACATTATAGTCAGCGTGACGGTCGTATTGCGGTTGCGCGGCGCAAGAATACGACGCGTAGTCTGTATAATTATTCAGGTATAACTTTTCGATACACGATCGACGCCGTCCGCCCGGTCCTGCCGGATTGGCTTAATAGAGGATGGGGCTCCCTGACGTTCCGTCTGATGCAGGCCCTGACTGGACGTGGTTGCTTCGGTTGGTACCTGTACTGGATAGCACGCAGGGAGCCGACTGCCGTATCCCATCGTGCGGCGTTGACCCGGACACCGCGCAGCACACTCTGTCTGAGTGTGCTGCGTGGGAGGAGCAACGTCGCACTCTGGCTGCGGCGGTAGGGCAAGATCTGTCACTGCCGAGCGTGGTTGCGGCCATGCTCGGCAGTGAGGAAGTGTGGAACGCAATGGCCGCCTTCTGCGAGGAAGTCGTCTCGCAGAAGGAGGCGGCGGAGAGGGTTCGTGAGCAAGATCCTCAAAGTGACCCTCTCCGCCAACGGAGGACAGGCAGGAGGAGGCGGCAGTTTGATCGCCTCCTCCCACCGTAGCTGGACCGGGGAGGATGGGTCGGGGTTCTTCTCGATGATTGGGTTGTTTTCCGAACCGGTGGTAGCTTTGACGTTCATAAGCGCCTTCTCATGGCCTATATTGAATAAAGTATATTTTGATGTTGTTTTTTTTTTAAAGATGAAAGCGAATAGAGCGATTGTCTCATTGTTCTCCAATACCCGCAAGCAAGACACAGCCCTCACTCTACTAACTACTACTTCAACTACGTCGTAACACAAAAAGGTTGTAGATCAGTATTTCAAAGTCCTCCCATAAGATGTTTCATTTATTTTTAAAGTCGAGGCAGTTATAAATATTGCCGACAGAAGTGAAAACCAAAAACCGTGGAACTAGATAGAGATACCTAATTGACTACAGTCAGAAACGTTCTTATAATGTCTTTGTAATGTCGATTTTCTCGAAGACTCATTTACTGTTTGTTACAACGTCATGGGAGTCCCAAGTTCGTTGCCAGTCTGTGTTTGGGGTGAGGGTAAGAGCGGGGCCCTAGGAGGTAGGTAGGGAAACGCAACAATGTAAGCACTGTTACTTCACGTCGGTGTTCTGTGAGAGGGTGGTACTACCCCGGACGAGCCGACCCATTCATGCTGAAACCAGCAATAGCTTCAGCGTGGCTCTACTACCTAATTTGTGATATATTCCTCTAAGCCACATTTACAAATATAGTGTTACACTAATCACGTATAGTGTCGATGCAGTCAGGAATGGCAATAAATACTTCGTAGGTCTGTCACTATTTATTTGGCCAGAGCTTCGCCTTACAGTACTTGGTATATGAGAAGTGCGTAGATATCACACACATCTTGCCTTTTAAAGGCCCATCTATATAAGTCAAAGCGATTACTATTTATACATAATTCCACAAAATAGTTTAAGTAACACATAAATAATAAAATATGAACAAATTAATGTTATTTAAGCTATACAACAATTTTATATAATTATCCTTATTTATGTATCTCAAATATGTTGACTAATCTGTGTCGACATGTAGATCAGCGACAGCTAGCCTTTCATGGGCGAATTATGTATCTTTAATATAGTGGCGCTAGTATCAATGTGTATCTCTAATATGTTGGCGCTAGTGTAGATATATATTTATAATATGGTGGCGCTAATATCAATGTGTATCTCTAATATGTTGGCGCTAGTGTAGATATATATTTATAATATGGTGGCGCTAATATCAATGTGTATCTCTAATATGTTGGCGCTAGTGTAGATATATATTTATAATATGGTGGCGCTAATATCAATGTTCCGGTCGTGTTGTAGTCTCGTCTCTTGAATGTGATGCAGCGGCACCGGAGGTGGGTGCTAACAATAGTGATTCCTAATTCTCAGTTAAGTCAGACGTACTGTCGTGTACGCTTTCATATAAATTTTGTAAGAGTCTGTTATTTTGATATTACATACACTTCGATATTGTTTACTTATTAGCAGTGAGCGCGACTTCGTCCAAGTAAATGTAAAAAACAGTGATTAATGAAGACATCTGAATGTATTATGTGTACTTATCTACATTCTCATGTACTTACGCCGCGTCGTCATTAAAATTACAATAACTTTTGATAGAGTCGACCGATTTTAATGAGACAAAGACTAAGTTACTCCCGAAGATATACTTTATGTAGTTTTATTACGAACCCAGTACTTTAGCAGTGATACGTGTTCATACAAACAGACATTTCTGAAAATGATTGTAATGTAATTACTTATTTCTAGACAACAATTTTTTTCACGACAATATAAAAAGATTTACATTCTTTTTATATATAGGTATAGATATGAAGATATTGATTTAAATTATAGGTATAACGTTAACCAAGTTACAGGTGTGTACTCTAAATACGAAATATAAATAGATTTCATGTTAATTAACAAAAAGGAAACACGATTTTACGAGCTTTTCAAGATTATCTTAACGACATATAGGATGTAGTTACAAAATATGCGGTAATTACAATCATTAATGTGCTGTCTGAAGGATAAAATAGGAAAAAAACATGTTGTCCCGTAAAAACTGGTAGCGTTGGGTACATACTCCGGTGTATTGCATACACGATCGTAGCAGTTATCTCGCGATTTTAAGTTTGGTATGCATCGTTCAAAGCAATTCTAAGGTGGTAGAGCCACGCTGAAGCTATTACTGGTGTCAGCATGAATGGGTCAGCTCGCCCGGGGTAGTACCACCCGACCAACAGAAACACCCACGTCAATTAACAGTGCTTGCATTATTGCGTTTCGTTCGGTCAGTGACAGCGCCGGAGGCCCACCTCCTCTTCCCTCTATAATTAGCTCCCTACCCCACTCCCCCTAACCTCCCCTTTCCCCTCAAACACTTCTGGCAAGGCACTTGCGACTCCCCTGGTGTTCCTAGTGTCTATGGGCGGTGGTGATCCCTTTACATTTTTTTTTATGTCATAGGTGGCAAACGAATAAGTGGGTCACCTGATGTTAAGTGATCACCACCGTCCATGGACACTAACAACACCAGAGGAGTCGCAAGTGCGTTGCCACCTTTTGGGGGGGAGGGTTAGGGAAGGGAGAGGGAAAGGAGAGAAGAGAGGGAGGAGAGGTGGGCCTCCGGTCACATCAGGTGACTGGCCTGTTCGTTTACCTCCTATAATATAAAAAAGTGCGTGTGTACTTATGTACACGCGTTAGAATTTACACTTGTTTGGCGTAACAAGATAAAAATCTTTTCAAAATTTTTATCTTTCGCCTTATTCTACGTTTGTAGAAAAAACGACACTAACAATAGGGAAAAATGTTGGGAGTAAACTTTTACAATGCGCACGCACATTGTCACGTAAAACCGATACCCTGAAGTTATTACGATGCGCACGCACACCGTCACGAAAAACCGACACCCTCAAGTTATTACGATGCGCGCGCACACCGTCACGAAAAACCGACACCATAAAGTTCCCTATAGTCAACTTTTTCTATTGCTAGTGTCGTTTTTTCTACAAACGTAGAATACGGCGAAAGATAAGATTTTTGAAAAGATTTTTACCTTGTTACGCCAATGAAGTATAAATTCTAACGCGTGTACACACACAATTTTTTTTTAACCACAACATAAACATAAAGGCCGATAAATCATAAAAGCGTTCCGTACGCGCAAAATATAAAACCGTGTGTTTTCACTGAACAAAGCCTGACCGAAACAGAACAAGGGTATCTTTTCACGCTAACCGACCACATTATTACATGCATGACCCTAATTTGAGGCCGAAAATCTATTGTTACTCAGTATGATGTTTCAAGAGACAATTAGTTGCGCGAGGAGTTCAAATGCTTATAAAATTGTTTATAGTATGGGTTGGGCCATAGCAGTGACGAATATTTTTTTATTTATTCTACCTTCTACCCGCGACTTCGTTCGCGTGGCATAGTTACTTTAGGCAAATGCTAACACGCAGCGGAAGCTCTCAAAAGGACAAAAAACCCCGATTTTGAAACAATCTTCATTGGTGCTCCGCTCCTATTGGTCTTAGCATTATTTTTTAAATTTCAAACAAGCTGGCCCGGCAAACGTTGTCCCGCCCTGATTAAAAATAAATCTTTGACAAATTATATACCAAAACGTTCCTCATGAATCACTTTATCGACTGGTGAAAACCGCTTGAAAATCCGATCAGTAGTTTTTGAGTTTATCGCGAACAGACAGACAGACGCGTTTTAGACTATGTAATGAAGGAGGCAAACGAAGAGGTGGGTCACCTGATGTTAAGCGATCACCACCGTCCATAGACACTAGCAACACCAGGGGAGTCACAAGTGCGTTGCCAGCCTGTGTATGAGGGAAGGGAGAGGGGAGGGGATGTGGGTCTCTGGCGCTCGCACTGTGAATTGTGACTGTGGCTGTTGAATTTGACGTATATGTGTATATGTCGGCGGCACGCCCTGAATTCTGCCCAGGATCTATCATAAAAATGATGCTATAAGAACTGATGAGAACCAAATTAATTATATTTTCTTTTACAGCGTCACTTTACAATTATCGTCCAAAGAATGTTTTTTTTCATCTTGCCCGTTTGTAACGAACACCAACTCCGCCATATCTTATTTGTCAATAATAACATATTTTCTTTATCACAAACATAATTAATATCAAGTCAATATCAATCAACAAATCAATATAAAATAGATAACAGTATGTAATTATTTTTAACTTTCCTTAAAAGCTGAAACACACTCATCAAAAAGTCTAAGCAACGTGTACTAATTTAAACATCATAGAACCCTAAAGATATTATTTTAAAAATAAAATACAACGTTATAATGTGAAGAACCATCCTAAAATTTAAATTAGTACACGTTGCTTAGACTTTTTGATGAGTGTGTTTCAGCTTTTAAGGAAAGTTAAAAATAATTACATACTGTTATCTATTTTATATTGATTTGTTGAAGATTACATAAACAGTCTCATTAATTCAATGAATAATCGTTGCGACAAGTTCTGAATAGCAGAGGAGACCATACTTTGTATTAAATTGTTCTATTCTTTCACAATAAATACATTTTCTTTAGCGCATGGGACATGCTCTAGAGACGTGTTTTGAAGGACTTGGACGGAGCGACAACAACCTAACAGCTGAAGGATTTGCTACAATTCCATTGGGAGCGAATACCGCAAGATTACATAAACAGTCTCATTAATTCAATGAATAATCGTTGCGACAAGTTCTGAATAGCAGAGGAGACCATACTTTGTATTAAATTGTTCTATTCTTTCACAATAAATACATTTTCTTTAGAAATTTCATTTTGTAAGAAAAAAGTTTAGTTTCTTATGTATCTTAGTTTCTACAGTATATTCTAATATTGTTCATTTCTGTTATTAAAAGAACTTATAAAGACAAAACAGCTGTTATTTTTACATCATAGAACCCTAAAGATAGTATTTTAAAAATAAAATACAACGTTATAATGTGAAGAACCATCCTAAAATTTAAATTAGTACATGGTGCTTGGACTTTTTTGATGCGTGTATATTAATTAACATCAATCAAGTTTAAGTACTTGTAAGTACGTACAAATTGTTTTTGGTCTATTACAGTAACATTAAATGCCGCGATATTATGTGATATGTAAAAAAACTATAAGTTTCTATGTTACGTGGCAGTAGACATTATTTTACATAGAAAAACTTTAAAATGAAAATATAAATGTAGTTAAAATTAAATATAAAGCCTCAAAATATTTTTTTTTTTTAGATTTTTAAGTGATACTTCTGTTGGGTTTGTTAATTAGATTTTATGAAAGAAAATATGTAACGAAAAATATATTTTTTTCTCGAACTGACTACGCTATTAACCTAGCAAGGTCATAACAGCTTCACCGGAGTAACGAAAATGAGATAAATATAAATATAAGTCTTAGGCTATAAGAGTATACAATACTATATTCTTAATGTATTCGAAATAGAAAGAGCGGGAGAGCGAGAGTTTGAATTTTATGAAAAAACAAAACATAATCAAAATTTTTTTTTACAACCAGCCAGTATGTCATCAATAACAAAAAAGTTTACTTACCTACGCACTTTGTTTGAGTAAATACTTAGAAATTAATTAATATAAATGTTAAAATTTGTAATATCACGCATGTTGCTTAGACTTTTTTGATGTGTGTATATCTTAATCAGCTTATTTAGAAATAATTATAATAAAAAATACACCGGAAATGTAGCATTTTTCACAGTTGTGACAAAAATAAATCACATTTCTGTTTTAAAATTCTTAAAACAATATTAGATTATAATTAATCATAACCCAAACTTTTATTAAACCTTAATTAACTTAATTCGTTACTTATCATAGTAATCTATTCGTACTTTTCTATATTTTATTTACTTTATAACAAAGACTTGCTAATAATATTTCCTGTGTTATTTAAGTTCCGTATTAGCCGATAGATGGCACTACAAATAATAAAGCTTTGATTTAATTTGTTACTTTCTTATATTGACACCAGTTGGCAACACGGTGGACTGCCCATATATACTGACAACATTCATTTACTTTCTGGTGAAAACTCGAAAAACCTAAATTTTGAATTAAATATGTTTTTCATTAAAGAAGCGTTGTGTCCACAGAAAAGTCTTAGATGGTATTAGATGGTATACGTGACATACTTCGAAAGATAATCCACACAGTCATAATACTTATCTTTTACATCCCTTTACAATTATTATATTTATTAATTGAAACTTCTTTAAGGAAAGTGTGTATTGGATTTTATGAAAGGAAAATGTGTATATATAAATTTGAGACTGTGAAGAATGAGGTGGCATGCGTTTCTATATAGTTTCCCTATTCTTCGTCCTTCTTTATGCAATGGTTTGTAGCGGTCTGCGTCCCCACTACTCTACCGTCGTATATGAAATCTATATACGGACTCTGCATACCATGGAGACTAGACTCCATGCTGTATACTACAGTCTTAATGTACTCGAAATATTTACAAAGAGAGGAAATGAGAGAGACACGTTGGAATGTGTCATTCTCATAAAAAAATTTCGCATTCGATTTTTAATTTTTATAATCTATGATATTATAAGAAGCTTGTAAATACGTCAATAGCGCTTCGACAGCGCTTTGTTAAAACTTGGCTAACTAGCTAATTTTTAACGGCTGCCCCGTCAATCCGCTCGTATCTAAGCAACATATAACTATTTCTTTTTCACCCCCGATATTGAGAATATGCCATCTTACTTCCAAATTTTATCTAGAGTGTGGCGTTACAGTATTGCTTTACGTATGTGTGCGTTATCGTGGCATTTGTTTTGTCTACATATCATGTAGGTAACGTATATACTGCTTTTTACTTATAATATCATCGTATATAATTTATATCTTTTAACATTATAATTAAAAATAAATTAATCATAGTGAATTTCGACCATTCGACAACGATCAGTCTATAAAATTTTAATTGATAAAAAATGACTCAGCCGTTAACATTTACCCATGTCAAATTTATTATTACGATTCGATGTTTTTATTTAGCTACTTCAAGCCAGATAGGTATTAAATGAGTAACAGAACGGCACACCCTGTACATTTCGATTAAATCACAACTAACTGACTAATCCTTTCACAAAGATGGCTGACCGAGCTGACAGGGTCACGAGTAGGGTTGCCATTTCTATCGAAATTTACCAGGTATAGAACAAAAAATATTGTTTTGGTGTGTTTTGAAGTGAATACATTTTTAGACGCGTTGAGAATTTTTGGCAGTAGATAATTTTTTTTTTTTTTGTCATAGGTGGCAAACGAACCGGTGGTTCACTTGATGTTAAGTGATCACCACCGTCCATGGACACTAACAACACCAGAGGAGTCGCAAGTGTGTTGCCACCCTTTGGGGAAAGGGATAGGGGGGGGGATTGGGAGAGGAGAGAGGAGAGGGGAGGTGAGGTGGGCCTCCGGCGCTCTCACTGACGCTGAAGCTATTACTAGTTACAGCACTAATGGGTCGGCTCGCCCGGAGTAGTACCATCCGACCCACAGAAACACCGACGTGAAGTGACAGTGCTAGCACATTTGCGTTTCCTTCGGCCAGCGACACAGGCTGGCAACGCACCTGCGACTCCTCCGGTGTTGCAAGTGTCTATGGACGGTGGTGATCACTTACATCAGTTGACCCACCTGTTCGTGTTACTCCTATGACATAAGACAAAGAATTATGGTAATTTTGAAATGTAAATATTGTCATTCATGAAAATTCAAAAGAAAACATATTTATTTCGTTGTTCTGAGTTTTCACTTCAGTAGGCCGTCCTTATGACTGCATCGACTTTATTTATTAATTTATAACTCCTTTCTTCTTTAGTAGGGAAATTAAATGGATTCCCGTCACCGATTAACTCGACATCGACTCGACTCGACAATAGCAACGTTAGTACAGCAGCCTCTGTATTATGTAATATTCATATTTTATATTGAACTCGTGCAATCATGTTTGATTATCTATACTAATATTATAACACAATTAAGCACAGTACAATCCAAAAACAATGGCGACCACCGAGTGACACACTGGAATGATCATTTTCGGCTAACGCTAACACGCAGCGGAAACTCTCAAGGGTAAAAAATTCTCGATTTTGAAACATTCTTCATTGGTCCTCCGCTCCTATTGGTATTAGCGTGATGATATATAGACTATAAACTTCCTCGATAAATGAGCTATATAACACTGAGAGAATTTTTCAAATCGGACCAGTAGTCCCTGAGATTTACCCCCCTACAACCTCACATCATCACAAGTTTACAAACTTTACCTCTTTATAATATCAGTATAGATATAATTAGAAAAAAAAAACATATGTGTAGTTCGAACGCGGTACAAGCGAAACCTTTATAAATAATAGTTTAAAAAACGAAAAAAACACGCTTTCATAAAAAATCCAACTAAAAAACAGAAAATAAAATTTAATAAATTTGGATTAAGAATAGTGTAAATTAGAAATAAATGTATATTTTTGTAAAAAGTGACAAAAAAATGATAAAAATACTGATATCTGGAGGTGCTGATATTAACAGTGACGCATGTTTAGTATTTTTAATTTTTTACTTAAATTTTTTTCACTTTTTTTTCGGATTATTGTATTGTTATCGACCTTTGACAGGTGTGCAAAGTTTGAATTAAATCTGATCGTTCAAAGTAGGATAAAATCGAGCTCAAAGGGGTCGGTTACATACATACATACAGGTGAAGCTAATAAAAGCGTGATAAAAAAAAAGCGAGAAGAGTATACGTCTCACTATCCTCCAATACCTGCAGGCAAGCGAGACACTGCTTCTAATCTACCCGACACAGTGTTTACATCCATCACTGCATCGTCACACAAAAAACTTGCGGATCAAAATTTCAAAACCCCATAAGAAGTCTTCAAATATATCAAATTATTAAATAACAAATAAGTTTTAATTATATATCCACGCGTTTAATATTGAGGTCGACTTAAGTGTAGCTTGGGGCCACATATAAACTTAATTTCATCATTAGTGTAATTACGGAAACGTTGGATATTAAAGTAATAAATAGCAAAAAAAGGTGTGTGTGTGTACTTATGTACACGCGTTAGAAGTTATACTTCTTTGGCGTAACAAGATAAAAATCTTTTGGAATTTTTTATCTTTCGCCTTATTCTACGTTTGTAGAAAAAACGACACTAACAATAGAAAAAAGGTATGTAATACATTGAAATTTTTAATACAAAGAAATACAAACAACAAATATAAAGAAACAAAATGTTGACTATAGCTAACTTCAGGGTGTCGGTTTTGTCGAGATGGTGTGCGCGCGCATCGTAAAAATTTACTCTCATCATTTTCCCCTAACGCGCCAAAAGAAGTATAACTTCAAAAATATCGAAGCAGTCATAGGGACTGCAGACAGAAATGAAAATTCAAAACAATGAAATAATTGTATTTTCTTTTGAATTTACATTTTAATATATTATGAGTGACAATGTTTAGATTTCAATATTTAGTTGGAATTTATTAATATTAGTGTGGTTTTCATATCTATTGTCACTCGGAGCAATAATTATATACATTTTTATAAAATCTATTAATCAATCAAACGTATGAGGAGCTGCTAAATTTCAGTATTACATGTACACAACCTCCTATTACGCATGGTTAGTTTGATGCAAGCCGCATAACTGCAACACGAACTTATAAGTTTACTTAAGCAGATATATTTTAATGAGATCGTAAGAAGACGGTTTTGGACGTTTAACTCGATAACATTGGCTAAACCTTATGAGATATATAAAATTAATATACTACCGAATTGTATATTTGATATATGCCTTCACAAAGATATTATTGGTCTATCTCTTAAAAATAACTTATATAATAGTAATCATTTTTCTCTTCCACATATTATTAATAAAGTAAATTTTCAAAAAAAAGTATTAACCGACTTCAATATCAATCAAAAATCCATAAGGCACCTCCAGTACATCTCTAGGTAGCACACATATTCATATGTTTTATTTAATTTGGTTAATTTGATAAACTATTTATTTTCCGCTTTTTAGTGCCTTATGGGTTTATGATTGATATTGAAGTCGGTTAATACTTTTTTTTGAAAATTTACTTTATTTTACCATTTTTAGTGTACATAAATATATTTTACTAGCAGTGCCCGCGAACACCGTTCCGCGTTAAGTATATTAAAATATGCGCATTTTTGCGGTATGGTATCTATCGGTATGGTATGCGATATGGTTTCAATTGGTTGTACAATAAGTAACGTTTGGTACGAATGCAACCTTATCAATAATCCGCGATAGTTTCTACCACCAACTCGGCTACCATCGCTTCACATATAATACACCTTAAGTAATGTAATTACAATGCTTGCGTCATGTTGCAACACAGCAATGAACATAAGCACAATAGGCTCCTAAGAATTTAAGAGTTTTTTTTAATAATATTGATGGCAAACGAACATACGGGTCACCTGATGGTAAGTGATCACGGCCGCCTTCAATTAAATACTTTAATTACATCGGTCGTTGAATGTAAATTAAAACTGCTCTTTACAACATATCATATTAATAATACACGTAACAAAAATATCAAATCGCTATAAACATAGATATAAATTGTGCAATCTTAAAACCTTACTTATAAAGCTATATTAGTGCATTATACTCCATCTATTAAAAGTATTGTGCTAATACTTCATCGGTTTTGCATTCAAGGCAACAACCCAAGCCGAGGTTCAGCAACTTTGGCACCTTTGAACTTGTTGCCAGGCTGCGAAGTGCGTTAAACGCTCGCTTTAGTAATTTAAGCTGCGAAGGTCCATCAGGCTAATAACGTAGTCAGTTCGAAAGAAAAACCAATGCTTCTATACCAGCAACCTATGGTTCAACTGCAGTAAATGGACTAACAACGCATCTGCCACGTTCGTCTGTCTGTTAGCGATAAACTCAAAAACTACTGAATGGCTTTTTCATGTGGCTTTCACCAGTAGATAAAGTGATTCGTGAGGAAGGTTTCGGTATATAATTGGACCCTGTAGGTTGCGCTGCAGTCTGATTCTAGGAGTTTTTTTACTATAATGGCGGGACAATACCTCCCTGGCATAGTTTAATATAATAATATCTTGAGATTATTCTCAAGAAAGATCTCAAGATATTATTATTGGGACTGTCACGTTTTTGTAGCGCTTCTGGGATCTTAGCATATGTCAGTCTTGATGATTTTTATGCTATCACTAGGTACCCCCGAGAACTTCGTTTCGCCTTATGATTTTTTTTCTTAATGTACCTTTTTAGTTTGTATGTAACCAACATAAGGAACTTTTGCTATGCTGCCCCGTAGAGTCTGTTCTCTTTTCCGAAATACAAATTGAGAAAGCGATATATTTAAAGCAAACTGCAGTAAATTAGGTACATGCGTTAAATTAAAAAAAAACATCATAATTACGGATGCGTTCAAGTTGTTAATAGAAGTTTGAAGCTACGTTCATGATTATAGAAAAGGAAAACTTATTTTATAGTTTTTCTGTACAATTTTTCAAAGTTTTCACTCCATAAAAACCTTCCTCAGAGTTCAAGGAATAAAATTACTCGAATTGGATCAGCCGTCCTCGAGTTTTGCGTTTAGCAACATATTTTGCGATTCATTTTTATTTATATAGATAGATAAGTAATAGAGTATAGCAATCATTCTGGGTAGACTTCGCGACAGTCCCAACGGTATATTGAAAACACATAAATATATACGATAGTCCTTCATGAAGCACTAGATATCGGCTGTTATATAACCATATGACGTCATGTGGCGTTTCATCTATATACAAACTTTGAGTTAAAACATATTTCAATATATTTATTTAATTTAAGTTTATTTTAAAAAATGAAACTTCTTATGATGGTGTGAACTGGATTTTATAAAAAGAAAATGTGTAGCGATAAAGAGATAGCAGTAAATGTATATATAAGCTTTAGGCTGTGAGAGAATGAGATAGTATATTCCTTATGTACTCGACATATGTATAAAGATATGTAGAGAGAGAGAGAGAGAGAGAGAAACGTTAAAATCTTATATATATAACACATTATTTTCTGTTGGATCGTAGTGTCTATCGCGCGAATTTTAAAAGTTATCGCTTAGTGTATTATTCAAATCAAATCAAAATACTCTTTATTCAATTTAGGCCCCGAGAAGGCACTTATGAACGTCAAAGTTACCACCGGTTCGGAAAACAAACCAGTCATCGAGAAGAACCGGTAAGAAACTCGATCTGGTTTATCTTTTCATAATAACTAACATTTTTTTTAATTATTACAACATAACAGACACATAAAGCTACATTCGTTTTTAGTGGTTGCACAGAGAGAGGCGTCACTTCCAGACGTCGCTATCGTTCACATACTGATCCACCCTGTAATAGCCTTTATGTATTAAGACCCGTTTGACATAACACTTGAACCTACTATCCGGCAAATCGGTAATGTGTTTTGGGACTTTGTTTTAAAATCTAACACTATTACCTAAAAAACTGTTACTGGTCTTAGTAAGCCTGAAACATGGAGTGACCAGTTTGTAAGGCTTCTGGTATTTACATTATGTCGGTCTTTTACTAAATCCAGATTATCTAAGTTTTTCCGGACGTACATCAAATTCTCAAGAATATTATTGACCGTGTTAATATATATTAAAATATCACATCATCATATCTGCATAATGTATTATTCTCATTCGCTTAAAAAAATAATCGGATTTCTGCAGTGTGTGAACTATATAAATAACTTTTTTTGTTTTAAACATAAACTTAAATTAATTAAATAAACTTAAATTAATTAAATAAACTTAAATTAATTAAATAAACTTAAATTAATTAGATAAACTTAAATTAAACATAATAATTTGGACTCTTGCCGTGTTATTACAACAAAGTTAAATACGTATTGAATACTTGCTTTAAAAAAGTTTGGATACTCTCGTGTTAAATGCACCGCGCTCGCTGATCGCTGCCGCGGCAAGATAGCGTTATGCTTCTTCGCAAGTTTATCCTTTTTTTTACATGGAGAAATCACTACTAATTCCCACCCTAGCCGAGCAGCTGAGGGTGGGGTATGTCCGACTTGCACGGACTAAAACCCCATGGTGTATTCTCATACCTATCGGCCTGGGAGCAGGAGCAGCCGACTGGCACTGTGTCTATTCCCCGACAGGTGTCAGCCCCTCCACGCAAGTCTAACTTAACTTAAAACGGGATCAAAAAGCAAGATGTCGAACGTTCGGCGGATACCAGAATAGGCCCCCTTCGGCAGCAGCTCAAGCCTAGGTCCGTTCCCTCGGCGTGGAGCCCTTGAGTACGCTGCTCGCGCGATACAGTGACACAAAATCTTACATCACTGCGACAACATTACACATATCACCTCCACACACGTGCACGCATACACGCTTGCACATGCAAGTGGAAAGGTTTTATTTTTTCCCTTATCAAAACTGAAATAGTTTAAGTATTATCCGATACGAAATATTTATAAGGGTTGTTGAGGTATGTATGCTTGGTACACATATATGTTTCAACAACTCATATACGTATGACAAGTTATTTTAGCTTAGGTTAGCTCACATAGGTCGCGAATTGCATGTATCAGGCAACTGCCAAAGCAGAGGTGTGCCGCGCACCCTTGAGCTAGTTGCCAAAATAAAATCGGCTGAGTGCCTTAAGCGCTTGCCTTGGTAGTCCGTTGAAGCTGTTATAGCGTAGTCAAATCGAAAAAAAAAATCGAACGTTCGGCGAGCGCAATGCTCTTTTTTTTATCTCGTACTGTCTACGCTATTGAGCTGGCAAGGCCTTAACAGCTTCACCGGACTACGTATATAGAGCGCGGTGCATTTAATACGTAAGTACCCAAAGTATTTTAAAGTGAATATTCAATACGTATTTATCTTTTTTGTAATAACACGGTTGTTGCCTGGTAAATAAATCAATAGCAAGGACGTATAAGGAAGAAAAAGTATAGCACTGAATTGGCACAGACCGTGTGTCACCGTTTTTAATAAGCAGGACGAATGAGTGTAATTTTCCGTCGATTGCGTCACTGACAACCGGTCGCTTGCGGATGGCAGTCGCTTACGACCACACTCTAATTGGTAATTAATCTGGGTCGCGTGTTTGATATTTTATATCGAATTATCATTAGGATTTAACCACGTATGTGACAATATAAAATTAAAACTAGCTGACCCCGGCATGGGTTGCTATATCTCAGTTATTACATGTTCAATTAAAAGTATGATAAATTATTTTCAAAATTAAAACGTGGCGCCATCTATGAGATGTCCCTAACAATCGGTCCTACAGTTTACTGTCAACAAACTAATTTAAAGCGACATCTGTTCAAGGCTGATGAAACTAACAATTAATAACAATAATCAACATTGACAATGATTTAATTTGTAATTAAAAAATATTGAGGCCATTAATCGAAATATAAATTATCCTATCTCTCAAATTGGAGCATGAATGCCAATTTTCCATGGAAATTTGTCGAGTAGTTTCGGAGTTCGTCGTGGACAAACGTCATGACACTGGATTTTTATACATATATTAAGATATTTTATTTTAGACTAGCTTCTGTCCGCTACTTTGTTCGCGTGGAATAGTTACTTTGGGTCAACGCTAACACACGGAAGCTCTCAAGAGGAAAAAATACCCCCATTTTGCAACATTCTTCATTGCTGCTCCGCTCCTATGGGCCTTAGTGTGATGACATATAGCTTACAACCTTCCCCGATAAATGAGCTATGTAACACTGAAATAATTTTCCAAATCGCACCAGTAGTTCCAGAGATTACCCCCTACAACGTCACAAACTCACAAACTTTACCTCTTTATAATATTAGTATAGATTCATTCACGACCTCCCCAGCTTCGTACGGATGTAG
Source organism: Antheraea pernyi (assembly GCA_015888305.1). NCBI lineage: Eukaryota > Metazoa > Arthropoda > Insecta > Lepidoptera > Saturniidae > Antheraea > Antheraea pernyi. Next base: position 215,182 of record MU159016.1, read on the forward strand.
TAACGAAAAGAATGAGGCCAAATCTTTCCATTACACTACGATCATCCAATGTAATAAAATGTCAAATCTCTCCTGTTCCATTTACTCACTCTTTGATAAGAAACATCTATACGGCTGGTCAGACCGACTGTTAATGTGGCGACGCGTCAGTGCGAAGTGAGACATGGTAGCAGCCAATCAATTCTGGTCAGGAGTGCAAAGTAACGCCGTCTTCGATCAAATACCCTGTTTAACCTTTTTACAGTTAAGGCACACTTAACTACTCTAGTGTTAAAATCTATCAAGCTATTTAGGCTAAAAGTGTACCAAAGAAATAAACATAGATACAGACATACAGCGGAAAAAATTGAGCCGTCACGGGACGCCTGGCAGATGTGAAACATCGAAATTGTTTTGTATAAGTTATATGCCTATAAGAACAGATTACGACAGGAATCAGCTATGGCATAATGAAAAGATAAAATTGTTACAAATTTGTTCCGTAAAATAATGACTGTTTAATTATTTTATTACATAAATATTCATTTTTATTAAACACAAAAATCCAATTAGGCACATGCGCGGTATATTTGGCGGCATTTATCAAAGGACACTAGGTCGTCGGCGCGTGCCGCGTAACACTAGTAGAACGAGTGGCTGACAAAACAATTTGAACCTTATGTATATACAAGTAGGGTTACAAATGTTTTCGAGTATTTCATTAATAGTGCAAAGTTCGTGTTTTGCGTCGCCACATCACGCCACGCCAACAATCAGGCTTACCCGCGCCTATAGTTGTTTCACATCAAAAACATGAACTGCCTTTTGCGCAGACGTCTCAAAAATAAAGCCAGCTATGGCAGACGATTGAATTAAAATCCTAATAACATTGACATACAAAAACCCAAGACACACAGTCTCGAATAAAAGTAGAGCTCAAAACCTTCCCGCAAAAACTCCCCAATATACATACGTGGTTATAGTTATGCGAGAAACTTATGATTTTGCAAATTCGACCTTACCTGAATGATTTAAAGTTGTTTTTACACGGACGCAAGCGACGGGAGACTATTTGAAATGAGTGCATAATCCAAAATTATGCACTAATTTTTGTGTGCCGGCGGTGAGACGTTAAGTGTGCATCTATTGTATATCAAAGCCTAATAAACGAAAATTTTCGATAGTGTGTTATTATAAACAAATACTTTACAATAATTTTTACTGATATAATGTTACGTGTTATTATAATATTATTATCATAGTGTCCATTATTACTAGATACATAAACCCACTTGGCCACAATGGAAGATCAGCGCTGTGGCCATTTGTAAAGGTGGCAACCAGCACATGCTGAATTGTGCGCCTTTGCAGTTAATCCGTGGTATAATTTTAATATGTTTTAACGTACATTCTTTTTTTCGTTTTATATTATATACATCTTTGTAACTCTATTTTTCTACTATTGTGTTATCCATGTGTTTGCTGCAATAAACATATTTTCTTTCTTTACTTTATATTGTAATTAAATCTACATATTTTAATAAATAATTAACGTAATTTAAAATCATTAATACGTAATCTAACGAATGCATTTATCCGGATGAAACTTTTACACAACAATAGGAAATTACTGGACGATTATTAACGTTTTTATTTTAATTATATTCAATTAATGCAGTTTAGAAATTGTATTTATCATACGAGACATCTAGATAGTCTGTGTTTATTACCGATTATTATGTAATTTCGATGTTGTCGAGCGACGACTGGTCACACCGGTATAACAACGCGTTGCTAAGCAACCCGTTTTAAAAAACGCTCGCTCCATCACTTCCAAATTAGGTTTGTAAAATACTAGTTGTGCCCGCGACATCGTCCATAACCTTATGTAACAAACAATCTATACTAATATTATAAAGAGGTAGAGTTTGTGACGTTGTAAGGGGTAATCTCAGGAACTACTGGTCCGATTTGGAAAATTCTTTCAGTGTTATATAGCTCATTTATTAGGGAAGGTTATAGGTTATATATCATCACGCTAAGACTCATAGGAGCGGAGCAGCAATGAAGAATGTTGCAAAATCGGGGTATTTTTTCCTTTTCAGAGCTTCCGCTGCGTCTTAGCGCAAGATAACCATTCCACGCTTACGTATTATCGCCTAACGAAGTGGGCACGGGTCGGCTAGTAATATTATAAAGAGGTAAAATTTGTGAATTTGCGACGTTGTGACGTTGTCGGGGGTAATCTCATGAACTACTGGTCCGATTTGGAAAATTCTTTCAGTATTATATAGCTCATTTATCAGGGAAGGTTATAGGCTATATATCATCACGCTGAGACTCATAGGAGCGGAGCAACAATGAAGAATGTTGCAAAATCGGGGTATTATTTTCCTTTTCAGAGCTTCCGCTGCGTTTTAGCACAAAATAACCATTCCACGCTTACGTATTACCGCCCAACGAAGTGGGCACGGGTCGGCTAGTTATTAATAAAGTCATCTCAAAGTATTAAGTCCATTTACGTATCTACATTTCTTGCGTACATACGCCGCGTCGTCATTAATTTTACAATAACTTTTGATAGAGTGAACCGATTTTAATGAAACAAAGATTAAGTTATTTTTGAAGGTATGCTTTACGATTTATAATAAATAGTTTTATTGTGAACCTAGTACTTTAGCAGTGATGCGTGTCCATACGAACAGACAGACAGATATTTCTAAAAATGATTGAAATGTATTCTATTACTTATTCTAAGACACCTACAACAATTTTTTTCACGAAAATTAAAAAGTACCAACACGTTAGGTTTAGTTTCTTATTATACGTATAGACTAGCCTCTGTCCGCAACTTCACTCGCGTGGACCAGTTACTTTGGTCTAATGCTTACACACAACGGAAGCTCTCAAAAGGGAAGAGATAAATGATATTGAAACATTCTTCTACGCCCCTATTGTCTTAGCGTGATGATATCTTTATATATAAAATATAAAAATTTAAATATAAAAAACTACTGATCAGATTGCGATAATGCGTAGCGTAGTAGCGTGTTCTGTGGACGTCCGAGATGGTTCCTGGCTGAAAAAATCTATATATGAGTATGTACATATAAATGTTTTTTTATCAGTAAAATTGTTTGCCTTCAAGAGAGAAAGGTGGGTCCTCGCGTAATATAGATGTCGTAAATATTAATTTAATCAATTCCTCAAAAATAGTACACTTTTAATGGGTAAAGTTACCCTGTGTATCGGATTACTTTATCACAAAGCAAATAATATACTAGAGATTAATAAATACAACAGACATACTATTAAAAAACTCACCCCTCACCACGACCTCACCTCAAACGATCAGTACCAGCCTGTCTCTCCAAACAGAGCGTGCTCACGCCCACGCCCGCGTAACCACAGATCACGCCGCCGTGGTCTGGGGGTAAATTTCACTCCCGCACACCAGACTAGGCCCCCCTCGGCAACGGCTCAAGCCTAGGTCCGTTCCCTCGGCGTGGAGCCCTTGAGTACGCTGCTCGCGCGATACAGTGACACAAAATCTTACATCACTGCGACAACATTACACATATCACCTCCACACACGTGCACGCATACACGCATACACATGCAAGTGGAAGGGTTTTATTTTTTTCCCTTATCAAACTGAAATAGTTTAGAATATTATCCGATACGAAATATATATAAGAGTTGTTGAGGTATGTATGCTTGGTACACATATATGTTTCAACAACTCATATATGTATGAATAGTTAGCTTAGCTTAGGTTAGCTCAGATAGATCGCGAATTGCATGTATCAGGCAACAGCCAAAGCCGAGGTGTGCCGTGCACCCTTGAGCTAGTTGTCAAAATTAAAATCGGCTGAGTGCCTTAAGCGCTCGCCTTAGTAGCCCGGTGAAGCTGTTAAGACCTTGCTGGGTAAATAGCGAAGTCAGTTCGAAGAGAAAAAAAAACTCAGTTTCATATGGTTACATTCACAAAATTACACAAATACAGAAAAGTTATTAATACCACAATTTAAATTATAATTATGAAATCAGTAGTCCAAATCATACACTTTTATTTAAATAACAATTCACTCATCACTATCATAAAACACTCTTGTCTCACTCGGAATACCGTGTTACACAATAATCTCATATATTTAGTTAAAACGAATGAAGTTTTTATTTATTACATATGTATAAGTCACTGTTTGTTTTAGTTCTCACTGTATGAAATTGTGATATCTGCGATACGGTTTGTAACCAGTGCAGATACCAATATTACTGTTAATTATGTACACATTGCCTAGGAACATTAAAATATACTAGTAGGCGCCCAGTGGTCGACATTCGACCATAGTTCATTGATTTTTTAAAGGTATAAATATTATAATAATAGCTGTATGTTATAATATCATTGTTGAATGTAGAATGAAAAAGGGTAATTGGAACGTAAGAGTAAAATAATACATACAGTCGAGCATAGCAACCTCCTTCACAACCTTTTTTGAAGTCCTTTATTGACAGATGTCAAAATGTCTTTTTTATTTACATGTGTGTATATGTTGTGTAAAATTGAAGCAGTAGTGTGAGTAATGCATATTAATGTACTTCTAATACATTTTATATAAAATAAATAGCTTTCTGCACTTCTCCTCCATATAAATTTTAACTATGCCAAGTTTCACGTTCATCCGTTCACCCAATTCCTTTAAAAGGGGATACAAAGTTTAGGCTTCACGTATTAATATACATGATGATTATTATTATTATTCTATAACACTCACAGCGTGTGTACAAAATGTGAGATGAGCAGTTACGCTATGAAATCGTAACGAATAGACAAACAAACCCACTTACGCATTTATAATATAAGTTTGGATCAATCATTATCACTTGTCAATAATTAGAATAGGTTTCCAAAACACAAAAATGAAACATAAGTAAGATAAAATATATACATACTCTTGTCTCTGCGTGTTATTTTGATTGCTACAAGGTATGATTTTTATTTTATTTTAGCACGGCATAATGACTGCATAATGCCTGATGGTAAGCACAGTACAATCTAAAAATAATGGCGACCACCGAGTGACACACTATCCATCGTTGGTCGCCGTTGTCATGTCGGCCTGCGAAAAGCTGGATATGCACAGGTTGATCCCAAACGCGACCCCGCAGAAACGAATCACTAAGACGGGCTTTTCGCCATATACATGGTGGTTGCGCCATTGCCTCGTTCGTTATTCAGCAGTGTGCACCACGTACAGGTGAGGTTGGTTTGGATGTCTCAAGTCTTATGATGTTATTCGACACCCCTTACACCCTTATGATATCTTTTTAGCACCAATTTTGGTGCTTGAACACTCCGCGAAGTTTATATAATTTCTTACAATAATCCACACGAATTCAAAGGTCACGTGAATGTGCAGCCTCGTGTTTAAATGTCAATTACTCAATTAGACTGGTTCATACTATTGTTATCTAATTATTGATTGGACTATAAAATAATTTCGTCTGCGATAACGATCGATCTGTATCTGACCTTGAGTGAAACTGCAGTATGTTTGACGTTGTTTCTAGAAGGATGTATAACTGAGACAATTAATGGATAGATAAATACCAATTTTAGATTCCTAAAAATAGTATTTTAACTTTGTTTTGTTTGAAATCTTGACTATATTATGCGCAAGCCCGCACTTACGATTATATTTGGAGCGATAATAGATTTTAAATGTCAAAAGCAGGCAAACGAACAAGTGGGTCATCTGATGTTAAGTGATCACCGCCGTCCATAGACACTAGCAACACCAGGGGAGTCGCAAGTGCGTTGCCAGCCTGTATATTTGGGAGGGGTAGGGAAGAGAAAGGGGAAGGGAAAGGAGGTGGGCCTCCGGCGCTCTCACTGGCCGAACGAAACGCAACAATGCAAGCACTGTTACTTCACATCGGTGTTCTGTGAGAGGGTGGACTGTCGTTAGGTTATTCTTGCTAACTTATGTTTTTGACGTGATAACGCTTATAGATCGATTCCGTCCGGCTGCACGCACGAAAAAGCATGACTCATTGTCACGTTCCGGCTGTCCCGAGTGCGCAAGCGAAAGCGTGGAACATGCGATAGAGAGGTGCGATCGGCCTAAGCGTTCGGCTTTTGACGCGTCTATCTCTCTTCCTCTCCATCGGCCGATACGTCCGAGTCGTTATCACGTTAAATTATCGTCCATAAGCCGACTTACAACAACCAATTTTTTTATAACGTTACCATTACGTTTTATAACATGTAAGGATAATATAATACAATAATGACTAAGCCATAATTATATTGAATTGTATTGTTTGAAATAGGATTTGAACCGAAAACTCATTGTCAAGTGAACTTATTGTTATGTAAAATGTAAAAAATATATTGTATAATTCTAACAATGAATGAATTAATTAAAATTTTATTGTATACATTATTATAACGAGTGTCCGTTCTATGTCCGCAAGTTCGAAAACCGGTATTTAGCAACGAATTTTTCGGAATATGCGTACATTTATTAATTTTAATTGGTAACATTATCGGCTGGCGGAGAAGGAAAACATTACGAGGAAACCTAAACTTAAGAATTGTTCTCATGTACTACTGGGAAAATAAAACTGGAGTTTAAAATCACCGATAAGTCGTGGACTGGCGTGGTGACTATGTAAATCACTTCCTTCAAGAAGAAGTCTTTGGTTCTTTAGTGGGTGCCTTATAAGCTGATGTGATGATGGAAATAATATGAAAACTGTTTAAAAAACTTCTTTTTTCGGAGAACAATAAACAAATAAACCAGAAGATTCGTTGAAGGGATACAGTGTGATGGAATAAAACACGATCGTAGGTCTTTGTCTAAACACGGCCTGGATGACTTTGATGATAACTTGAGCCAAATAAATCCGAATCAGCGTCACCAATTTGAGCGTGACGGTTCAGTTTCATTCACTCTTCAAGAAGTATTAACAAGTTATCAATTCAATAAGCAAATGGTTGTTACGCTTCGCAGTTGATTGAGGGCCGCCAACTGAGAGGTCGAAGTGCGAACGGACCGGTCATGGATTACTTTTTGTACAGTATTCAATGAACTGGAATATCCTTATAAATTTTATGTAGACGTTTGTTAGAAATCATTTTATTTTATACTTTGTTGAGCGGCATTATCAAGCTCTACAACTTTTCTATAGAACTCAATCATATATCTCTCATCGTTAAAGCAGCGTTCGCAAGAAACGTTTTCGTTCGACCGTTTTATCTCCGACTTACTTTACAAATCCGACTACCACAAGAAAGTCTTACCATTTTTCGGGTTAATATATAGCCTATAACACTCACAAAGAATGTGGCTTTCTATTAATAAAAGAATTTTCAAAATCGGTTTAGTAGATCCAGATATTACCCCCTACAACCTCTCAAACTGTACCTCTTTATAATCTATACTAATACTAATATACGAATAATATAATATATAATAATAATATTTAATATTAATATTATAAAGAGGTAAAGTTTGTGAGTTTGTGAGTTTGTGACGTTGTAAGGGGTAATCTCAGGAACTACTGTCCGATTTGGAAAATTCTTTCAGTGTTATAAAGCTCATTTATCAGGGAAGGTTATAGGCTATATATCATCATGCTAAGACTCATAGGAGCGGAGCAGTAATGAAGAATGTTGCAAAATCGGGGTATTTTTTCCTTTTCAGAGCTTCCACTGCGTTTTAGCGCAAAATAACCATTCCACGCGTACGAAGTCGCGGGCAGAAGCTATTAACTAATTATATTATCTATACTAATATCATAACGAAGTAAAATATTTGTGAGGTTGTAGGGGGTAATATATGGGGACTCGGAGAAAAAGATGGTAAAACGTTTCTTACGAACGCTGCCTTAACGATGAGAGATATATGATTGAGTTGTAGAAAAAAGTCGCTTGATAATGCCTATTAACGCCCAACGAAGTGGGCACGAGTCAGCTAGTATTACTATATATATACTAATAACCTAAGCTAAGCATGACAGTACTAAGTCACTCACTCACTTTTACATGGAGACCTTTTAACGTCTATTTATCACTTTTCCAAACGATTTTTTAAAGATTTTCTTTCACATAAACCTTGTCCTGACAATTAAAATTATGTGAACGATGGTGATGTCTGAAATTGGCTCATCTCTGTGCATCCATTAAAAACGTTTGTGACATTTACTATTATATAGAATATATTATTATTCTAAATATTATATATATTTGTTAAAAAGATAAACCAAATCGAGTTTCTTGCCAGTTCTTCTCGATGACTGGGTTGTTTGTCCGAACCGGTGGTAGTTTTGACGTTCATGAGTGCCTTCTTAGGGCCTAAATTGAATAAAGTGATTTTGATTGATTGAATAGCGTAGTCAGTTCGAGAAAAAAAGAAAATAGTAGGTAGTATTTTAAAATAAGCAAATGTATCATCATCAACCTGTAAGAGACCCACTGCAGGGCTATAAGCTTCTTCCCGAAGGAAGGTATGGGCGTAATCACCACGCCAGCCCACGACGTATTGGCGATTTCAAACTCTGAGAAATCCACAGTTCTATATTGTTCCCACATACAGTAGTACTACAAGAACATTTCTCAGGTTTAGGTTTCCTCACGATGTTGTCCTTCACCGTCAGCCATTACCATTTTAAATTAGTAAATGTACGCAATTTCCGAAAAATTCGATGTTACATACGGACATCGACATAAATGTATAGTTAATTATTTATACAATTTATTTTCATACAGTTTATGAGCATTCTCATATAATTTAAAACATATAGGTAAGCCAAAGAAAATTCACTTCCACCGCGTGTACACACTGATACACGCACTACTTTTTATTACGCCTATAGTTAATAGAAATATCTTAGTACCATAGTACCCGCGGCTTGGTCTGCCTGGGATAGTTACTTTGAGCTAAAAAGAATGATTTTGAAACATTCTGGTCTTAGCGTGATGATAGCTTAGAACCTTCCTCGATAAATGAGCTATCTAACACTGAAAGAATTTTACAAACAAACTCTTCGGCTTTATATTAGTATAGATACTCATTACCATCGAATTAAAATATTATTGGCCATGACAAATTCCAATTCGTTCATTTTAGATTACAATTACACAATTGTAATTATAAATTCTAATGAGATTTGTATAATAAAGGTCGAAGGGAAGTCGATTTGTACGTATTATGTTTAAAATAGTTTAATAGAATAAATTTAATTGTTTTACAAACTTGATTTACTTTTTAAATTGCTACAACAGATGTACGTACAGATCTTCTATATATATATAATAAAAAATGTAGATCTAATGTGTCTGTACTTTTTTTTTTTCGTAAAAAAAATTGCAGTTGTCTAGGAATAAATAATAGAATATAATTCAATCAATTTTAGAAATGTCTCTCTATTTGTATGAACAAGCATCACTGCTAAAATGCAGTATGCTAGTTCATGATAAAACTTCTTCAAGGAAAATGATAAAGTAAGATTGAGTCTTTGTTTCATTAAAATCGGTGCGGTCTATCAAAAGTTACTGTACTTTTAGAATAGTAGATAAGTGAATGGACTTTACATTGAGATGATTTTAGTAACCGCTGTATTTTTTACATTACGATCCACGCGGACGAAGTCGCGTGCACAGCTAATGTTTCTTGTAAACAGATGTGCTAAATGACTTTATTTCTATAGCTCGCTATATTATTTAAAATGTTTGAGAGCGAGACCGGATAGAACTCTGTCGATCCTTTTTTTTTTTTCGAACTGATTATGCTATTGACCTGGCAAGGTCTTTACAGCTTCACTGGACTACTAAGGCCGAGCGCTTCGGGCACTCAGCCGATTTTGGTTTTGGGTAACATACACAAGGGTGCACGCACACCTCGGCTTGGGCTGTTACCGAAAAAGACGCGTCTGTCCTAGCTAAACTATACTAAGCTATTCATACCTATATGCATTTGTGAATTATGCAATGAAAATTGCATGATTCACCAATGAATACGTGGATATCGGAAATGAAACGAACTAAACTATTCGATTCAGTTCGATTGAGGGAAAAAAAGTAAACCCTCCCACAATGTGTATATATGTGCACGTGTGTGAGAGAGATAATCTCATATGTGTGTTCAAGTGATGTAGGTGAGTCACTGTATCGCGATCTGTCGCTTCTTATTAAGGCAGTAATGCTCACTAAGGAGCCGGCGGAGAGAGTGAGGGAAAAGGCCTCTTGGCTCCTCTCCCGCGGTCAACGAAACACAAGGTGGTGACGGGTTAGTAACGATAAATTGCCGCCGTAGTGAAGGCTCGTGGTAAATGAAAACGGGCACATTCGTCGTTCTGGCAACTATTACACAGGCCACAGCCATGTGGTAAAAGCGCACTGGTGGTATTTTATGACTCCCACTACGTCGATCAAAATAAGGGGTTTAAGGGGTGTCGAATAACATCTAACACTTGAGACACCCAAGCCAACCTCACCTGCACGTGGTGCACCCTGCTGAATAACGAACGAGGCAATGGCGAAAGCGGAGTGGTAGGGTTTTACAGCCTGACTGGGTCGCAACCACCATGTATATGGCGAAAAAGCCCGTCATAGTGATTCGCTTCTGCGGGTCGCGTTTCGGGATCAGCCTGTGCATATCCAGCATTTCGCAGGCCGGCATGACAGTGGCGACCGGCGTTGGATAGTGTGTCACTCGGTGGTCGCCATTGTTTTTGGATTGTACTGTGCTTACCATCAGGCACAATGCAGTCATTTTGCCGTGCTCTATATAAAAAAAAACTTTGAATCCGTGCAAGTGAATCGGAGCTTTGGGAGAATGATATCGTGGCACGGTGGTAGGGATTTTTCGAAGTCCGTCTGGTTAGCTACCACCCTCGAGTTGAAACTCTATCACCGAGTATCTGTTAGTGTGTTCTCGCAGCTACACTCGAGAGCCAGTTCGCCTAGCTTTAGTGTGTTTAATATCTTACTACCGATCGTCATTTAAGATCAAATGAGATTGTCGTAAAATGTGAAACCATATACGATGTTATTCTTCGATCAACAATAACTAGATAAAGGGTCACGTACAGAATCGAAGCTAACTGCTGTCCGCGTAAATATATACTTATGTGTAGCTATTTGTTTACTAAGAAAGGGAGAAAAAATGTTTTAAAACAGTTTTAAGTTCAACTCAATTACAACCATAACACCTAGTAATAAAGTCACAAATGTTCAAAATATTATCTAATACTTACCATAAAACGAGCAAAGCAATAAATTACTCCCGTCACAAATGAAAAGACAACATAAACAACATTTAGTGTAAATTCAACCTTAACACGTAATTAATAAAGTACTTTGTCCCGTTATTGTGCGTGGTTGGCGAGCCTTGGGCAAACATTTGTACCACAGGTTTATAATCGGTAATTTTGTTCAACATTTTATATTATTCGTTAGTTTAAAGCTTAAAATATAACTTATTCAACATGTATTTAGCGAAATAAGATACTCCGACCGTTAAATTGCTTTTTCGGGTATTATTTTTGTGTCTTTTGAATACACTGCGGCATTGTGAAACGTGCTTAGAATGGCGGTGTTTCAAACAAACTAAAAAAAATATAAGCTCACATTTCAAATGAGCTGTTGTTTACCGAGACGTATTTTTCTCGCCGACTCGATATCTAGTTATTGTTGATCGAAGATGTTATTACAAAAAAGTTAAATACATATTGAATATTTGTTTTAAAAAGGTTTCGAAATAAATGCACCGCGCTCGCCCAAGGCAAGTTCACTTTATCCTTTTTCGCAAGTCTAACCTAACGTAACCAAAGCGAGACAAAAGATCAAGATGGCGAATATTCAGCGACCGCGGTGCATTTAATACGAAACCTTTTTAAAGCAAGTATTCAATACTTATTTAACTGTTTTGTAATAAAACCGGTAAAGTATAAAATATATTACATAGTATTACACAAAGTCTCCTATCGCGTCTGTCTGTTCGCAATAAAATCAAAAACTACTGAACAGATTTTCACGCGGCACTCACCAGTAAATAAAGTGATTCATGAGGACTGTTTAGGTATATAATATGTCAAGGTTAAGTAAAACTTCTTTAAGCGAGACTAGGAGGTAATTGGATGACAATGCAACGGAAGTCCGTTACGGAAATATCGCATCACGTTTCTGTACCATCTAGTTATCAAACATTTTTGATTTTGTCAAAAAATAAATCAATAAAAAATATTAAATTAAATAATAATAAAATCATACAACAGAATTAATTATGTACATATGGGCGCGCGACCGTACTGCCGTCTGGTTTCAATGTAAGTAAATAACAAATTAAATCAAAACTTCATTATCTGTGGTGCCATCTATCAGCTAATTCGGAACTTAAATAACTCAGGAAATATTTGTTCATTACAAGCATACTTTAATTAGTTTTACAAGTTCAATAATTTTGGTTGCACTGCTGTCGCCGCTCTCTCCACCAACCACTCGCACGCCCATTCGCTCCGGCTGCATCACGCCACTCACGAGGGCGTGGATTGGCTCACATTTACAGCGGGATACTTGAAGCGGCGTAGACAATATTATTAGCAAGTCTTTGTTATAAAGTAAATAAAATATAGAAAAATAAGAATAGATTACTATGAGAAGTAACGAATTAAATTAAAATAGAAGTTTTGGTTATGTTTACGCCAAAGAAATTTTACTTCAATCGCGTGTGAATGTTACATTTTTGTAACGTAGTTCCTTATCGCGCGTTGTGTAAGGGGGCTAGACGGAAAAAATTCTACGAACGAAAAGTTGTAACGACACTTTTTGCTATAGTAAGCTATTGTAAGCTGTGCGGCGTGCGCATGTTTCTCTGTCTGTCTCTCTTTCTCTCTCTCTCTCTTATAGAAAGCAAGCTAGATATTTTCATTTCTATTTCGCATTGAACAGTGTGGTGTCGCGACGATTATTTTTGTTGAGTGTATACAGGTTTTTGTAAATAATAAAAAAATATAATAATAATGAATCCTGACACTGTTTCTGCACAAGTTTTTTATTTAGTTAATTAATTTTTTTTTTTTGCAAATTGTGTCGATTCTACATTAGTTTTTTTTCTCCTTTCTTGCATTTTTTTTTTGCAAACTGTGTCGATTCTACATTAGCCGAAGGAACTTCGTTCCTACCTGGTATCCCACGTCACCACATCAATTATTTGTTAATTATCAGGGTGGTATAACTTCCGATGCACCCACTAGTAAAATATATTTTTTAACGACGAATTCAATAGTACAAGCTAGCTTATAATATGAGCAAATATGTAGTAATTTCACGGAGGTGACTCTGAGAATATATAATAGCGTTTCAAACGAAGAACATATGCTTTCTAACATTTTATGTGTACAATTATGTAAATTATATTATTTCAAAATGATATCTCTTCGTAGCATGTACAACCATTATGTTAATATGGACATTAATACAACAATTTAACTCATTTATTATGTAAAATAAATATACAGACACATTGATTATAATATTAACATAAAATAAGTAACATTTCATTAAGTTTCTCATAATAGGGATAATCTACATAATGGAATGATAAAGATGTGTGACCAAACACTACTGGATATCTTTTATCCATGCATATAATAAGAATGTATATCTAACTTGTTTATACTTTTTAAATTTTTGTAAAAAAAAAATCTATATATATCTATACATCATTACATAGTATAAAACAACACAAAAACAAAGTCTTTTGCCGCGTCTGTCTGTTCGCGATAAACTCAAAAACGGAATACACGGATTTTCATGCGGCATTCACCGGTAGATAGAGTGATTCACGAGGAAAATTTAGCCGACGCAGATTCGGCTATCGATTCTCTGGTCGATTATCTCCAGACCGCCGTCAGAGAGACCTCGAAAGAGGTACAAGCGGCGAATAATCGCCGTTTTATACTCCCCGACGACGTGAGAGCGTTGATTACGGAAAAGAACGCGCGACTCGAGCTCACGACGCTTACCCGTCTGCAGAAAATCGCGACCGTTTACGCTTGTTACGTAAAATAGTCAAATCTCGTATCTCTGAGATTTGGGGCGACAGGTGGGAAAGACTTCTGGAGGATCTCCGGCCGTCTCACCTGTCGTACTGGAAACTCTCGCGAACTTTAAAGTCGGATCTCACTACTCTGATGCCTCCTCTCGATAGAGGTCCCGGATTGCCTCATGCGTTCGATTGCATAGATAAAGCGGAATGTCTTGTCGCGAGTTTAGAAAAACAGTGCTCACCGAACACTGATAACACTGACCCTATCCATATTGGGTCGATCGAATTGTCGGTAGAGCTGCAATAGCGTCCCCTCCCGTGGATACCCTAACCTCTATAACTTTCGATGAAGTTTCGACCGCCATCCAGCGTCTCAAGCTTAGGAAGTCCCCAGGTCCCGATGGGATCAGGAACGAGGTACTGAAACTCCTTCCCGATCACATCATAGCTCTATTGGTCTGCATCTTCAATGCAGCCATGTCCCAGGGCCACTTTCCAGCCACCTGGAAGAAGGCCGTAGTGATAGGCATACACAACCCCGGAAAAAAAGCTATGCTTCCCGATAGTTATCGCCCGATTAGCCTGTTAGATACATTAGGTAAATTATACGAGCGGCTCCTTCTGAACCGTCTCCAGGTCTCGATTACAGATTTAAAATTAATACCACCTGAGAATGGCGAAAGCGGGGTGGTAGGGTTTTACAGCCTGACTGGGTCGCAACCACCATGTATATGGCGAAAAAGCCCGTCATAGTGATTCGCTTTTGCGAGTCGCGTTTCGGGATCAGCCTGTGCATATCCAGCTTTTCGCAGGCCGGCATGACAGCGGCGACCGGCGATGGATAGTATATCACTCGGTGGTCGCCGTTGTTTTTGGATTGTACTGTGCTTACCATCAGGCCCAGTGCAGTCATTTTACATACTATAAAAAAAAAAAAAATTCTCTACTAATTAAGTGCTTACATTTTATTACCAGCTCGAAAAAATGTTAAAATAAATACAGTAATTATTTGGAATATTAATCATAAGTACTAGTGTGAAAGCGTCCTCCACGTAATTAGATATACTCTGATTTGTTATTATAATCCTCTCGCGTGTCCTAAGTGAAGAATTGTTTTCTTTGACTTCTTGATTCAATTAATACTCTAATAACTCGTCTTATATAAATGACTAGCTTGTGCAAGCGACTTCGTTCGCGTGGTATAGTTACTTCGGGCTAACGCTAACTTTAACTCGCGACTTCGTTTACGTAGAAGGTGAAAATATGTTTAAACAATACGTACGTTAACCCCGATTTTGAAACATTCTTCATTGATGCTCCGCTCCTATTGGTCTCAGGGTGCTTTTCTTTTTTTTTTTATTTATTTCACAAAACTGGTTAGAATAGATGATAATTTCTGTTGACTTCGACGCAGTGATGTTGTTACTAATGTAACCTACTGGATGTGAAACTAACATGCACAATATTTGATGATATATATAACCTTAGATAAATGAGCTATGTAAGAGTAAAAGAATTTATCAAATCGGATCAGTAGTTCCTGAGATTAGGGCATTCAAGCAAACAAATTCTTCAGCTTAATAATATTAGTATAGAAGTATGGATAAAACGATTTTTGATACACAAAATATTCGGGTCGTAACAGTAAAATCACCTTCATACCAGTTTAAGGAAACTGAACAGGAAAATTATCTAGCAATTTAATACTACTGATAAGAATTGTTCGATGCGCGACGTGAGAAAGATCAGAATTTTTATTAAAGTGATTCTGTGGGTGTTGTAACAGTTAATCGTTGTTATACATATAACATATTAGGATATATTATCCGATACGAAATATACATAAGAGTTGTTGAGGTATGTATGCTTGGTACACATATATGTTTCAACAACTCATATATGTATGCATAGTTATCTTAGTATGAAAATATATTGTGCCCTTCTAAACCCGGATTTAGGATACCTGGTAGCCGGTTAACTTTATCTTTTTTAATGCGCATCAGACCTTTACAGGTCAAAATTTTGATTTATGAATAAATTTAGGAATGTTCTTTTTCAGTAACTTTAAAACGTTATTAAAAACATGAATTTATCACTGCCAGACAATTTTGCTATTGACAATAATGTGCCCGATGATATTCTTTATAAACAAAATAATTCATTTCAAACCATTTTATTTTTTCTAAATGTCTCTTCACGTGTATTTCTGTGTAAACCTGTATTCCAGATTAATGGTGGTAGAGCCAATGTAACGCAGCAATGTAAGCACTGTTACTTCACGTTGGTTTTCTGTGAGAGGGTGATACTACCCCGGAGGAGCCGACCCATTCACCCTGAAACCAGTAATAGCTTCAGTGTGGCTCTACCACTTACCAAGATCTATATATAGAATAACTTAGCTATAGCTTAGTGCAACACTGGCTGTATGGAAAAGATAGCCATAATTGTGGAAGCGCCTGTTATAGACGCATGAATTCAAGATGGCGTCAGTCCCAGGTTATATGTCTACGTTTATCGTTGTTTTTCACTGTTTACGGTGAAATCTCAATATCACATTGGCTCTACCACCATTAATCTGGAATACAGGTTTACACAGAAATACACGTGAAGAGACATTTATGCAAGCCGGCATGACAGCGGTGACCGGTGAGGGATAGTGTGTCTCTCGGTGATCGCCATTGTTTTTAGATTATACTGTGCTCACCATCAGGCACAGTAAAGTCACTTTGCCGTGCTACGATGAAAAAAAGAAAGAAATACAAATATGAGTTACGGTTGAATTTGAGTGTCTCGAAAACGTAGAAGTGGTACATATTCTTTGTCACCGTTAACGATACTCCTTTCACATAAAGGAGGTATGAATGCTGCAACAATACGTTCATAATTCAAACGTAAAACAAAAGACGATTTATTGTTCACATTCTATTTTGTTCCATCATTCTATTGTCGTCCGTTTAATTGTAAATACATTTAACAATGCCACTACAAGTTATCTACAATTATTTCATTCAAAGTCCGTCTCCTGTAATAATTAACAATCACCATTTACTATTTCAGTTACACTGGTCTAAATATCCCACCAATATTGGGTCTTGGAACAATGTGTTATAATTGGTTTTTTTAATTTATTACTATAATCCGGATTAATGCAGCTACGAAGTAATGAAAGATCTTATCCAAAATATTCAATTCCTTAATTTATCGTGGCATTTTCCATTATATGTGTCTCTGACCTATAGTTTCTTATTAAAATAAGTACATTGAAATGTCAAGTCAACTTAATAAACTTTTTTATATCGTATATATCAGGTGACTATTTAAAGTTTAACACCCTCCATTTGGTAGTTCATGGTCATATTTAACATATAAAATAATAATATCAAAACAAATACTAATAAACAACAAAAAGAACCTCAGTTAAAGTTGGTCCTCAAACTTTTAAAAGTATGGGAACGATACTTTGAATCGTAAAAACATCACATCTAGGTTCAATGAACAACATTAAATGGGCGCTTTTCAAGGTTAATCATTACGTAACCGCTTATCGTCGGAATACCGCATGATCGAACAAAGTGAAGCGGGGCGCAGGTCGAGGTGCGGGACGCGGGCCGGAATGGGCAGCAGGTCGTGATTCATTCGTTTTCGTATTTATTACACCAGTTCGTTTTTCCGTAAAACACCTGATGTTGAGTGTACGAGTATATCAGTTTTATCTTTTCTCTATATGATTAGACCAAATATTAAGAACCTATGTTTTTAATTGGTTAGAACGAGAATCGACAAATGATCATCCTGTAAAAATATTGCTGGCGACTAACCATTCGTTATTTTTTATAATTTTAACTTATCTCTACATTATCTTTCCAATGGTGTCAGTAAAATTAAAGGAAGTTACCATTTTTTAAAAGTTTATCCTGCTCCTCAATAGTATTCTGAACCCAAATATAAGGTTTTATGTTTGTCACGCTTTCACGCCTTTATCATTTAATCTATTATCATGAAATTTTGTAGACACGATATCAGGCGTACAAAATAGGACATATGATACTTTTCGACCAAAAAAAAACCGAGTGTGTCGTAAAAACACACGATAAAAATGAAACTTTGGTATTACAAGGAAAGATTTGAATTCAAAAAGTACAACAAAAAGCCGACGTCACGTGACGTTCTCAGGCGGCCACCCGTCCAAGTACTGACCGCGCCTGACGTTACTTAACTTTGGTGATCGGACGAGAACCAGTGTTTCCAATTCTCTATCCGACACAGTGTTTACTCCCACTACTTTTTGTCACACAAAAAGATTGCCGATCAGAATTTCAAACCTCTCCTATATGGTTTTTCACTTCAAAAAGTGTTGTTGAAGATAAAATAAAATATACATTAACGCAAGCGAAGCTGCGGGTAAAAGCTAGTTACACTAAATTCTATTACTTGCTTGGGCCTTGTAAATGAATTTAATAACTGCATACTTCTAAGCAGAAGTAGTAGTCCCGTAAGAAGTAGTCCCGATTATGGCGGGATGTCCCGATTTTTAAATCAAAATTAAATGTCCCGCACGCGACAACCTCAGTCCCACGTTCGGGAATAACTACTTAACTATTAACTTATTACTTAACTTAACTATTTAACGATAGGGTTAATCTGATTTAAAATATCATAAGTTTATTAAAAATAATTTTCAATGACTATTTTTTCTATATATTGTCGCGTTAACGTAATTTGAACTGAAAGAAACCTTGGTACCTTCCCTTTTTTTTACTATGTTCCGCTTTCGAAAAAGAAATCTCGCTTTTTTCCCTCAAAAAACTACGAAATCCCGATGTGGGAAAAAAAAAATCTGACAACGCTGCCTTAAATAGACTTTCGATAATAATTGTCATAAAAACTGAAAGAGTTTGAAAAAAAAAAGATAAAATATCAATCTTGGCAATCTCTAAAAAAAGGTTTGGATTGTTTTAGTAGGTCTATTATACAAAATGTAATCTATCTTTCTTGAACATTTTTTTTTTTCGAACTGACTACTTTTTTTTTTTTTTTTTTTTCCCAAATGCTCTTC
>MU159016.1:237166-302763 GCA_015888305.1 Antheraea pernyi
ACTAGCTGTTAACCGTGGCTTCGCCCGCTGTGCTGTCACCAAAACGGTTACATCGATTTTACGGGATTTTCACTGGTAGATAGCGAACCTAATAAAAAGTATTTGAGGTTATTCTATTTTAGACTAGCTGTTACCCGCGACTTTGTTTGAATGAAATTTAGTAAGATTCCAACTCATTCTTTATTTTTAATAAGAGAAATAATTATCAGCTTATTGTTTACAATTCAACATTATAATTATTAATAACATTGATGATATAGAGGTCTTCCTAAAATGATTTTAGATTATAAATGTATTACGTAAAGTGTTCCATAATACAATTTCTTGCGGAATAGACAGGCGTTTATTTTTTGTATAGTCACAAAATCTTAATTATAATAATGGCAATGTATATTAAATATAATGTAAATGTAAATCTTAATAATAATATTTTAAGTTACTATTTCGTTAGTTCCTTATACAGTGTAAGGTAGTTATATGGTGGGTTAAGGTTCCAAAACTGTTGCTGATGACAAACCTCATTTGGCACGCGTTTGTATTTATATATCTACTGTACACGTTACTTTTAATGGCGTGCGCGTCGTACTTACAATTGTCTTTAAAGAGCGTTACTGTAATTGTACATAGTCTCACAATTCTATAATTCTTTAATACGATTTAAAAAACGCGTGCGGAGCTGCGGGTTCAGCTAGTTTATAATATTAGTTAGAAAATACTACATTTGATAAAGAAAAACAAACCATTCCAAGCTCTGGAAATAGATATCTTATATTATTGACATAATTCTTGTACCTAACAGTAACTTGACAATTCAATTCAGTACAGTTAATTAAAATCATTCGCAAACTTTAATATTATACTGTTAATACTAAAAAAAATTGTGAAGAATCGTAATCACTGTTATACAATAGCCCTACGAGGTAAATGATGTCAACAAAAGTCAGTTCTCTTTAAGAGTTTTTTACAATTTCCCTAACTTTAACTTTTATAACAACTTCGGACAAATAACGATTTTATACAAAAAACGCGGTTATTTCATTGAAGCGATCATGTAAAAAAAAATATATTTATTTTTTCAAAAAATTCAATTAAAAACAAACATTTTGAAAAAAAAATTGTCCCGAAAGGTCAATTTTTGAGAGAGTTATGGCCATTTGAAAATAAAAGAGCCATTTTTTTTAAAGTTTCATAACTTTTTTTGGGTTGGATAAAAAATTGAAAAAATTCTGAAAACGTCTTTCATCGAGTAGAAAAGATAAAAAAATTCAGCAAAATCTAAAGGGGTAAGGTTCAAAAGTGGTCGATTTGGCATGGAATACCCCGTATATATTAATATAATATTCTATCCGGAATATCTTATAGTATTAAAGAAGTGGTTCTCGTGCATGTTTTTATGTATAAATTTATTCTTTGTATCTTGAGAACGGCTCTAACGATCTGGATCAAACTTAGTAGTAAGATTTTACTTATAAAGTATATTCATATACTATTCATAGTTTGTAAAAAAACATATTATTACAACCAATTTTTTTATTGTAGCTCGGCAAAATGACTGCACTATGCCTGATGGTAAGCACAGTACAATCCAAAAACAATGGCGACCACCGAGTGACACGCTATCCATCGCCGGTCGCCGCTGACATGCCGGCCTGCGAATTGCTGGATATGCACAGGCTGATCCCGAAACGCGACTCGCAGAAGCGAATCACTATGACCGGCTTCTTCGCCATATACATGGTGGTTGCGACTCAGTCAGGCTGTAAACCCCTTTTTTTTTTTTTTTCCGGGGGAAAATCCTACATGGATACCCTCACGCCGTCGGGGGCAACGTGAGGGTATGTCAGACTCCTACTGACTAAAAACCCCCCGGTGTACCTCTGCCGCTATAGTCGGGGCGGCACGAGATCTCTAAAGATTTCATCGTGCCACCCCAGCGGTTGGCCCAGCAGCGAAAGCGCCGCCGCCGGGCCCCGTCCTGTTAGGAGACAGCCGGGTACACACCGGCCGTCTCCTCCGTCCGCCGAACCTGTGCAATGGGAAGATGGGCCCCCCGACCCACCCTCCCTAGGTCCGGCTACGTTGGCGGGGCGTCGATAGTGTATCTACCGTACTGCGCGTCCGCCAGGTCCTGCCTCCACCTCTCCATCATGAGATCCCTCTCTACATCTCTCTTTACCTCCACTTCCCTGGGAGCCAGAGGCTCCCCTGTCCGTTTCTTAGCCGCCGTAAACTCGTACACGGCGGCTAATACCTCCGCCTCTAGCTCCCAGGGAAGGGAGCTGGCCAGCACCATGGCCGCCGCCGAGGACACCGTTCGGTAACCTCGTATTACCCTCAACGCCACTGTACGCTGCGCGGCACGCAGTGCACGAATGTTGGTGGCGTTGAGGGCGTGCACCCATAACGGTGCTCCGTAGGCGGCCATGGACCGCACCACCCCCATGTAAAGGCGGCGGCAAGCGGCACCCGGCCCCCCCGTGTTGGGGAGGAGTCGTCCGAGCGCCGCTGCCGCCTTGACTATGCGCGGTCCGAGCCCCTTGAAGTAGGCTGTAAACCCCTACCACCCCGCAAATTATTAAAGTCTATGCCATATAACGCTATCTCGTAAATGTTTGTGGTACACGTAATGATAACTTAGTAGTACCTAAACATGTAGTAAGGTGGCGCTATATGACACTCAACAATGAAACAATTGCGTTGACCAACCGAGCGAAACTCGGTCGCTCACTGAACGTAAAAAGAGAAAAATGTAACTATGTATACAAACTCGCATTTATAACATTTATTTATTGATGTAATAGAAAACAATTATAGAATTGAATAACAAACTTAAAATATGTACGACAGAAAATGTTGTTGATTGTCTGTCATCGGTTGCTAGGCAACGCTTTGTTAGTTAATAAATATTCTTTGTCAAATTCAAATCAAGTATAATATTACGCTTTGAGTTTTTGGCGGGATCTTAGAATGGCATGTAGTGAATTTTATTTTTTATTTCTAATCTTGTGTTATTCTTCTCTATGTTTTGTAAAATTGGTGGTGTTTTACGTAATATTGTTCAGTTATTGTGCATAAGTGAAGTGAATGGAAAATAATAACACGGAGCATGAATTCTGAGAAGTCACAAAAATTCCCTGGAAAGTTCTAACAAGAGAGCCGCCATCTTGTTAGAACATTAACGTGAACTTAACATTGACATTGATTTAATCACTCGACAATTGAAATATTAATAACTATACGACAATGGCAGTAATAATATGGAAGATTGGTTGCCAAAATTAAAGTAAAAAAAATAAAAAAATTATGCTTTGAGTTTTTGGCGGGATTTTGGTCTGTCATGTAGTGGATTTTATATTTTATTCATAATCCTGTGTTACTTGACTCTATATTGTTTAAAATTGGTGGTGTTTTATGTAATATAGTTTGTTTATTGTGCATGAGTGAATGGAAAATAATACCACGGTGCATAAACTCTAAGATGCGACAAAAACTCCATGGAAAGAGCTAACAAGATGGCCGCCGCTTTGTTAGTTCATTGAAATTATATCAAAAAACTTTTAATATCGATACTCACTTGACAATGGCAGTAATAGTCTACTAGAAGACTGGTTGTCAAAAATGGAATGGAAGAAGAACTTGTAATCATCATATATATTAATACGTGAAACCTAAACTTTGTATCCCTTTTTAACGGAATTGGGCGAACGGATGAACATGAAATTTGGCATAGATAAAGTTTATATGGAGGAGAAGTGCAGAAAGCTATTTATTTTATATAAAATGCATTAGAAGTACATTTTTTTTTTTTCGAATTGACTTGCTATTGACCAAGCAAGGTCTTAACAGCTTCACCGGACTACTAAGGCGAGCGCTTAAGGCACTCAGCCGATTTTGTTTTGACAACTAGCTCAAGGGTGCGCGGCACACCTCGGCTTTGGCTGTTGCCTGATACATGCAATTCGCGACCTATGTAAGCTAACCTAAGCTAAGCTAACTATTCATACATATATGAGTTGTTGAAACATATATGTGTACCAAGCATATATACCTCAACAACCCTTATATATACTTCGTATCGGATAATATTATAAACTATTTCAGTTTGATAAGGGGAAAAAATAAAACCCTTCCACCTGCATGTGTAAGCGTGTATGCGTGCACGTGTGTGGAGGTGATATGTGTAATGTTGTCACAGTGATGTAAGATTTTGTGTCACTGTATCGCACGAGCAGCATACTCAAGGGCTCCACGCTGAGTCATTAGAAGTACAGTAAATTAATTAAAATATGCATTACTCACACTACTGCTTCAATTTTACACAACATATACACACATGTAAATAAAAAAAACATTTTGACATCAGTCAATAACAGACTTAAAAAAAGTCTCTATGTATTTTCGTGAAATTGGAACCGTTTTATTATACCTATTACAAACCAGATATATATATGAACACTAAAAATGGGGAAATAATTCTTTTTACAAAAAAAAAAAATAAACCGCCTTCGATGTGAAAAAATTAATAAGGCGCTAAAAAGCGAAAAATAACTTAATTATTAAATTAACCGAATTATATAAACAATATTAATATTTGAACTACCTAGTTATATATTTCAAGTCGATGCCATTGATGAAAGAACCCTAATAAAGTTCAAACTTTAAAACATCAATGAACTATGGTCGAATGTCGACCACTGGTATTATACTGATAGTACTGGTAGTACTATTATTATTAACTACTCGACAATGGCAGTAATAATCTGAAAGATTGGTTGCCAAAAATAAAGTTAAAAAAAAAAACAATCTTGTGTTACTTGATTCTATACTCTGTAATATTGGTGGTGCGTTACATAATGTATTTCGGTTATTGCGAAAAATTGAAGTGGATGGAAAATAATGCCACGGAGCATAAATTCTAAGACAATGGAGCCGCCATCTTGTTAGAACATTGAACTTATCGCAATCGAAATTTAAAAAAAATGCATTATGTGTGTGAGCTACCTCCGAATGACTGACAACTATAACGATGGCTTGGTGAAATCGAACTTGAAGTTGACGAACGATGAGGTTTTCTTGCAATAAACCAAATATAACTACGCGCACAGCGTCGGGGTTCGGATAACCTACTATACATGACTACAGAGCGGGGCGGAGGCACGACACGTTTCCTTCGCTCTCTCTTTATTTCATTAAATATTTATACTTACAGCTAACATCTTATAATACTTTAAACTATATCTAAAAATTACAAGAATAACATTAGAAATAATACAATTATACTATCGTATCAAACTATACTATAAATCTATGCATTATTTCTAGACAAAACACTATAATACTATACACAATTAATATACACTACTATCTAACACAAATCACTTTAAATTGTCGCGAACAATGTGACTATTAAGAGTCAAGGCGTACCAGCACAGTAATCCAACCCTTCATAATCCAAACTCAATGTAGCGAACTTCAAAGGTGATACAAACATAAAATTAATCATATTACAGGAAATTCCTAGCACTTGTTAATCTATATAACTAGTATCTCGGGTTGTTTAACCTTGTATTGTTGTACGTACGGCAAAAAACTTCAGTAAATTTATAAGCAGTAGTTCGAGTCCTGTTGATTGTTAGATTGGAATAAAACTTGACCATCGTCATTCACTTTTGTTTTTTGGCTAGAACTAGATATATTATGAAAGTATTTGACTCAAAAATATATGAAATAATTCTCCATTTCGTGTATTTTTTTTTAAATATGCTTTTTTTTGCGCGTTTGGAAAAAAATATGAGAGCGAATTTTTATGTTGCGTAAACCGACTTCTAAACGCGACTACCATGAAGTTGGTTGGTTGTAATCTGGAATATCTGTCAGGATTTCATGAAAACTGATAACTATATTCAAGGCAGTTATTCAGATATATATTAATGTACATTATAATGTACAACACGTATTTAATATCAGTGGAGATAAAAAATATATATTCATACATAAATATGCATATGTATTTGTGTGTGATTTTAAATGATACTAGTGAGCGCCCAGTGGTCGACATTCGACCATAGTTCATTGATTTTTTAAAGGGATAAATATTATAATAACAACTGTATGTTATAGTATCATTGTTGAATGTAGAATGAAAAAGGGTAATTGGAACGTAAGAGTAAAATTATACATACAATCGAGCACAGCAACTTCCTTCACAACCTTTTTTGAAGTCCTTTATTGACAGATGTCAAAATATCTCTTTTTATTTAAATGTGTGTAAAATTGAAGCAGTAGTGTGAGTAATGCATATTTTAATTAATTTAATGTACTTCTAATGCATTTTATATAAAATAAATAGATTTCTGCACTTCTCCTCCATATAAACTTTAACTATGCCAAGTTTCACGTTCATCCATTCGCCCAATTCCGTTAAAAAGGGGTACAAAGATTAGGCTTCACGTATTAATATATATGATATGACAGTGAATTATAATCTACTGGGAGTATTAGTGATATAAGCGGTTATTTTATATCATTACATAGTATAAAACAAAGTCCACTACCGCGTCTGTCTGTCTGTTCGCGATAAACTCAAAAACTACGGAACGGATCTTCTTACGGTCTTTACCAGTAGATAACGTGATTCATGAGGAAGGTTTTGGTGTATAATTTGTCAATGATTATTTTATAATCAGGGCGAGACAACGTCTGCTGGTCTTGCTAGCTATAAAAAAATATCAGTCGGTTTATATTATAGTTTTTTTTTTTGAACTGACTACGCTATTGACCTTGCAAGGTTTTAACAGCTTCACCGGACTGCAGAGGCGAGCGCTTAAGGCACTCAACCGATTTTATTTTGACAACTAGCTCAAGGGTGCGCGGCACACCTCGGCTTGGGCTGTTGCCTGATTTATGCTATTCGCGACCTATCTGAGCTAACCTAAACTTAGCTACATATTCATACTTATATGAGTTATTGAAACATATATGTATACCAAACATACATACCTCAAGAACTCTTATATGTATTTTGTGTTGGATAATTTTTCTAAACTGTTTCAGTTCACTAAGGGAATAACAAAAATAAAAACCCTTACACTATCATGTGTAAGCATGTGTGCGTGCACGTGTGTGGAGGTGATATGTGTAATGTTGTCGCAGTGATGTAAGATTTTGTGTCACTGTATCGCGCGAGCAGCGTACTCAAGGGCTCCACGCCTAGGGAACGGACCTAGGCTTGAGCAGCTGCCGAGAGGGGCCTAGTCTGGTTGTATTTTGTAGGTGGTAGAGCCACGCTGAACCATTACTAATGGGTCGGTTCGCCCAGGGTAGTACCACCCTCTCACAGAAAACCGACGTGAAGTAACAGTGCTTGCATTGTTGCATTTTGTTCGGTTAGTGAGAGCGCCAGAGGCTCACCTCCACTCCCCACTCCTCCATCCCCCATCACACTCCCCCTTCCCCGACCCCAAGACAGGCTGGCAACGCACTTGCGACTCCCCTGGTGTTGCTAGTGTATATGGACGGCGGTGATCATCATCAGGTGAACCGCCTGTCCGTTTGCATCCTATGACATAAAAAAAAATCCGGTTAGATAAGAATTAAACATAAACTAAACATGTATTAAATCATAATTAATTTAATTCATTACTTATCATAGTAATCTGTTCGTACTTTTCTATATTTTATTTACTTTATAACAAAGAGTTGGTAATAATATTTCCTGTGTTATTTAAGTTCCGAATTAGCCGATAGATGGCATTACAGACAATGAAGCTTTGATTTAATTTGTTACTTACTTACATCGAAACCAGGTGGCAGCACTCTCGCGCGCCCATATAATCATACATAATGAATTCTATTGTATGATTTTTATTATTATTCAATTTAATATTTTTTATTACATTTTTTTATTGATTTGTTTATAAATTATTTATTGACAAAATCAAAATTATTAAAAAAAAATTACTTTAATCACGTATGACAGTTGCACACAATCTTTTTTTTACATTACAAAGAGACAGATCTATATTATTTATTTGTATAAATTATAGAATATATCATAGATTTCAAATTACGCACAACAAAACATAATTGCTTGCTGAGACTTATGAAGTGTCTGCTGTAACGAACTGTAAATGTCAAAGTATTAAAAAAAATACTACATATTGCATGTCTAAATCGCTTGGACACTTTGATATAACATCCATAAGAAGCTGGGGTATATCGCTAGTATATTGGAAAATAACCCTTTCATTACACTGTGGTCGATTAAATTTCAAATAGGTAATTCATCCAAGTTTATAAATATATCAACTATATATTAAATCTTTATAGTACGTCTTAGAAGTGAATGGCAACGTGTATAATACAGACGTCTAGTCACGGATATTTTCTATCTATATATATACATACAATAAGAATATAAATCCAACGTGTATGTACTTTTTATAGGAATAAGTTTTTTTTTTATATCATAGGAGACAAACAAACAGATATGTCACCTGATGTTAAGTGACCGCCACCGTCCATAGACACTAGCCACACCAGGGGAGTCATCAGGCGCTCTCACTGATCGAACGAAACGAATCCATGCAAGCACTTTAGGGGTGTAAGGGGTGTCAAATAACATCTAAAACTTGAGACATCCAAGCTAACCTCACCTGCACGTGGTGCACCCTGCTGAATAACAAACGAGGCAATGGGGAAAGCGGGGTGGTAGGGTTTTACAGCTTGACTGGGCCGCAACCACCATGTATATGGCGAAAAAGCCCGTCATAGTGATTCGCTTTTGCGAGTCGCGTTTCGGGATCAGCCTGTGCATATCCAACGGCGACCGGCAATGGATAGTGTGTCACTCGGTGGTCGCCATTGTTTTTGGATTTTACTGTGCTTACCATCAGGCACAGTGCAGTAATTTTGCCGTGCTACTATAAAAAAAAGCATTGTTACTTCACGTGGGTGTTTCTGTGGGTCGAGTAGTACCCTGAGTAGCCGACCAATAATGCTGAAATCAGTAATAGCTTCAGCGTGGCTCTAACACCTATAAAAACATATTTCAAATATTTTTAGAAATGTCTATCTGTCTGCCTGTTTGTTTGTTGGAACACACATCACTGCTAAAACACTGCGTTCACGATAAAATCATAAAGCATGTCGTGGAGTTTCATTAAAATTGGTTCACTCTAACAAAAGTTATTGTAATTTTAATGACGACGCGACTTAAGTACGAGAGAAAGTAGATAAACAAAAGAACTTAAAACCTTCAGATGATTCTATTGGACTGTTTTTTTACATTAGGTTCCACGCGGACGTAATCGAGAGCCCAGCTATTCAACTGTGACCAACGACACAGTGGCTAGCGTGTTCGAACACCGTGTCGATGGACATAGGCTTGGATCGTTGCAAATGAGCCGGAACTTTCGATGAAGGAATACATTATGATGGTTAAATTGCTTATGATCGATTTTAGGGCTTGACCATATACCTCACCTGATGTTAAAAGATATCTAAGATGGTAAACACACTAAGCCTAGAGAAGGACTGGGTCATAAATTCAGCTGCCGGAACCAACCGACCGGTGTTTGGAGACCGATTTACAAGTTAATAAAATCGGTAGTAGCAGTAAATATTACTTTTACATTGAAACCACAGTGACCTAATCGGTCTGTATAATTTCGTCTCCATTCTATCTTAGTCATTTACACCGTAAAAACAATATTGTTTACAAAAAACCGTGAAATAATTATTTTAGCATTTAATAAAAACATCTTCAGTTCATGCGGACGAATCCGCAGGCACTGCCTAGTATAATATTACTAAGAATTATATCCGTTGAAGATATAATTAACAGATTCAAAGCAAATCAGTGCATCATTGAAATTACATAGTAAATTACCCATTGTCTGTTTGTCCTTTAAAATGCCACGTAAAACGACATCTCCGATTAATATCTCTATATTGTCCAATTAAATTTGAAACAAAGAAATCTGTATCATAGATTATAATAATAAACGCAAAATAAATTTACGAACACCGATAAAAGTGTATGATTAAATATGTACTTAAGCTTAAAACTGTAATAATAAGTACTGTAATAATAGTAAGTACATAATTTCGTAACAAAGCCAACCCTGAGACATCGGCACAAAACATTTATAATATGTGTGTTCACACAAAAAAATATATATTCCCCTCGGATCGGCCATCTTGAACGTTCACTCCCCGCCGTTCGTTCGTAATAAAACCGCGGGAATAACGAACGTGTAACTCAGTCGCGTGGCGCGAACAACGCGGAGCTGCCAAAAAAAAGTGCGCGGATTTTTTGACTCTCCCATTTTTTTTTCTTCCAAATAACAAAATGAAGTATCTGATCGCTTTCGCCGTTTTTGCCCTGGCCTTTGCCGCGGAAGAGGAAAGGCCGAAAACTTTCAAACGACTCATTCCCGCCGACGTCTTGAGAGGTCAGTGTTCATATTATGAGTGCATTAATTGAATCAACATATATGCATATTAATTTTAAAAATTGTTTATGTATCTCGTAAGCTGTAAGCATATTATTTGGGTAATATCTTTACAGACATTTTTTTTTTAATTACTCATACCTACATAACTTTTTTATGGTAGGAAATTGAAACAAAATACAATTTTTGAACATCTTTGTGTTATTAATTAATTAATATGACATATTAAAAAAATAAAGCCTTTTTGGAAGGCAATAAAGAGTTTATGCACTTTATGCAATAAAAAAAATGTAATGAAACATCAATGTATTAACAAATAAAAACCTTTTTGGAAGCTAATAAAGAGTTTATGCACCTTATGCAATTAAAGAAAAAAATGTAATTAAATGTCAATCACTTTGCGTGCGAAAACTATTCCAAGTTTTGTTCGATTTAGTAGTGAGTAATAATTAAAAAAACGGGTGCAACAGCCGTCATATGGATCGCGTGTATTTCGTAACTGGCTTATAAAATGCAGCAAGAAAAAAATGGAACAGTCGAACTGGCACCAACTGGTTGTTATTTAACGAATTTTGCGTTCGTTGATGCGTATCGGTTCCGAAGAGAACAAAAAGGCTAAATTGTCGTTTCATTGACTTTTTAATATACTTTAAAATTATATTGGTGTGACAAAAACCGGACTACTAAGGCCAAGCGCTTAGGGCACTCAGCAGATTTTGGGTTTTGGGTAACATACACAAGGGTGCACGCACACCTCGGCTTGGGCTGTTACCGAAAAAAAGACGCGTCTGTCCTAGCTAAACTATGCTAAGCTATTCATACATATATACGTTTGTGAACCATGCAATGAAAATTGCATGATTCACCAATGAATACGTGTATATCGGAAATGAAACGAACTAAACTATTCGATTCAGTTCGATTGAGGGAAAAAAAGTAAGCCCTCCCACAATGAACAAAAAGAGTCATTGTTTTTTTTTTTCGAACTGACTGCGCTATTGACCAAGCAAGGTCTTAACAGCTTCACCGGACTACGAAAAGAGTCATTGTAGTGAGTTTTTATTTTAAGTTATCTGTGCAAGGAGTTCTAAACCATAGAGTGTTTATTCATTATTTTGGGCTAAGAATATATATTGTCAACTACTGTCTAATTTATATTAATATATTATTTTTGATTATAAATTAATTTTGTAAAATTATTTAAATTGGATTGATTTATGAAGTGGTCACCGAAAAAACAATTAGCGAAATTCTGAGGAGATTAAAGAGATTGTAGTGTCAATTTAAAAGGTGGTTTTTGTGGGACTATTTTTAATTACGTCTTTATCTATAAAAGTTCGGTGAGTGTCTGCATTCTTTCTTTTTCTAAACGACTCGACCGATTCAGGTGATTTTTTTTGTACGTATGATGAGACTGTTGTTCAAGATATGTTTTTTTAAATGTTCCGACTAAAAATCTAACTTTTTAAATTAACAAACTTTCATTGTGTTTGTTTTATTCATGACTTGTGATGATCTATCGTAGTTTTCTTATAAAATAAAAGTTTGAAGTTACTGTACAGAAACCGTATTATATATGTCTCGTTTTTTCTTCATAAGAATAACGATAGTGTGACAAGTTCCGTTCGAGGACTTTACAACACGTCCTAGTACTAGCGATAATTGTCTGTTTCTTTTATTGTCACAGTAGACACTATTAAAAGATCGGCCAATGAAATTCCCGTCAAAATCGATCCAATCATTTCGGAGTTTACCCCGGAACAAAGAGATAAAAGTAAATTTTTAAAAATTGATTTTTTTGGTACTATATAGTTTCATATCTATTTAATAAAAAGTATATTATTTTGACATTACAAAACAGATATTTTATTATTATTTAATTGTATAAATAAACTTTAGTAAATGTTTTTTTTATCCTGCAGATTTTTAGTCCGCACCTTTTTTTTTAATTATTTCAACTCTAATGCAGTTTAAATACAATATGAAATTGAGCAAAATAAGATATTATTATACTTTATTAGCTATAGAATAATGTTTTTTTTAAATATCATTATTTTTTTAAATACATAACTCGAATTTGTTGAGATAATAAAGGCTTTTATGGCGGCTGTTACATCGATACCTTTTATAGACATTTGTTGGTTGTAATGTAGTAAATTTTGTCGGTGAATATATCTACCTACACCGGGACGGTAGAGGCTTAATGGTATATTGTTATATAGTAAAGTGTTCGTCGAACATAAAGGTTCAGTTGTCGACGTCTCGTTATACTTCCGCGTAATAATTCACTTTCACAACAAGTACGTAATTGTTCGCTGACTTGTTGGAATTGATTTTTTGCTCATAAATATGACATTAGACTGTTCAACTTTCAATTTTAACGTATCCAACGATAATAACATGCTGTTTATGTGTATAGTTCTCGTAAATCTTTTTGGTCGCTCCGATAGCAGCCGTAATTGCGTGCGTACGCGTAATACAGTCAGGATTTTAATTGATAACGAAGTTAAACTATTATTTTACGAATCTTAAGTTGACATTCATTTATCCTTCATTTGTTTCGATGTTTTTTTTATTTATTTTTGGCAACCAATCTTTTAGATTATCACTGCCATTGTCGAGTAGTTAATAGTACTACAAGTTCTTCTTCTATTTTATTTTTGGCAACCAGTCTTTTAGTAGACTATTACTGGCATTGTCAAGTGAGTATCGATATTACAAGTTTCTTGATATATTTACAATGAACTAACAAGATGGTGGCCATTTTGTTAGAACTTTCCATGGAGTTTTTGTGGCATCTCAGAATTCATGGTCCGTGGTGTTATTGTCCATTCACTTCACTCATGCACAATAAACAAACTATATTACATAAAACACCACTAATTTTACACAATGTACAATCAAGTAAGACAAGATTATGAATAAAATATAAAATCCACTACATGATAGACCAAAATCCCGCCAAAAATTCCCACAAGACTTTAGAAGTATTCGTTCGGTGGAGGGAATTTGGCCATAATAAAAGGGGTATAAGTTTTTTTTTCTTGACCTGCTAATATATCGATATTATTATCTGTATTTTTTTAATTATAAAAACTGTATTGAGTGTTTTACAAACATTTTCGATTATAGACGTAAGGAGCGTAAGGTATGAGGACTTATAAATAGAAGCTTCGAATTGTATGGGAAAAAAACCAGCTGTTCCAATTTTTCAAAAAAGTACTGAGCTATTTTATTTGCTGCCAGATTCCCGCCCATTTAATTCGGCATTAAAAATGGCATATTTTAAATAAATTTTCGTCACATCGTATCGTCATCTGGGACATATAATAAGGTCAGCAGACGGAAAAAACTTGCTTTTCAAGGCGATTATGAAAGCACAAAGGCGCATCTGTTTAAAGCGTAATCGCAAGAAAAAAAACCGGTAACCTGATAACTAGTAAGTAATAACCGGTAACATAGTTACCGGTTTTTTTTCTTGTATAAAATATAATCATAGCTAACTATGTTAGCGATGAATAATAGCCCTGTTTTTGAATGAAAGGTATTGCGTCATTTTCTGCACCTCTAGACAATGGGTATGCGAAATTTAAAAGAAAATAGATAAGACATGAAAGCGTAACAAACTGAAAGGTTCACATTTATAATATTAGTTAAAATTGTAAAAATCTAGTTATTTTAAATAGTTAAATGGCAACCTGTCATGAACATAGCTTCTAAATTTACAAACCCTGAACGTAACTAGGTTGGCTTAAACCTAGCCCTTAAGATGTATACGTCACTCCTCAGTTTTCTATTACCACGAATACGATGACGTCAGTAAATCTATATTGAAAAAGGCGAGGAGAAAAGAGTTTAATACCTTTTTCTCGTCTGTTTGTGAACCGACCTTCTTTTATTTTTATTTATTTAGTATACCTATTAGTAATCTTTAGTGTTATTATTAAAATTTATTATTTTTCTCCATAAGAATCGTAGTCTTCAATAAAGCTTCTATTCCTCATACTTCATAGTTCTTAAGTCTACAACATTTATACAGTACCAAATATAATTGTAACTCCTTACAAAAATACATTTAATAATATCTACATATTAACACACGAAGAAGAAAATATTCTGCACTTTCAAATCAGCCTGTAAAAGACTTCATTGTAGGGATGTTCATTCGAAAAAATATCAAATAAATTCGATATATCGAAAAGAGGTCGTATTTCATTACGCGATACTAAGACATAAGGTACCTAAAAGGAGGAAAATTGCAAAGCCTCTATTAAGAATTAAGAATGTAATCAATATTGGAGCCAGTACTATTTTATTTCTCGATATTTCTAATTTAAATCTTCCATAAATACTACACTGACCTATGGATATATTTAGCGAAACGAAAGAAAATTATTAATACTGGTATATATGGAACACCCTTACTTCACGGCCATAGGCTCCACGCCAGCCCAAGACGTATTAGCGATTTCAAACTCTGAGAAATGCACAGTTTTGTGTATTTCCACATATGTTAATACTACTAGAACATTTCTTAGGTTCAGGTTTCCCCATAATGTTTTTCTTCACCGTCAACTGATATTGTTACGCTCATTGTGTCAACCTAAGGCCATCGGATTGACATTCCACCGATCAAATTACTCGACCAAAGCGATTTAAAACATAAATAAGATTTAAAATGACTTTTATATTCTTGTTCCATCGTGCCATTAAAAAAACGATGAAATATTTATTTGAAAAATTCGTTCTTTATACCTAAATTCGTAATAAATATCTTGGTTTTTTACCTGTGCTTTGTAAGAGGTATACATACTTTATATCTTGGGAACCATTACAACAAAGGAGCCAAAAGATTCTGGCATAACTTAGCAAGTCAAGAACATTCCAAATATAGGGATTTTAACCAGAGGAGTGGCGGAGAGTTCCCGATACTTAGCTAGAATCAATTTCGGGCTTTGGTGAGAGCACTCACTGGACACTAAAAAAAACATTTGTACAACATTGGTGTGCAAAACACAAGAGAGTACAGATTTTGTGACAGTCTGGATGAGTCTCCAAAACACTTCTTGTGTGAGTATGATCCACTCAAGCCTACACGCAACTGGATTCTGGCAAAGCATGTATGTGGGATAAGGTATCTTAACTCTACCTTCCCAATATGTTCTTGATTAATGTAAACATAATTTAAATACTAGAAACAGCAACGAATTGGTCATTTCATGCTTCAGTTCACCAAAAACAGTGTTTTAGGTAATAGTGTTAGGTTTTATAACAAAGTCCCAAAACACATTACCGATTTGCCGGACAGTGAGTTCAAGAACCATGTCAAGCGGGACTTAATGTCCAAATATTACGGGGTGGATCAATATGTGAACGATTGTGACGTTTGGAAATGACGCGAGGAAATTGGAATTGGAAATAAGAGAGGGCTCTTTGCATCCACTAAACACGAATGTAACTATTTATGTTTTGTATAAATATATAACATGTAGAGATAAACCAGATCGAATTTCTTGCCGGTTCTACTCAATAAGTTATTTTCCGAACCGATGGTAGCTTTGACGTTCATAAGCGCCTTCTCAGGGCCTGAATTGTATAAAGTATATTTTGATTTTGGTACAAATGCTCTCAACCAAAGAAGTCCTGCAGTGTTCAAATGCTAAAGGAATAGGCATTATTAGTTGCAGTGATATATAACTATACATAACTTAGTAACTGACCCCAATATAATATCATTCGAGCTAGACTTGATATAATGTTGTCAAGACTAAAACCAGTTCAATTTAGATCAAATAACAGGCTACATATATTTTCTGTTATTTATTTAATGATTATACGTGATATGGTCTTTATATACTTTATTATTTATACGTAACTAACTACCTCCTTCGGCTTCGCAACGTCTATACTAAGGAAGGCTTTTTTTTTTTGAACTGACTACGCTATTGACCAAGCAAGGTCTTAACAGCTTCACCGGACTACTAAGGTGAGCGCTTAAGGCACTCAGCCGATTTTATTTTGACAACTAGCTCAAGGGTGCGCGGCACACCTCGGCTTTGGCTGTTGCCTGATACATGCAATTCGCGACCTATGTAAGCTAACCTAATCTAAGCTAACTATTCATACATATATGAGTTGTTGAAACATATATGTGTACCAAGCATACATACCTCAACAACCCTTATATATATTTCGTATCGGATAATATTCTAAAGTATTTCGGTTTGATAAAGGGAAAAAATAAAACCCTTCCACCTGCATGTGTAAGCGTGTATGCGTGCACGTGTGTGGAGGTGATATGTGTAATGTTGTCGCAGTGATGTAAGATTTTCTGTCACTGTATCGCGCGAGCAGCGTACTCAAGGGCTCCACGCCGAGGGAACGGACCTAGGCTTGAGCTGCTGCCGAGGGGGGCCTAGTCTGGTGTGCGGGAGCGAAATTTACCCCCACTAAGGAAGGAAATGAGGCCAATTCTTCCCGTTAAAGTACCTTACCCGACAATGTATTGTATTTATTTATTTCTGGAAACCAATCTTCTAGTGAATTATTATTGTTATTGTCTAACAATTTGGGCAATAATAACTAACCAAGAAAGCAAAAGATCACACCAAAAACTCGTTTAAAATTTTATTACTACGGCATAGCTTATATGAGAAAGCTTGTTTGTTTAAAGCCTATATATCGGTTTGAAAAATTATGGCATAGCTGTGTTAGGGCAGCTGCACTTAAGTCCGGTTTAGTCCAACTAAGAACACATTATCGATTAACATTAGGTGACATTTTGGTCAATAATTTGTAATATAAAAACTCAAGGATTTTACGAGATCATAAAGTAAAGTAAACAAATAACGTATGTTATTATCCGTCATTAAATTTATAGCAATAATCCATTTTTACAAGGATATTAAACGAGGCAAACAACCCTCATTAAAGGCTGACCTTAACATAAAATACAAGATTATGTTATGTATTTTGATGAATTTTTACCACAGGCATTCTTTATTATTCTGTATTCTTTGAAACCATTATCAATATTCATGTTGTTAGTTCCCATCCACTTCACTGGTGTACAATAACCGAATTATATTACGTAAAACATGTCCAATATTATAAAATACTAGCGGGCACGGCAGACGTTGTCCCGCCCTGATTAAAAATAAATCCTTGACAAATTATATACCAAAACGTTCCCCATGAATCACTTTATCCACTGGTGAAAACCGCATGAAAAAACCGTTCAGTAGTTTTTGAGTTTATCGCGAACAGACAGACAGATAGACGCGGTAGGGGACTTTATTTTATACTATGTAATGATACAGTCAAATAACACTATTTATCTATTTAAAATATATATTTACCAATCTATACATCTATATATATATATATATTACAGTTACGTGCCACTATCTTAGGTGGTATTACCTAGTATTTATTCCTGTACACCAGAATACTCCCAATTCTACTCCATTAAAAAATCCATCCAAAGGTTACCTGGAAGAAATTGCTAATAGCAATAAGGCCGCCCATTTTACCGTTAATAAAACATGAAATGTTTTTTGAAATGTATATATATATATATATATGTAATTGGGGTACAATAAAGTTTAAATAAATATGGTGGTAGAGCCACGCTGAAACTATTACTGGTTTCAGCATGAATGGGTCGGCTCGCCCGGGGTAGTACCACCCTCTCATAGAAAACCGACGTGAAGTAACAGTGCTTGCATTGTTGCGTTTCGTTCGGTCAGTGAGAGCGCCGGAGACCCATCTCCCCTCCCCTCTCCTCTCCTTTTCCCTCCCCTAACCCTTCCCTCCGAAAGATGGCAACGCACTTACGACTCCTCTGGGGTTGTTAGTGTGCATGGATGGTGGTGATCACTTAACAGCAGGTGACCCACCTGTTCGTTTGCCACCTATGACATAAAAAATAAAAAAATAAAAATAAAAAAAATATATATAAAAACGACTACGTGATATGCCATTATTCCTAAAAACACCAACTGCCTACTTATTATCCTGTATATTGTTCATTTCAATTTGGAACACCTCTTACATTTATCTATGAACACGCGCGTAGTGTGTAGATGTCTCTACGAGGGGAATTCCCGTCACGCGTAGAAATCTCGAACGTTCTATAGAAGTGGCGCGGCATTAGACGTTTCTATAAGATTTGTAATTTCATCCCCAATCACGATTTGCAGATATTACGAACGACTCGATCGATAGTATCGTGAAAGTTCAACGGCTGAACAGATTGGTTAAGTGAAGTGAAAGGCCAGTGGACCGTTTGTTCCGCAGTGAAAGGACGACAGCTCACCTTTAAGATCGGGGTGGATGGTACAGACTTGGAGGTCGCACGTTCGAAACCGTTTACGTAATTGAACTGAATATCATAAAGTCGTTGTCATGTTAAAACAATCGAATAATTTTGCCGAGGTAAAAAATATGTCCATGTAAAATAAAAAAAGTGTATGTGTACTTATGTACACGCGTTAGAAGTTATACTTCTTTGGCGTAACAAGATAAAAGTCTTTTCAAAAATTTTATCTTTCGCCTTATTCTACGTTTGTAGAAAAAACGACACCAACAATAGAAAAAAAGGTATTTCATACATTTATAGTTTTCATACAAGAAATGCAAACAACAAATACAAAGAAACAAAATATTGACTATAGCTAACTTCAGAGTGTTGGTTTATCGTGACGGTGTGCGCGCGCATCGTAAAAATTTACTCTCATCATTTCTCCCTTATAACGCGCCAAAAGAAGTTTGAAGTTATAACTTCAAATAGAAACAATTTTGAAACATACTTCATTGGTGCTCCGTTCCTATTGGCCTTAACGTGTTATATATAATTTATTATAGCCTTCCTTGATAAATGAGCTATCTAACAATGGAAGAATATTTTCAAATCGGACCAGTAGTCCCTGAGATTAGCACGTTGTAACAAACAATTTCTTCAGCTTTATAATATTAGTAAAATTTTGTTCAGCACAACTGGTTTTCTTCTTTCACTCCCCCCTATCAGATGTCATCTCAGTATTCATACCTATTATACATATATCATTTTCCACACAATCTACCTCTTTCGGTCTACCTCTGCTCCTGTATCCGTCCACCTTCATACCTAAAACTTTTCCAATTACATGACTTTCAACTCTCCTCATGACATGCCCATACCATGCTAACCTATTACTCCTCAACTTCTCTGTCACTACTTAATCTAACTAAACTTAACTTAATACATTCTGGTTACACCACACATCCATTTTAACATTCGCATCTCTGCCAATGTAATGTTTTCTCATCCGAGTATTACGTAGCCCAACACTTGTATCCATATTAATTTCACATTGTTGTTAATATCGGAATTGATATACATTCAAGAAGCATTTATACCGGTTTTTAATGTCGAATGTTTGGTACAAGATGAATAGTCATGGGAAAAATATTCTTGCCAGGAAGAATTACTTCCTTTTTGTAGCCATTATGTATATGATAAAATTGTATTTTGTACTATCTGTTGTATGCTATTTTGTATGATATGCTGCTGCTGTTGTATGATATGTTGTATGATAATGTGATGCTTTTTGTCTCGAGTGTGGTGTATTTTATTATTTGATTCAGAACTTTGATAAATTAACATTGTTTAAAAGAGTATGTTGGAGGTGGTAGAGTCACGCTGAAGCTACTACTGGTTTCAGCATGAATGGGTCGGCTCCCCCGGGGTAGTACCACCCTCTCACAGAAAACCGACGTGAAGTAACAGTGCTTGCATTGTTGCGTTTCGTTTGGTCAGTGAGAGTGCCGGAAGCCAATTCCTTTTCCCCCTCCTCCTTCCCCCACTCCTCCCTCCCCCCAAACACAGGCTGGCAACGCACTTGCAACTCCCCTTGGTGTTGCTAGTGTCTATGGACGGCGGTGACCACTTACCATCAGGTGACCCGTCTGTTTGTTTGCATCCTATAATATAAAAAAAAAGAAAAGTATTATTACTAAATTAAACTATATTGTTGCCGCCTGTTGTCGATTATAAGTATATTACTCGAACCGATAAACCGGTAAATGATACCGATAAAATAAACTTTAAATTACGATTAACTTAGCAGTCCTTAGTAAATTTCGTACCACTAGCTGACATTTCAGAGCAATTGAAGGTGGTTTAGTTAATTTTGTCATTTGCTTGACATTTTATAAAGACGGAGTACCTACTGAGTCATTGCACAATTCGTTCACTTCCTGCTGTTTTTTGTAACACCTTTTATGTATTTATTTTTAGATCAACTTATCGGTAATAATTACGAATAGATGGTATAGATTAATGGTTAATCTTAGTTCTTTCTGTGGTCATTGTCAGAGATAAACCGCTCTATCTTCAGTTGTACTAATAGTGGAGCGAGTGAACTACTGTTATTTTTTTTTAAATCAGTAATCTGTTTATTGTTGTTTTGAAATGAAACTTTATATAAACGATGAACCAATTAATCTATACAAATATTATAAAGGTGGAGGGTTTGTTTGTTTGGTTGAACGCGCTAATCTCAGGAACTAGCAGTCCGATTTGAATAATTCTTTCAGTGTTAGATAGCACATTTATCAAGGAAGGCTATAGGCTATAGCCCAACTAACTATTGCACGAAGTCACGTGTAAAAGCTAGTTATTAAATGTGAATCTGATCTTGTTTATTTATAACTTTATAACGTTTTTTTATAACGTCTTATCTACTTAACTAATCGTCCTCATTTTCAGTTGTACCGATCTTTCATCGAAAAAAAAGTAGTATTCCCAAGGCGTAGAAAAAATCTACATTTGCATTTCATTTGAACACATTTCACTTCAAAAAATATCTATTAAACAATTATCTATAATTAAAAGGAATCAAAAATTCGGCATTTTATAGTTACAATTGGTATAAAACCGGTATTTCGAAATGCACAATGCCCCCGACACTATGATGACACTTCGATACAGATCTCGGGTCATTAAATACGGATCACGTTCCGCATCGAATTATGGATTTGAGCCAAAACTCGAAACCTTGTAATACGTTATTTGAAATTCAAATCTAGAACGTGAGAATTATGACATCACCGCGGTCCATTTTTCGTTTCACTTTCGATTGTGTAATCGAGAATAAGCACTTTGACGTTTAAGTTGCATCAAAAAGGTTTGTTCTCTTTGTAACTTTTTGTTTTATATTGATAGTATTTATTATATTATGTCACTAAACTTTTTTAACTCGTTCTGGATTTGACATTCTATTTTGATGACAATTGAGTGTGCGTTGTGTGCTTATTTTAATCTGTTTTACAAATAAAATGAGGTAATCTAATTTACATGACTATTTAATATATAATCTGTTATTTCGTTTTATGTCATTTACATACATTAAAGTCTTTATCAGGATATTTAAATGTGTTAAAGTATTTTAAAATATAGCACCAATAGAAGTTGGAACTATATTTTAACATTTTTTTAAATGTGGGATATAAATAAATTTATTTATCGTCCAAATGTCAAATGTGACATATTTGTGATCTAGTTTTGGATCAAATTTTAGTGTGTCGATTAGATTATGTAGGTGTAATTTGTATAATATAAATACCTGATTACTTATGTCATCGCTTTATGGCTAAAAATTAACAAATATAGTAGTAAGTTTGTATATATATCTATAAATAAAATTATAGTGTTTATTATCTGTCTAGTTCTAAAATTATTTGATTTATTTTGATATGTTTTTACTGACAGATACATAGGAGCTAAGTAGTAATAATAAAACTTAACAGAGTTAACATTGAATATATATAAAAATATAGCGATTTATTACATATATACATATATTACAACCATTATTAATAAAGTAAAGCACATATTGTTTCCCCGTTTTTGTAGTTCTTGAGCAACCACAAAATCATAAAAAAGAACAAAGTCGCAGTCAGCAACCAGTATTAATTAAAAATGTTAAAATATGAAAATAGAGTCTCATACAAAAGCATAAATTATTATGTCATGCGAGTTAATTATTTGTTTATTTTAGTAATTTATTTGTCTACTAAAGAAAATTATAAATGGTCATTATTATTTACAATTTCAATTAAAATTCTACATATAATTTAGTTTAATTTAGACATTAAATAGTTAAAATATATAACGTAGTATAAGTGACACTTGTACATAATTAAAAAATATGAATCTATTTTCGTTAAACCTCATACAGATAAGCAAACATATATAAAGTTAAATAATTAGTTTTTGGCGGGACCTTAATCTGTCATGTAATGGCTTTTATATTTTGTTCATAATCTTGTGTCACTTAACTCTATATTTTGTAATATTGGTGGCGTTTTACGTAATGTATTTCGGTTATTTCGAAAAGTAAGTGAATGGGATATAATACCTCGGAATGTGAATTCTGAGACGCCACTCGGAAAGTTCTAACAAGGGAGCCGCCATCTTGTTAAAACACTGAAATAATAATAAGACATTTTGTAGTATTATTACCTAGTCGGTAATGGCAGTAATCTATACTAATATTATAAAGAGGTAAAGTTTGTGAGTTTGTGACGTTGTAGGGGGTAATCTCAGGAACTACTGGTCCGATTTGAAAAATTCTTTCAGTGTTATATAGCTCATTTATCGGGAATGGTTATAGGATATATATCATCACGCTAAGACCAATAGGAGCTTCAATGAAGAGTGTTTTCGGGGCATTTTTTCCACTTGAGAGCTTCCGTTGCGTGTTAGCGTTGACCCAAAGTACGCGGACGAAGTCTAGTAATGTATAAGATTGATTGATAAAAACTGTTAAATAATATATATTTATAAATAATATCCTGGAGTTTTTGGCGGGATTTTAGTCTGTCATGTAGTGGATTTTATATTTTATTCAAAATCTTGTGTTACTTGACTCTATATTGTGTAAAATTGGTGGTGTTTTATGTAATATAGTTTGTTTATTGTGCATAAGTGAAGTGAATGGAAAATAATACCACGGACCATGAATTCTGAGATGCCACAAAAATTCCCCGGGAAAGTTCTAACAAGGGAGCCACCGTCTTGTTGCAACATTAACATGAAAGAAAGAGAAAGAAAGAAATACTTTATTGTTAGAACAACCATACAATTAAATTAAATTACACAAACTAATTAGAAAGAAAAAAAAAACATTTTAAAAATGAA
Organism: Antheraea pernyi; assembly: GCA_015888305.1. Taxonomy (NCBI): domain Eukaryota; kingdom Metazoa; phylum Arthropoda; class Insecta; order Lepidoptera; family Saturniidae; genus Antheraea; species Antheraea pernyi. The sequence continues at coordinate 260,804 of MU159016.1, forward strand.
AAAATAGATGTCCATGTAAAAACATTTGACATTGAAATAATTACTCGACGATTGGAATATTAATAAGTAAACGACAATGGCAGTAATAATCTGGAAGATTGATTGCCAAAATTAAAGTAAAAAAAAAAAATGTCCTGTCATTTAATTCTAGAATGTTCTACTTGACACTGTCTATTACAACAATGAAATTAGAAACAAACTTTGCAAGACACAAAATCTAAATCTTTCAGTGTTTTCAACTGACCGATATTTTAATATGCAGGTTTTATGTTTGACGCTGTTTTAATTTCTTAATCAGAAATCGGATAAAACAACTGAGGTTTCTAATTAACATTTTTTAATTTTACATTTGAATCTTTGAAATTCCAATCCGCAACCTTTTCGTGTGACGACGCAGTGGTGTGGGTAAAAGAGCTGTTTTGAACGAGTCTGCATATTAGCACATCCTTCGCTGCTCTGCAAGTAACAATTTTTTTATTGCGAGAGAACCTCATCGTTTTTCAAGTTCAACTTCGGAATCAGCAAATCATAGATATAGTTCTGAGTCATTCGGAGGTGGCTCACATTTTTTTTTATTGTATGATGTCAAAATTACTGCACTGGCGACCACCGAGTGACACACTATCTATCGCCGGTCGCCGCTGTCATGCCGGCCTGCGAAAACCTGGATATGCACAGGCTGATCCCGAAACGCGACCCGCAGAAGCGAATCACTATGACGGGCTTTTTCGCCATATGCATGGTGGTTGCGACCCGTTTTGGATATAAAACCCTACCACCCCGCTTTCGCCATTGCCTCGTTCGTTATTCAGCAGGGTGCACCACATGCAGGTGAGGTTGGCTTGGGTGTCTAAAGTCTTATGATATAATTCGACTTCCCTTACACACCCAACAACATTCATGGTCCTTCACTGTGTCGGGTAGATTGGGAACAGTATCTGGCTTACTTATGGGTAGTGGAGAACAGTAAGACACGCTCTGTTCGCTATCTTTCTGAAGGTTACACTTTCACCGCGTCTACACCACGGACAATTATGTTTTAAATCATTTATTTTCACAATCATTTTATGTAACAAATGGTTTGGTTATTAGTAAAATGGACATGGACAATAGATACGTCATAAGGGTATTGACAGCGCCTTTTTTTTAACTTGTTCAGCAAAATGACTGCACTGTACCTGATGGAAAGTACAGTACAGTCTATAAATAACGGTGACTGTCAGTGTTAAATAGCAATGGCAGTCATGGCTATCATGCCGACCTACAAAAGTGCGTCTTCACGCCTCGTTTGAAGGATCCCATGTCGTAAGAGAAAGGGAACACACTGGCTGGGACACGATTCCACATCTTCGCAGTACGACAAAAATAAGAGTTTTCGAACTTCTTCGTTCTTGCCGGGATGGTTGCTACTGTGAAACTTTGGAGACGCGTACCCCCCGTGTAGTTCTATAATGGAAAGGAGAAGATGGAATGAGGCCAAACAGCTCTTCAGAACACTCGCCATGTTATAGACGATAAAAGACGCTCAGTTGGCTAACTAGATTACTTTTGACGACGGGCCCGTAAGCAACATATAACTATCTCTTTTTCACCACCGATATTGAGGATATGCCATCTTACTCCCACATTTTATCTAAGACAGCGTGGCGTTACAATATTACTTTACGTATGTGTGCGTTATCGTGCCATTTGTTTTGTCATGTCATGTAGGTAACGTACGTCTACAGTATTTTAGTTATAATATCAGTGAGTGTTATAAATGTGAGTTTGTTTCTTTGTTACGCTTTCATGCCGTAACTGCTTAAACGAATAACATGAAATGTTACATACTCGTTATTCTAATATAGGTCATATTTGATCGAGAAAAATGGATTGTTCATAAGGATTAGGGCAAAGTTTCGTGTAACAGCTAGTTTAGATACATATAAATTTTAATGTCCCCACAATTAATGAGGGCACGCCGTGGTGTATTTATTCGTCTGTGTTGGTTCACCGGCCACGTGCCAGTTTCTAGAATGCACCAAGGATACTTGAACCGTAGTTACGTTCACTTAGCCCACACTTAAAATTCTATTATACTATATATGACTCAGTTGTTTTTTTTAAAATCGAAAGCCATTTCGTTAAGGACACCGGGAAACGATCTGAATTGAATTATTGTGGCATTGTCCATACTTGGAACTTGGGCTTTTTTGTTCATGACATTTATAATACAATTCATATAATGTAATACATGTTTCGACCTTGACTTTTATAATTTAATTAGTTGACTGCATGAGTGTCTGTTTGTTAATGTCTAAAGATTATTATAGGGTGGATTAATATATGAACGACGGTGACGTTTTTTTTTTTGTTTTATAGTAGCACGGCAAAATGACTGCACTGTGCCTGATGGTAAGCACAGTACAATCCAAAAACAATGACGACTACCGAGAGACACACTGTCCATCGCCGGATTATCATGCCGGCCTGCGAAATGCTGGATATGCACAGGCTGATCCCGAAACGCGACCCGCAGAAGCGAATCACTATGACGGGTTTTTTCGCCATATACATGGTGGTTGCGACCCAGTCGGGCTGTAAAACCCTACCACCCCGCTTTCGCCATTTCCTCGTTCGTTATTCAGCAGGGTCACCACGTGCAGGTGAGGTTGGCTTGAGTGTCTCAAGTGTTAGATGTTATTCGACACCCCTTTCACCCCAAACGACGTCTGGGAGTGACGTTCCACTCTGTGCATCTGTGACAAAAACGAATGTTACTATTTACTTATGTTTGTAAATGTATGTATCGCTGCGACTTCGTTTACGTGGAATAACGCAGCGTTAGCTCTTTGAAGGAAAAAAAAAACGATTTTGAAACATTCTTCACTGCTGCTCCGCTCCTAATTCTTGACGTGATGATATATAAGCCTTCCTCGATAATTGAGTTCCATTCCATTTTTGGTAACCAGTCTTCTAGTAGACTATTACTGCCATTGTCAAGTGAGTATCGATATTACAAGTTTCTTGATATAATTTCAATGAACTAACCGGATGGTTAGCCATCTTGTTAGAACTTTCCATGGAGTTTTTGTTAAATCTCAGAATTCATGGTCCGCGGTATTATTTTCCATTCATAAACACCACCAATTTTACACAATATAGAGTCAAGTAACACAAGATAATGAATAAAATATAAAATCCACTACATATGGCAAACCATAATTGATCTCCGATTATTGAGTTATATACACTGAAAGAATTTTCAAAATCGGATCCAGATATTACTCCCTACTACCTCACAAACTCACAAACTTTACCTCTTTATAATATTAATATAGATGAGAAGATAAACCAGATCGAGTTTATTGCCGGTTCTTCTCGATAACTGGGTCGTTTCATAACCGGTGGTAATTTTGACGTTCCTAAGCTCTTACTCAGGGCCTAAATGGAATATTTTTAATTTTGAGTTGTCCACTTCATATGTATGTATGTCAGGTATCCGACTATTAATTAGATTACGTGTTGCAAACCAATCACCGTATAGCCGGTGGTGACATATCCGTGCAAGCGTTGCGCCATCGGCCTCCAATCATGGTTTTATAACGATCGGTCGAAAGTCCACGATCCGTAAAAGTATTGCGTTGGAAAGCGTACATCCGTGTATTTTGTTATACACTAGCTATGCCCGCGACTCCGTGTGGACCTAATGTAAAAAAACAGTGACGAATAAAGGGTGGTAAGGTTGTACACCCCGACTGGGTCACACCCACCATGTATATGGCGAAAAAGCCCGTCATAGTGATTCGCTTCTGCGGGTCATTTTTCGGGATTAGCCTGTGCATATCCAGCTATTCGCAGGCCGCCATGACAGCGGCGACCGGCGGTGGATACTGTGTCTCTCGGTGGTCGCTGCTGTTTTTGGACTGTACTGTGATTACCATCAGACATAGAGCAGTAACTTTACCGTGCTACAATTTAAAAAAAAACTTATTTACTTTTCTTTCGTACTTAAGTCATCGTCGTTAATTAAAAATTCAGAAGAGAACAGTTATTCCATCGTTTAGTGTTTTCACTTCAATCGACAGTCCTTATGGCTGCCTCAACTTTTTTTTATAACGTGTAGTAAGAATGATATATTATATTATATTATATTATAGCTTTTGCTATCGATTTTGCTCGCTCTATAATAAATTTCGCATATTATCCAGTATATTTTTATTAAAATCAAAATCGAAATACTCTTTATTCAATTTAGGCCCTGAGAAGGTGCTTATGAACGTCAAAGCTACCACCGGTAAGGACAAACAAGCCAGTCATCGAGAAGAACGGGCGAGAAACTCGATCTGATTTATCTTTTCATAGTAACTAACATATTTCTTTTATTATTACAACATAATAGACACATAAAGCTACATTCGTTTTTAGTGGCTGCACAGAGAGAGGCGTCACTTCCGGACGTCGCTATCGTTCATATTGATCCACCCTGTAGTAACCTTTATGTATTATGAAGTATTTCTGGTTAAAAGGTACCCTATCCCCTTTTATGTATACCTTTGGAAAATTAATAAGTAAATGTATATAAACTATAATGCGCGTGTATTTACTTATATCGTGTGGTCAAACACAGACCCAATTTTATTCGGATGTTTTTTTTATGTAAAAGGATTAAGTAAACATTACGTACCGTACGATACACTTGCGTAATATATTCGATCTGCCTTTGCGCCTACCTATGACCTACATTAAGTCTAGATTACTTTCACTAAGGCGTGGCTGTATGCAGGCCGGCTGCATAATCCACTGCTCCTTTGTACCAGATACATCAGTATAAGTTGCACAACGTATAAAATCGTCGCGGTTCGATTTTGTATTATTTACAGAAAGAAATAATCATTTTTTATATATTTTTATCCTGATAATAATAATAATAAAGCCCGTTTATTTCCGATCTATACATGCTTTTTAAGATAAATTACGTTTACATAATAGCAAAAAATATTGATAATTATATAATTTTATAAAAGTTCTTGAACACTATTATTGATGTCCATACCATCGATCGGAACGCCTTGTCGGGTAAAGGCCTCCTCCAATTTTTTCCAGACCTCTTTGTTGTTAGTTTTTTTTAACCAGTCTTTTCCTGCTATCGCTTGTATGTCCACTATCCATCTTTTTCTGGGACGCCCTCTTCTCCTTTTTCCTCTTTTTCCATATAGTAGTCTTTAATGTCCATCTTTTGTCCGCGTATCTCGCTATATGTCCTGCCTGATATCCTGATATCAACATTAAATTTAATCTCTGACTAATATGAAGGCACTTACCGAAATTTGTATATATATACTAGCTGATCCGGCAAAGCGATGCTGTGGCGCAGTTATTGAAAAAGAAATTCAAAATTAAAACGTGGCGCCATCTATGAGATATGTATAACAGTCAGTCCTACAGTTTCCTGTCAACATACTAATTTAAAGCGCCATCTTTTCGAGACTGGTGACACTTACAATTGATAGCAAAAATAGTGCGTGGAGTCCCTCCGCGCGGAAGAAGTGAAACTTCGTAATGTGGTAGTGAAAATAGGCAGGAAGTTTCTTTAAGACAAACTTTTTTTTTATGTCATAGGTGGCAAACGAACAGGTGGATCACCTGATGTTAAGTGATCACCACCGTCCATTGACACTAACAACACCAGAGGAGTTGCTAGTGCGCTGCCACCCTTTGGGGGAAATGGTTAGGGGTGGGAGAGGGAGAGGAGAGAGGAGAAGGGAGGGGAGGTGGGCCTCCGGCGCTCTCACTGACCGAACGAAACGCAACAATGCAAGCACTGTTACTTCACGTCGGTTTTCTATGAGAGGGTGGTACTACCCCGGATGAGCCGACCCATTCATGCTGAAACCAGTAACAGTTCCAGCGTGGCTCTACCACCATAAAAATATTGCTTACAATTCACAATTGATTGCATCTTTTAATTATCGTTTTCGAGTGAAGAAATATCCGACACTATAACATTTACAATGGGATTACGATAACTAAAGGATGATACGAAATATTTGATTATTTTTCTTGCTCTGTCTCTTTCTATTCCCCCTCCCCAGGAGCGTTAAACGTTTAACGCAACCTTGTAGGAAGTCGCATTAGAAGTTTCACTTCAATAATCAACATTGACAATAATTTAATTGGTAATTCAAAAATATTAAGGTTATTAATCGAAATAAAAATCATCTATATCTCAATTGGACCAAATTATACATGAAAGCCAACTTTTATAAAGATCGGTGGAGTAGTTTTACTAAATCAAATCGAATATTATAAAATACGAGTATACGATAAAGAGAAACAGATTTGGCTGATCATTGAAAAAAAAACTAACAAGGTTTTTCACTCATTGAAAAGATCATAATCATCATCATCGAGCCTGTAAAAGACCCACTATAGGCCTATAGGCCTTTTCCCGGAGGTAGCTATAAGTATACTCACCACGATAGTTCACGACATATTGTAGATTACAAACTCCGAGAAATCCACTGTTCACTATATCTCCACATACAGTCTAGGTATCAAGTTTCATCTAAATTTAGCAAAACTGCATACTCCCACACACTTCCTAATTCACGTTTACCTGGTAATCCTGTACAAAACTCGGCAATAGCATTTAAATGAGTCATGTCTGATCTCACAGCAATCAAACGCAAAGATTAATTATATCCTGCATTGTTTCACAGAACTTTTATTATAACGATTGTCTTATCTTATGGGAGAAGGGGGAGTGGGGAAGTGGGTAGGGGGAGGGTAGTTGGGTATCCGGCGCTCTCACTGACCAAACGAAACGCAACAACGCAAGCACTGTACTTCACGTCGGTTTTCTGTAACTGGGTGGTAGTACCCCCGACGAGACGACCCATTCATGCTGCAACCAGTAATAGCTTCAGCGTGGTTCTACCACCTACAAAATATTTATCATAAGTCTGCATACTGCTATGAGCCAAACTTTACGGTGAGGGAAATCTATTCTCTACTTGATAGGTCGATTACCTCTAGAGAGAGAAAATTTCGAGGCAGTAATAAGAACTACGAAAAGAAACTCGAAACTATGAAATAAATGTGTTCTCTTTTCAATTTTCATACTAGCTGTGCCCGCGACTTCGTCCACGTAGAATCTGATGTACAATACAATGACTGATAAAGTCATCTGAACGTATTTAATCCATTTGCTTACCTACTTTCTATCATACTTAAGTTGTGACGCCATTAAAATTACAATAACTTTTGATAGAGTGGACCGATTTTAATGAAATAATGACTAAGTTACTCCCTTACTTACGTTACTTACTTGTGAACAGACAGAAACAGATAGACAGACAGGCAGACATTTCTAAAAATGATTGAAATGTATTCTATTATTCTTATTCCTAGACACCTGCAACAATTTTTTTTCATGAAAATCTAAAAATACAGTCACTTTAGATATGTATAGATAGTGAGAATGACAAAGTTTCAAAATTTGTTTATTGAAATTATTAACATTATTAATATTTATTTATTTTTTATAGTTGCACGGCCAAATTACTGCACTGTGCCTGATGGTAAGCACAGTACAATCCAAAAACATCGGCGACCACCGAGTGATATACTATCCATCGCCGGTCGCCGCTGTCATGCCGGCCTGCGAAAAGCTGGATATGCACAGGCTGATCCCGAAACGCGACTCGCAAAAGCGAATCACTATGACGGGCTTTTTCGCCATATACATGGTGGTTGCGACCCAGTCAGGCTATAAAACCCTACCACCCCGCTTTCGCCATTGCCTCGTTCGTTATTCAGCAGGGTGCACCACGTGCAGGTGAGGTTGGCTTGGATGTCTCAAGTCTTAGATGTTATTTGACACCCCTTACACCCCAAAAATTAATGTGGCTTTCATATATATTGGCGCAATAATTATATACATTTCTATGAAATCTATTAATCAATAAAACGTATGATGAGCTCCAATATCAATATCACTTAGAAGTGTGTGTGTAGACACAGGCGTAGCTACGCGTAGCTATACTGACCCAAACCGCGCAAACACAACACGGTCACGATTACTAGCATGTCATGACGCGACATAGATTTGTCTCCTGCAAAAAAAAACCTCTAAACAAGTCTAAAGAAGTTTCCGCTTCAAAAAAATGTTGAAATAATTCAAACAATTAAGTCAATTTTATTCGTCTTCAGATTTCCCCGGCATGTGCTTCGCTTCGACTCGCTGCGCTACCGTCGAGCCCGGCAAAACCTGGGAACTGTCACCGTTCTGCGGCCGTAGCATGTGCGTCGTCAGCGAAGACCAGCCCCCTCGTCTCCTCGAGCTCGTAGAAGACTGTGGCCCTCTTCCGATCGCCAACCCCAAGTGCAAGCTCGATACTGGTAAGGGATTTTATATCGTAGCTTAATGATCTTAGGATCTAAATTAGTTTATATTTCGAAGATATATTAGCATTTAACCAAAATCTCATATCAAGTTGACTCTGACTCAATGACTCTAAGATGGTAAATACGCTTAAACCTGATGGAGCTGGTTCTTAAGTGCAGCTTAGCGACAGATTTGCATGACAAAATGACTTTACTGATTCTTAAACTTCTTTACAGACAAGACCAACAAGACAGCACCTTTCCCTGACTGCTGCCCAGTATTCACATGCGAGGATGGCGCTAAGCTGGAGTTCCCTGAACTACCAATCGCTCCAGAGGAAGGCGAGAAAAAAGAAGAAGAGAAGAAGAAGGCTTAAGTTATGAACACAAATCAAATTCCCACACAGCGCCATGACAGTTCCAAAATCTTATATTAAATTAAATGCGTATTTTTTGGCATAAAAAAAACGTGGGAGAGAAATTGGTCTCAAAAAGGAATTATAATACCAAAACTTTTTTTACAGCGGTCACAGTGACCGAGTTCGTTGGAAAGCAGTTTCCTGTTCTTTATTTAAAATTGACAGTTAGATGTCATTGTTCGGCACAATCGACATTGTTTCGCAGATAAAAAAATAATGAACGTACTTTGTAATAATTGTTTCTATTTTTTTTTAGAATATCGGCTTTTTATTTGAATACCTGCCTAATTATAATATTTGTGATACATTAATTTTATTAATAGAAAAGATATTCAATAATAAAAAAAGATAAAAAAATTCTACATGATATTGTTTTATTACCGTCAGTTACCCTTATAGTGTAAATGTTTGTTGTTGATTACCAAAAATCATTGAATTTTAAAGCCAAAACTATACAGGTTAACAAGACTCAGGATAATCTCAGTTGAAGTAATGATTATAATTTCTAACTAAGGATACTCTGGATACGACTGGGACGCAACTACACGTAGAGAGTAGTAGTAATAATATTCGTCCAATAGGACAGGCGAAGGAATTAATCCATACTGCCAATTCTGAAGTTGTCAATATAGGTAGTTCTTACGTATCCTTTAACGAATTTTCTTTCGTGTCCAAGTTAATATAAAGGCATAAGCGCCAAATCTTCTATATAATATTTCATACATATTCTTTTATCCATCTTATTTATCTTAATCTCCTTATTAATAGTAGCGTACCATCTTCTTTGTCTGAATTATTTCGTTTCTCTCAAAGTGTTTATTAATTTCCATTGTCAAGTAATTAATTCAATATTCTAACAAGATGGGGCTCCCTTGTTAGAACTTTCCAAGGAGTTTTTGTGGTATCTCAGAATTCATGGTCCGTGGTATTATTTTCCATTTACTTCGCTTATGCACAATAAACAAACTATATTACATAAAACACCACCAATTTTATACAATATAGAGTCAAGTAACACAAGATTATGAATAAAAAATAAAATCTACTACATGACAGACCAAGATCCCGCTAAAAACTCCCTACACATAGAGATAAATCAGTCTCACTTTTATTTTCTTATATTTCGGAAATAGCCAGTCAGTATACAAAGAAGCCAAGTCAACCGGTTATGGATTTCACGATCTTTTCAAAATCACCATTGCTTTTGAATTATTCCATGCCTTTTCATAGACGTCACTGGCTCATCACACCTTAAAAAATAGCACAACTTCTGCCCGCGAATATATATAATAGGAATAGTTTCTTTGGGCTTACGCTAACACGCAGCGGAAGCTCTCAAGAGGAAAATAGAACCCGATTTTGAAACATTCTTCATTGGTACTCCGCTCCTATTCATCTTAATGTGATGTTATATGGCCTATAGCCACCCTCGATAAGTGAGCTATATAAACACTAAAAGATTTTTTCAAATCGGACCAGTAGTTTCTGAGATTACCCCTACAACGTCACAAACTTTACTTCTTCATAATATTAGTATAGATTATTGTGTATACTATAATAACATGTTACAAATTCAAGAATTGACAGTTGTAAGATCTTGTGTTATCAGCCACCCCAGGTGCCGCTGTATCACATTCAAAAGACGAGACTACAATACGACCGGAACATTGACATTAGCGCCACCATATTAGAGATACACATTGGTACTAGCGCCACCATATTAGAGATACAATTATGAATAAATAGTATATTTATTCTTTGACTTCATAGTTCGGCCTATGAAAGGCAAGATGTCGCTGATCTACATATCGAAATACATTAGATACATAAATAAGGATAATTATATAAACTTGTTATATAGCTTAAATAACATTAATTTCTTCATAATTTATTATTTTTGTGTTATTTAAATTATTTTGCGGAATTATGTGTAAATAGCAATAGCTTTGATGATTTGCATAGATCGGCCTTTAAAATACGGTTTTTTTTTCGATCTAACTACGCTATTGACCTAGCAAGGTCTTAACAGCTTCACCGGACTACTAAGGCGACCACTTAAGGCACTCAGCAGATTTTATTTCAACAACTAGCTCAAGGGTGCGCGGCACACCTCGGCTTTGGCTGTTGCCCGATACATGCAATTTGCGACCTATGTGAGCTAACCTAAGCTAAGCTAACTATTCATACATATATGAGTTGTTGAAACATATATGTGTACCAAGCATACATACCTCAATAACTCTTATATATATTTCGTATCGGATAATATTCTAAACTATTTCAGTTTGATAAAGGAAAAAAGATAAAACCCATCCACTTGCATGTGTAAGCATGTATGCGTGCACGTGTGTGGAGGTGATATTAAAAGTGGTGCAAGTACCACCCGAAGCAACCATGCCCGGTGAGTACCTGCACCAGTCTGAACGACAGGGAGCCCCAACGTCTCCCTATCCAATTACATTCCTGACTGCATCGACTCTATATGTGATTAATGTAACACTTGTCAACTAGTACGAGCAGTTAGTAAAGGGACCTGTCAGTGATTACACGATGGTATTAGCGATGTTTAAATTATTTCCTAGCTAGAGCAGTTGCACATAAAATTACACTTTAAGATCTTTCTTTATATATTCGTTTTTATCATTCGAATACAGGAGTTGTCAAAATAAAATAAAAATACATTTAACTCAATAGTTTTTATTTGAGAATAATGAATTTCATAAATACACAATACAGTTTTAATTTTCAACACTTTTATAATACGTGTATATTATAAATTATCAATTAACTATTTAATAAAAGTACATATATCTCTAAATCTTCTATTAATTTACTTTACAAGGTTATAGACACAGAGATAAAGATGCGTTCACGTAAAAAATAAAACATTTTTCAATCGCTTTCTATTAAGAGATTAGTTTTAAATAAAACAATTTTTCATATTTTCGTTATGTTTCCAAAATTAAATAAGTCGATGGAATAATATACATTAAATTATAGTAATGCATCTACAGAATGCACGCCTTGACACACAAAAACAATCTTTATTGGAATAAACCTATGGCATAAATTTCATTGAACCTCTTGGTTAAGCATAACTATTGCACATACTAACATCAAGCCACTGTATCTGTTAAATTCGTAATTTACAAAAACACTAGCAGATATTGTTATGTCAAACTATAATAAGTCTTGAATAAAAAAAAAATGTTTGCTTATGTATGAATATGAGTAGTCCGAATATAAAAAAATAATTGGCTGTCCGTGAAGTCGGTTTACGGATGATAATTTTACGCGATAACCACTCGGACGCTTCGAGTTTTTGGCGGGATCTTGGAATGCCATGTAGTGGACTTTATATTTTATCTATAATCTTGTGTTATTTGGCTCTGTATTGTGTAATGTTGGTGGTACTTTACGTAATATAGTTCAGTTATTGTGCACAAGGGAAGTGGATCGGAAAGAATACCATAGAGCATGGATTCTGACTTGCCACAAAAACTCCCTGGAAACTTCTAACAAGATGGCCACCATCTTGTTAGTTCATTGTAATTATATCAAGAAACTTGTAATATCGATACTCACTTGACAATGGCCGTAATAGTCTACTAGAAGACTGGTTGCCAAAAATACAATAGAAGAAGAAGACTCGGACGCATCGGCCGATTGAGTGAAGCGAGATGCGTCACAAGCCGAGCGCTTGGGCTGATCACGCCTCTCTATCGCTTGTCCCGCGCTCAGGTTTGCACGCTCGGCTCAGCCGGAACGTGACCATGAATCATGCTTTTTAGTGCGTGTATCATTCATCGATTTACTATTCTCCTTTCCACTACAGAACTACACGGGCGGGTACGCGTCTCCACAGATTCACAGTAGCAACCATCCCGGCAAGAACGAAGAAGTTCGAAAATTCTTATCTTTGTCGTACTGTGAAGATGTGGAATAGCCTCCCAGCCAGTGTGTTCCCTTCCTCTTATGACATGGGGTCCTTCAAACGAGGCGTGAAGAGGCACATGTGCAGGTCGGCATGATAGCGACGACTGCCGTTGTTATTTAACACCGACGGTCACCGTTACTTATGGACTGTACTGTACTTTCCATCAGGTACCGTACAGTCAATTTGCCGAACCAGTTTAAAAAAAAATAATTATAAAACGTTATCACGTCAATAATCTTGTTACACATTAAATCGCTTTTAAAATAAAATGAAATATTATAAATAAAAGTATGAATAAATAACATAAATAAATTATATAACATTATTTGTATTTAAAAATTACTATTGAAGTTCACTTCAGGTTTTTAAAGTTCTTTAGCCCCGTCGTGATTTGAAAATAGATGAAACGAAAAGGAGACAACCATAACCATATAGGATTTAAGTTGTGGGAGAACGAGATCGAATACATTATACAGTGTTTCATATATTCGGAGTATTCTTAATGTATATTGCACTTAATACTTGCTCTAGTGCTAGCATTTTATGTCTGTTACTATGTGTGTGTGTATATTGGAAAACCTTGATAAAAGACGTCATAATCAGCGTGATGTATTGATCGTGTATCGTTTATATAAATATTCGAACCTATTCCAGAAGATTTCAATTCTACCGTTTGTGAACGGCACATTTTTTTTTATTTGGTTCAATTAAACTTGACAAGGAACTGTTTATTAAATAACTACACGGTGTGTTACATTGGTGTACCCAACTTATGTTAAGATAAAAATTCACTTGTAACGGTTTTTCGTAACGCGTAAAAGAAACATACCTTTAAAAAATACTGACAGATTGGTGATAAAATTGGTATGAATGTAAACAGTAATAATTGTTTTATTTAAAACTATTCAAAAAATATTGAAACATATTATGCACTATTAATTTAAGTAACTTATACTATAAAAGAAAAATATAGCAACATGACACTCCAATCAACAGCTCAAACAATACATTTTTTAACTCTTCTATTCTAAACATTGATTCCTTATAATACGTACGATAATAATGTTATATTATATTTTAAAAAAAACATGTTATTGAAGTAAATCTTCTTTAGGCGCGACTAGGAGGTAACTGGACGATAACGCAACGGAAGTCCGTTACAGCAATATGACGTCACGTGTCTGTACCATCTGGTTTTTGAATATTTTTTATTTTATCAATAAATAATTTACAAACAAATCAATCAAAAATTTTAAAAAAATTACGTATTAAATTGAAAATTGAATAATAATAAAAATCATATAATAGAAACGAGAGTGCTGCCATGTAGTTTCAATATAAGTAAGTAACAAATTAAATTAAATCTTTATTATCTGTAGTGCCATCTATCAGCTAATTCGGAACTTAAATAGCACAGGAAATATTATTAACAACTCTATGTTATAAAGTAAATAAAATATAGAAAAGAATTTATATTTCTCATTTCAGTTATCATAAACCAATTATATCATATTTGAAGTATGATAGTAATTAAATTATTGTTTTAAAATGTATAATGGTCGACGATAATAAATGTATATATTACTAGCGTTACATCATCAATAAATGCCTTTTTAAATTCTCATATGATGTATTTAGTTTTAACTTAATCGTCATCTCTTATAACGCCAAAGAAGTTTTACTTCAATCGCGTGTGACGGTTACACACACTCATTTTTTTCCCTTTAAAATTATACATACGATATAATATAACCGACTATATACGATTAAAATCACAATTCTTCTAATTTCATAACACTTATGACTCAACAGACCGAGACAAGTTTCGTGAGACGAAACAGATTTCTCGGCCCGAAACGAGTCAGACACTATAATATTGCACAAGTTAGACACCGATCGCAATTATAAGATACATTGTTTGAGCCAAAACCTTCCGAATAACACTGAAGCCGTCAAAAAGTTTTCGATTTTTTTTTTAATTTTGGCATTACGCGCGCGAAGTTTTGGCTGGAAACATTTATTTTTAGATTTAAATATAAGTAATGTAATGTAATATAATATAATTAGTGAATTTAAGTAGTAAGCTACCATATAACAAGCTATGTTTAAAAGTTATTAGTGAAGCCTAATAAATAACAACAAAAAGAAGTTCGAATTAAAAAATATAGGTATCCCTTTTTAAGCGATAACATTTTGATATACAGATAAAATATTATTTAGAAATAAGTGCAGCGAAAAATAGTCATAACTCTCATTAAATATTTTCCAAGAAAATATATATCCATCTTGAATGCATATTATTCAAAATTAAATTTGGCTTGATATGTTGTTAACTTGTACATTATATGCATTATAAGTAATTTATTTATTAAAAGCTTATATTTAAAAAAAACAAGTGTCTAAAAAAACATATAAATATGCAAAAAAGAGGTAGCATATTCGGAAGATCAACATATTATTTGGGTAACAATTTATTCTATTGAAAAACATATATATAACGAGCTCAAACTACGCTTGACAACAACGCGTTTTTATTTCTAATATATATACATTTATAGAATAATTCCTCTCATTTTGACCTTTCTCTATAATTACAATTTTTTTTTATCAATCCTACCGATACAAGATATGCTTTTTTATGAACGCAGCAATATTATCTGTTATATAGACATTATGGTTTCATGGCGCGAGTTTTGACAGTTTTGACATTTAATATTTGACAGCCATTTAATATCAAACAAAAAATGATAGTAAATTGTAGAAAAAACGTAATCATCAATGAGAATCAAAATAATTGAACTATAATATGTAAAAAAAAATCGTTCAATTTTCTCATGATTTGATATAATTTATCGTTGTAAAAACAATTATTGAATATATAAACACCAATTCTTGTGCTGAAATTTAATTAAGAACTCTTTTAACAGATCCTCTATAAGTTGGAGAGAAATATATCAACGACAAATATAAAATTAAAATCATTCTATGAGTCACATGATTATTTTTATCATATGGTCAACGTCTTAATGTTCCTGAAATATCAACTAATATTTGCGTCTTTACCGTAAGAAAATTAACAATATTATTCTTGTATCACCTAACCTGGACAGCTGTTTTTGTATCAGCTGCTAGTCTTATAACAAGCAAAATATAGTTATTATTAAGATTTCAAACAATTTACAATAACGAGTACCGACTATATATGATTGATTTAAGAATAAACGAAAACAAAACGATTATAGTTTTGTGACTATTGCTTTTTTTGTTGGCTTCATGGTTTAGATACCTTTGCCCTTTCCTTAGGAAGTAAAAAACTAAACGAATTGTCTACGATTTTTAGGTTATCTTGCTAATGCCATTTTATTTAGATTATATTATTTATGCTGTCAACAATTTTGCATCTATAATAATGTACATGAACATCGAACCATCTAACATCTAACAACAAGCTACTGTAAGGTACACACCTATTAAAATAGATCTAAATTTTTCTATAAAATCTTTTATAAACGTATATATTCTGGATTTTGTTGACTTATATGTATAATAACATCGATTCTACTACGGAATTTAAGCATCGTAACATGTAACAACAAGCATTTCTTTCATACTATACTATATGTATCATTATATATTTATTTTAACAAAAAAACAAACTAAGCTACATAAAACACTCTTTGAAGAATTTCAGTTAAAAAAAAAAAACAAACAAAATTTAGACAAAAAATTTACAATGTTTTATAATTCTACTTGTCAGATAAGTAATTATTCTTTTTGCTTTTTAAATCACGTTTCCCTTGTTTTGGTTGGTAATTTAAGAACGTGCATAGGAATTAAAAAGAAAAAAAATTGAGCCGTCACGGAATGCGTGGCAGATGTGAAACACATGTGTAACGTAGTAAACAACATTGTTTACACTATAGGTATGCGAGCTCAGAGCGGCAAGAGCGATTGCGCACAGTCGCTTGCTCATGGCATCGCGTCGCCACGTCTCACACACTCGCCACGTCAACAATCAGGTTTACCCTCGCCTATAGATGCTTCACATCAAAAACTACTATCAGTATACTTATTTTATTTTTTCTCTATCTTAAAAAGAAAAAAACATTGTAACTCATTTTGCTAATTTAGCAAGAATGAAAACCATAGTTTTAGTGTAGCAACATCGTCGACTAGTTAGACTTGACTTGTGTTTGTGCCACAAAAGATATGAAAAAAAAACCTTGATAAGAAAAAAAATGTTATAATAATTAATTGTCTATACCAATTAATATACGTAGATTAAAAATATTGGCTATACTCAAAATTCGATTGTAAAAAAACAGCTTAGAGTAATAAATATATATCCCTCACTTTACGACACTCGCTGTTCTAAAAACTTGCTTAAAATTGACCAATCTCTTTCAAACCACACCCTATAATATATTTAACAATTAATTTAGAATGTCTGATATCGATTATTTCAAGACGATTGCTCAAAGCAAAAATTTGACACTTCCCTATTCAGCGATGACATAATACGTACCGATTGTCTATGGTTTTGTTTTTTATAAAAATTTGGCAGTTACTTTTTTATTGTTTTCAATTACAATATTGAATGAATTATAAATTTTCTTTTGTTATGAAACGCAATTTATAAATATTTTTGAGCATCGATTAAAAAATAAAGAATAAAAATCTCTACCACTTTTGTGCGATAACACTCGACTTTTTTCATATATTCATACTACTGCTTATAACGTAGGATTAACAATATAATTTTTTTTATTAGTTTTCAATAATTTCTAACAATTTTTAGTCAATATTTTTCTTATCATCGATTAACTTTTTTAATAATAAAACGTCAATATACATTGAAAATAGTTTTTATTATTCTTGAATTTTAACAAAATCCGATTTGTAACATTTACGTACAAAAAAAAATTGCTTTTGTTAAAATTCATGAACATTATTCTCACAATTTAAGTTAGTTTTGTCAACAACTTTTCATTTAACCATTTTATATGAAGAGGTAAATTTAAGTTCAAGATATCTTTCAAGAATAGCAGGATTATATTGTCAAGTTTAGAAATTTGCGTGTGCATTATTATAAAACCATTGATGTTATGTAAAATAAGTTATTATATAATCTCAGCAGAAACGAAAAATATTTTTCAAGTATTGTTAAAAAACTTTGACAGCTTTATTTTTATTTATTTTTTGTAAACGAAAACAAATTTAAGGTGATTACTCTCGCCAGTTACCGAGTCAAGTTGAAAATTCTTTGTTTATAAGTTAAATAAGACAGGATCTTATTAATATTTAAAAGTAAACATGATAATTTCTATTCGTCTTTAGACATAGTATAATAACTGCCATACACCAAAAACGATTAAAAAATATATTGGCGGACAATGTTAAAAATGTTATTTCTATGAATGATAAATATGCGTTTCTTTCTAGATTATTCATTTAAAAAATATAGTAATTTTTTTTTCGACACAAATTAGATACATTTTTAAAAACTTGAACAAGTGTTTGTGTTTTAAAAATCTTAGCAATTGAAGGGCTAAAGGGACAAACTGACTAAGTCACATTTACAAAACTTTACAGGAGAGACAACTTAAATTTGAAAGCATTTTATGGTGGACTTGAATACACTAGAATTAATGATTTTCAAAGGGAATTTTGTATGTTATATGTAATTGGAATCGTTTTCTGTATAAAATATGCCTAATAATAATAATAACCGACGTGGTCAAGTCACGGAATTCGCTAGTTACTCACTATTAAAGAAAGATTACAACAACAAAAAAATTGTGACACTACGCGTTTTACACTTGTTTCAGATAGTCATATTATGAAATGAGTATTTTTGTGGCTATAAACAAAAAAAAACAATTTGAAAAAAGGTCTTAGCCAGTTCTTCCTTTTAGCCCTTCATTTGTATAACGTGGTCCAGGCGAGAACGGTCCTCTTAAATACCAGGTGAAAGGTTAGACACTCGCAGTATTCTGGGATATGACACTTCATGGTCACATTTAACACATAAAATAATAATATCAAAACAAATACTAATAAACAACAAAGAAAACCTTAGGTAAAATTTGTTCTAAGTTCTAATTACCGGTTACAAAACCGTCGAACCGCGACCCGGGGTTAATAACTTTCGATAACAAATAGGACAGTAAACCCTTTTGTTTGTTAAAACATCGAAAAATTATCCTTTGTTAGTTGGTTGACTTCGCTTTCACTTCACCCGACGGTCATTGGCACTGTGCTTTAACATAGACGCTTAGAGGATTGAGTATAATTTTTATATGTTTCTAGATAATTCGGTGAAATATGAAGCATCTATTTTTTTGATTGTTTTAGAACGAGAACCGAGTGCAGAGTGTCTTCCATAAATATTACTACTGTCTAAACATTCACATGGTATAAATAAACATAGAGTAAAATAAACAGACAAGACAGTGCACAGCGCTTTAAAAGGACAGGTCCAGAAGAGATTCACAATATGTCTGTAACATTTTTATCGTTCAGTCTTAGACGTTTTTATTTCCATATGTAATAATTTTTATTCAGGCTTCAGACGGTGCCATTGCACGATCGTCTGTCTCGGTTTTGTTATCATGTCTTGCCAATGCTTTGTTTCTGTCGCTCCCGAACCGTTCTTACCTGAAAATGATAAGAAGGATCTATAATTTACTTCTAGAATATTATAATGCATATTAATTTCCACTTTGTCAAGTTAATTATAAAGACGTGTCTTCAGATATTGTACTGTTTATACATACCGGCAAGTAATATTCTTCCAATCAGCTCGTTCCTTCCGATGTTGTCGAAATCCATGACCTGAACGTCTAGAGAGCACTCCCTTATCTTCTCCCACGGTACGTTGAACGAGAAGGAATCGTTGAAGACCGGGTTCAGGGTGCATTTGAAGATGGCCGTCTTACGTTTCTCGATGCGTTTATCTCCGAATTGCAGCCACACTTTCACATAAGGATCTGTTGAGATAAATTATCATTAAAGAGTAATTTTAAGGAATTTGGTATCTTAACTCTGCCCTCCTAATATATTCTTGATAATTTAATGTATGTCCGTAAAAACTTTGATAAACTAAATTTAGTAAAAGACCGGCATAATCTAAATACTAGATACAATAGCAAACTGGTCACTACAGGTTTTAGGCACACTAAGACCAGTAAAAGTTTTTTAGGTAATAGTGTTAGATTTTATAACATAGTCCCAAAACACATTACCGATTTGCCAGATAGTAAGTTCAAGTGTTATGTCAAGCGCAAGCGGGTCTTTATACTTAAAGGAATATTATAGGGTGGATCAGTATGTGAACGATGGTGACATTTGGAAATGACGCCTCTCTCTGTGCATCCACCAAAAACGAATGTAATATATATATATATATATGTCTATTATGTTGTAATAATTAAATAGTATGTTATGTATAATGAAAAGATACTCCAGATCGAGTTTGTTGTCGGTTCTTCTCGAAGTTATATAGTCTACAGTTATATCGTTGGTAGAGCCACGCTGAAGCTATCACTGGTTTCAGCATGAATGTGTGGGATCGCCCGGGGTAGTACCACCCTCTCACAGAAAACCGACGTGAAGTAATAGTGCTTGCATTGTTGCGTTTCGTTCGGTCGGTGAGAACGCCGGAAACCAACCTCCACTCCACCTCTTCCCTCTCCCCTCCCCTACTCTAACTCTAACAAAGGCTGGCAACGTACTTGCGAGTCCCCTGGTGTTGCAAGTGTTTATGGACGGTGGTGATCACTTAACATCAAGATGCCCATCTGTTCGTTTGCCTACTGTGATATAAAAAAAAGAAAAAAAGTGCCTTGTCAGGGCGTAAATTGAATATAGACTTTTTTGATTTTGATTTTGAAAACCTGTATATTTAATCCGTGAAAGCAGGACATGGTGGGGTACAGTTTTAACAACATTGCATGCATTGAGGTGATATATCATCTTATATATTAATACGTGAAGACTTATTGACACCCATCATTTTAGTTTTACGTTCCAATTACCTTTTCAATATTTTTAACATGACTGACGTTGCATGACTTAGGTTAATTTTATAATAATATAATATGTAACTTCATAATATACATTAATTATTAATTGATAAATAATTTATCTTTCATAAATTTATGGAACCACTGAAATAGTTTTTATTCTCTTTGGTCTTATTGAATGTCAAAATTTTTAGGCGACAGGACTGTTTCTACTTTATGTTGTCATAAGAGTAAAGCAATATTACCAAAGTTAATGTCAATATTTTAATGTTTAGTATTTTTACATGGTGAACTCACTTCAAATGATAATTCAATAAAAAATGAGCGAAAAAATACTATGTAAAATCAAAATAAGAAAACTTGTTTGCTCTTGAAAGTAATCTATGACTTAGATCTCCGCGGTTACAATGATGCAGTTCAACTTGATGTAGCAATTATATTTAGTTGAGTTGACTTTTGAACAAAAATGAATTCATTTTCAAAAGTTAATGGTAGTATTAAAACATCGTTGTTTTGGATTCATCATTTGATTCTATTGTGTATCCATTACTTTTCGTGGCCGACTGAAAATCGTTTAATTTATTCATTTAAAAGGCAAGACTTAATTAACCATAAGTAAATATTAATTTATCAGTGGTATATCGGACGAAACTGGATAAAATAGAACTCCACTTATTACTTTTATGTTAATATACATTCCATCAGTAAAATTTGAATTTCTAATGATAAAAATAATAGTTTATATGAAAACTAAACAACACGCTTTCTAGGTAACCAAAAGTTTATAGTTTATATTTATTTTCTATAGGTACGATAAGAATGTAAATATAAAGTGTACTTTTTATATTTTTGCGAAAAACATTTTTACAGGTCTTTACGAATAAGTAATAGAATACAATTCAACCATTTTTAGAAATGTCTGCCTGTCTATCTGTTTGACTGCTACTGCTTGATACTGCTAAAGTATTGCATTCACGATAATACCTCATCAAGAAAATAATAAACCATAACCAAAAAACATTGCCGATTTACCTGATATGGCATAGTTAAAGTTTATATGGAGGAGAAGTGCAGAAAGGTATTTTTTTTTTATATAAAATGCATTACAAGTATATTAAATTATTAAAATATACATTACTCACACTACTGCTTGAATTTTACACAACATATACACACATATAAATGGAAAAGACATTTTGACGTATGTCAATCTTACGTTCCAATATTTTTAACATGACTGACGTGGCATGCCTTTGAAATCAACTGGTCAAATTGTTGGTTAATTTTATAATAATATAATATGTAAATTCATAGTTTAAATAACTATCTTTAGTAAATTTATGGAACCACTGAAATAATGATTATTCTATTTGGTTTTATTGAAAATTATAGGTGCCCGGACTGCTTTCACTTTGCTTCATATTGTCATAAGAGTAAAGCAATAATACCAGAGTCAGTAGGAGTAATAATTTTCGTCCAATAGGACAGGCGAAGGAATTAATCCATACTGCCAATTCTGAAGTTGTCAATATAGGTAGTTATTATGTATACTTTAAAGGCCTAATCGCCAAATCTTCTATAGTTCTTATGTATTCTTTAGTCAGTTTTATGCCCAAGTTAATGTAAAGGCATACGCGCCAAATCTTTTCTATGTTCAAATTAATGTAAAGGCAGAAACGCCAAATCTTCTATAATATATTCTTTTATCCATCTTTTTTATCTTAATTTATTTGTTAATAGTAGCGTACTATCTTCTTTGTAGGTAGTTAATTCAATGTTCCAACAAGACGATGGCTCCCTTGTTAGAACTTTCCATGGAGTTTTTGTGACATCTCAGAATTCATGGTCCGTGGTATTATTTTCCATTCACTTCACTTATGCACAATAAACAAACTATATCACATAAAACACCACCAATTTTACACAATATAGAGTCAAGAAACATAAGGTTATGAATAAAATATAAAATCCACTACATGACAGACTAAGATCCCGCCAAAAATTCGTAATACCAGAGTCAAAGTCAATATTCAGTATGTTTATGTTTAGTATTTTTTTGTGGTGAAATCACTTGAAATGATGATTTTAAAAAAATGAGCCAAAAATACTTTGTAAAATCAAAATAAGAAAATTTGTTTGCTCGTGAAAGTAATCCACGACTTAGATTCTTAGTTCAACTTGATGTAGCAATTATATTTATTACAATTGATGATAAATTTTGAACAAAAAGGAATTCATTTTCAAAAGTTAATGGTAGTATTAAAAACTTCTTTGTTTTGAATTCATTATTTGATGACGATTTTAATGAAACCAAGACTAAATATTACTCGGAGATATGCTTTATGATTTTCTTGAAGAGGTTCTATCATCAACGCATTATTTTGACAGTGATGCGTGTTCGTACAAACAGACAGACATTTCTAAAATTGATTAAATGTATTTTATTATTTGTTCCTGGAAACCTGCAACAATATTTTTTTTCCAAAGATCTAAGAAGGGCAGATACGAGGAATCGAGGTTTGTAAAAACTACAATATGTGTTTGCAATTTGAACAGCAAGTAAAGACCTAACCTATTAATCAAATCTATTACAATCGTAACCTCCTGTCATCCGGAGGTCTATAGGTAAGGCAAAGCAATTATCTATACTAATATTATAAAGAGGTAAAGTTTGTGAGTTTGTGGGTTTGTGAGTTTGTGACGTTGTAAGGGGTAATCTCAGGAACTACTGGTCCGATTTGGAAAATTCTTTCAGTGTTATATAGCTCATTTATCAGAAAAGGTTATAGGCTATATATCATCACGCTAAGACACATAGGAGCGGATCAGCAATGAAGAATGTTGCAAAATCGGGGTATTTTTTCCTTTTCAGAGCTTCCGCTGCGTCTTAGCGCAAAATAACCATTCCACGCGTACGAAATCACGGGCAGAAGCTATTAACTAATTATATTATCTATAATCTATACTAATATTATAAATAGGTAGAGTTTGTGACGTTGTAAGGGGTAATCTCAGGAACTACTGGTTCGATTTGGAAAATTCTTTCAGTGTTATATAGCTCATTTATCAGGGAAGGTTATAGGCAATATATCATCACGCTAAGACACATAGGAGCGGAGTAGCAATGAAGAATGTTGCAAAAACGGGGTATTTTTTCCTTTTCAGCGCTTCCGCTGCGTTATGGTTAAAATAACCATGTGGAATGCTTACGTATTACCGCCCAACGAAGTGGGCACGGGTCGGCTAGTAACTTATACGTATAGCATTACAGTGTTTATTATTTGTATACTAAACATCGAGTACTTAAGATAAATAATTATGGTTAGTGGAAACGCTTAATGATAGTGTTTACTTATCCATTACGCTGACATAACTCACGTTGGATTTCAGTTATTATTATATGTATAGATAACATAAACATTGATAAATTAAACACTGAATGATCACGTATAATTAGGTTACCTAGTGGGCGCCCAGTGGTCGACATTCGACCATACTTCATTGATTTTTTTAAGTTCGTATTTTATTAGGGTTAATATCATTGTTGAATGTAGAATGAAAAAGAGTAATTGGAACGTAAGACTAAAATAATTCATACAGTCGTGCATAGCAATCTCCTTCACACCCTTTTTTGAAGTCCTATATTGACAGATGTCAAAATGTCTTTTTTATTTACATGTGTGTTGTATATGTTGTGTAAAATTGAAGCAGTAGCGTGAGTAATGCATATATTAATTAATTTAATGTACTTGTAATGCATTTTATATAAAATAAATAGCTTTCTGCACTTCTCCTCCGTAATACGTGAAGCCTAAACTTTGTACCCCTTTTTAAGCGAATTGCAAGAACGGATGAACGTGAAATTTGGCATAGTTAAAATTTATATGGAGGAGAAGTGGACAAACCTATTTTGTTATATAAAATGCATTAAAAACACATTAAATTAATTAAAATATATATTACTCACACTACTGCTTGAATGACACACAACATATACACACATGTAAATGGAAAAGACGTTTCGCCATCCTTCATTTTACTCTTACGTTCCAATTACCTTTTTTCATCCTACATTCAATATTTTTAACATGACTTACGTCCTATACTTTATACGCCCTTTGAAATTAACTAGTCAAATTGTAGGTTAATTTTATAATAATATAATATGTAAATTCATAATATGCATTAATAATTAATTGATAAATAATTTATTTTTAGTAAGTTTATATAACCACTGAAATCATTATTATTCTCTTTGGTCTTATTGATTGTCAAAATGAATTATGGTCGAATGTCGACCACTAGGCGACCCCTAGTTTTATTTTATTAAATAGTCGTACTGTAAAAGAAAGATCTGGTCTCATTTTCTTCGTTAAAAAAAATACAATCTAATATACTGTCTTCATAAATTTCAAAGATGAATGTCCAATTAGTAGGCGGTCGCGTGACGGTATCGTATCGCGTGAAATGCTATTAAATTTCTATAGGCGAATTATTTTTTATTCTGAGGAGGGACGGAGATTTTTGTAACAAATTTACACTACAAAAATAGGTTCGAGTAATGTTCGGATACAGTGTCTTACGATGTTATTTCGGATCTTACAAGACTTTGGTTTTTCGATGAAGGATAATATCTGCCATTAATGTAACAAATATTCAAACGATTTCTTGCTTTAATATTGTACTTATAAAGTTCGTTATATATTTTAGTATTTGACAACAGTCTTAGATTGTAAGACATCAAGCCTTGAGCGACTGAACCTTGAGTGCAGAGACTATAGATCTTTTTCTTCTTCTAACCCTTATCCCACATAAGTAGGGTCGGTACAACATGTTTGTCATGTTGTGGTATATGATTTGGCTTAATTTTTACGATCGGCCGCCTGCCTGACATCAACCCTCCTTGGGATAGTGCAGATACTATAAATGTTTAAATTTTTTTGAAGGCAAACGAACATATGAGTCAACTGATGTTAAGTGATCACCACCGTCCATACACAATAGCAATACCAGGGGAGTTGCAAATGCTTTGCCAGCCTGTGTTTGGGGGGAGGGGAATGGGAGGGAGGGGGACTTAACTGACCGAACGAAACGCAACAATGCAAGCACTGTTACTTCACGTCGGTGTTTCTGTGTGAGGGTGGTACTACCCATTCATGCTGAAACCAGTAATAGCTTCAGCGTGCTTCTACCACCTACACCTGCTTTTAGACTTTATCGTGAACGCAGTATTTTAGCAGTGATGCGTGTTCAAACAACCAGACAGATAGACATACAGATATTTCTAAAAATGAATGAAATGTATTTTATTACATATTCCAAGACACCTGCAACATTATTTTTTTTTCACAAAAACCTAAAAAGTACAGAACCAACAGATTTAGATTCTTATTATATTATAGATAGAAAAAGATATATATTACTAAAACCAATAATCACATTCGAACAAAGTACGTAACGTTGATTCGCTGCTAATTTATGAAGTACATTTCTCTAAATCTAGAAACTATTAATCTTCTCTCTGAACTTATTCAATTTGTAACACAAACAAAAGAGTCTCGGCTTGAGAATTAATGCGAAGCGATAATCTGCACCGTTAACCGAAATCTTGCTTGTTGTGAATATAAAAGCTAACGTGCGATATAAAGAGATGAGCATTTGCTACAAAAACCTGATTGTATCACCATCAAGGTTTAAATTATTCGCTCGGACAGCTGCACTGAAGAGCTAAGCTTTTAAGATGTTTAACATGGTGCCCTAATAAATCGTTAAATCAGGAGCACGCTTAGGCAGACAATGCATACATTAAATTCAAAGGTATGGTAAATGTATCTACCTGAATGGACAGCTTTTACAATGAACGTTGTGATAGATTTTAGTTTGATCTCAAGACATTTAATGGACTTTGAAATTACCACGACTCTCTGCCTTGTATCTGAATCGTGGCTGGCAAATAAATCTTTATAATGCCCATGCAACATGTCAAGGGATCAAACTGCGATCATCCCTGCCTCCCTTTATATTGCTAATCCAAAACATAAAGTGCGAAACCAACAAAATTGTCAATTTTTAGTTTGTTGCGTTTTGGGATCAGTTAGTGGGTTTGCAAACCAGTATGCCTGCAAAGATTGGTGGAGGCAGTCTCGGTGCTCAGCTTTGTGTTTGGTTAAGTTAGTACCCTCATTAAGCGCAGTCGTTTTGTTTCGCAATAAAAGGACTAAATGAAATTTTATAATTGGACGGATATAAAGAATAAGGAATATAAGGATAATATATAATATATAAGGAGTTGAGAAAGACCGGAGAATGTACGAATTGATTGTGTGAAGAATCATAGGTGAATGGTAGATGATGGTTTAGTTAATAGCGGTTTTGGGCACCGTGTCGATCAACGTAAGCCTCTAAACCTTGCAGCTGAGTTGGAACCATTTAGTGAAGAAAATCATTGTAATGAAATCATAACATAATGGTCGGGTTTTTTACCAAGTCCTTCTGGCTAGCTACCATTCTCGAATTGAAAATGTATCGCCAAACACCCATTGGTGAGTTCATCAGCTGCACTTGGGAGCCAGTCCCCCCCCCCCCCCAGGTTTAGCGTTGTTTGCCATCTTAGACCATATCGTTATTTATCAGATGAGATTGTGGTAAAAGGCTAAAACCTATAAAGTATAGAAGGAAAGAATTAACATATTAGGCTAATCGTAGATAGATGAGATAAGGAAATTTGGAAACATAGATACCTGACTTTCCGTTGATGTCCTTGGCTTTCAAATTCCTGGCCTTCAATAGAGCGAGAGTCAGGACGCTGTTACTGGGATGGTAGCACAGAGAGGTAAGCAATTCCCCACACTTATCCTTAGCCGGTGGTTTCAATGCCTTCCAGAAGGACGGCTTCTCGCTCAGATCCACCTGAAAATCCAGCATTTTCATATCAATAACTTAACTTTTTAGGCAGCAAAAAAGTCATGATGGTCCCTTGGAACAAATCTCGACATGTATTTGTTCTTTAAAATTCATTTATTTCAAATTAATTGCCAAAACAAAACGGTGTGATGCCAGCCAAACCTTTCTAATAGGAAAATATTGGAGCTGGATTAAGTAGAAATTTTTAAAGTTTTAAATTTGAAGACAC
This sequence comes from Antheraea pernyi, assembly GCA_015888305.1. Taxonomy (NCBI): domain Eukaryota; kingdom Metazoa; phylum Arthropoda; class Insecta; order Lepidoptera; family Saturniidae; genus Antheraea; species Antheraea pernyi. The sequence continues at coordinate 288,683 of MU159016.1, forward strand.
TAAAGTATCTTGGTGATTATCTATAGCGTGTCTTAATAAGGACGCTATTTAGTGTCAGTATCAATTTTCTGCATAGTTATGTAATACTTATATATGAACGTTATAAACAAGAAAACTGAGGCCAAGCTTTCCATATTTTAAAATCAATACTATTCTACTAGGATAATGATAACCTTTATTTTATATTCTATAAAAAAATGCAGTTTATCTACACAGAGAGTATTAATTTTGTATGTATATATGCAAAGGGACAACAGCCAAATATCTAAGCAGGCTTTGGACTGCAATCCTCAGGATAAGTAGAGACGTGGTCAACCTAAGCAGGCTTGGTGAAGATCTGTACTCGCGGAAACTAATAGGACTGAGGTTACTTGGAGTGAGGTGAAAGTTGAAGCCACCTACAGAACGAGACGGAAAAACATCGTCTCTGCGCTATGCTCCAACAGTTTAGGGACATAGGTTGAAGAGAGAGAAAGTATCTTCATTAGAAGTATTAATTCAGTTAATCTTAAGTAGACAAGAGTTGTTTTAAATATTAGCTGATACCCAACCGTATCGCCGTACAATAAATAAATAAAAAGAAAAAAATGTCAATATCAAAAATTCCCTATCGAATGGTTATAGTCCTATGCCGATACGTTTAGTAGTTTTGACGTGATATAACCTCAAAGGAACTGTATTTTTAATTACACGAGTTCTAGTACAGTTGTCGAACTTCGACCATAGGGAAAAAACATGTTAAAAACTCTTTTCAATTCTTAATACTCAAACTCGCCAATAGATAAAACAAAAATAGAATGAAGGAAATCGATTAGCAAACAGAGAAGCACCAATGAAGAGTGTTTCAAAATGGTTTTTTTTCCCGTTGCGAGCGTCCGCTGCGTGTTAGCATTAGCCTAAAGTAACTATTCCACGCAGACGAAGTCGCGGGCAGTAACTAGCAGAAGATAAGCTTAACTTATGAATTAGGTTGAAATAATAATGTAATTAAGAAAAATTCCAGATTTTCCTTTGCGACAGTAAAAGATGGTTGAATATATCCAAAAATCAATATAAATAAAATTCCTGTAACATAAGCAACCTTTTACAACGCCAGACAATCCATTGGAGACTTGTTCACTCAATTGATATTCCCCATTTGATACTAGATGAATAAATCATAATGTCGGTCGGTGGAGTCTTCTGGGATACATTTTCACTTTTATTTGGAAAATCTGGCAGATTTATTCATACTAGTTGGCGCCCAGTGGTCGACATTCGACCATAGTCCATTGATGTTTTTAAGTTTGATTTTATTAGGGTTAATATCATTGTTGAATGTAGAATGAAAAAGGGTAATTGGAACGTAAGAGTAAAATAATACATACAATCGAGCATAGCAACCTCCTTCGCAACCTTTTTTGAATTCCTTTATTGACAGATGTCAAAATGTCTTTTTTATTTACATGTGTGTATATGTTGTGTAAAATTGAAGCAGTAGTGTGAGTAAGGGATATTTTAATTAAATGTACTTCTAATGCATTTTATATAAAATAAATAGCTTTCTGCACTTCTCCTCCATATAAACTTTAACGATGCCAAATTTCACGTTCATCCGTTCGCCCAATTCCATTAAAAAGGGATACAAAGTTTAGGCTTCACGTATTAATATATAATGATTTCAAAATTTATTTATACAATTTAAGTAGATTGTAGATTTAATATCTTCTAGCTGTGTATTCAGATATGGCTAATATATAATATATAATTATCCCGATAAACGATTGCTAACAAAAATGTATCCTAAAGGCAATTTACTTATAAGACTTATACGTATATAATACGTATATTTACCCTGCCACGGTACTGTGATTGTATTAGCTAGTTATGCCTTCAAAAACTCCAGTTTTTTAGTAGGCGGTAGAGCCACGTTGAAGCTTTTACTGGTTTCAGCATGAATGTGTCGGCTCGACCGGAATAGTATCACCCTCTCATAGGAAACCGACGTGAAGTAACAGTGCCTGCATTGTTGCGTTTCGTTCGGTTAGTGAGAGCGCCAGAGGCCCACCTCCCTTCCCTCTTCCTCTTTCCCCATCCCTCCCTTTCTCCCAAACACTGGCTGGCAACGCACTTTCGACTTCCCTGGTGTTGTTAGTGTCTATGGACGGTGGTGATCACCTAACATCAGGTAATGCACATGTTCGTTTGCTTGCTATGACAAACAAAAAAGTTTATTGCAGCATATAAACAAACCTTTATACAGCAAGTAACGACTTCCAATATATTCATTAGTAAAGTGGCTCTAGATGAAATAACGGCAGTGAACGATCAGTACCAGCCTGTCTCTCTAAACAGAGCGTACTCACACCCACGCCCGCGTAACCACAGATCACGCCGCCGTGGTCTGGGGGTAAATTTCGCTCCCGCACACCAGACTAGGCCCCCCTCGGCAGCAGCTCAAGCTCGCTCGCGCGATACAGTGACACAAAATCTTACATCACTGCGACAACATTACACATATCACCTCCACACACGTGCACGCATACACGCTTACACATGCAAGTGGAAGGGTTTTATTTTTTCCCTTATCAAACTGAAATAGTTTAGAATATTATCCGATACGAAATATATATAAGGGTTGTTGAGGTATGTATGCTTGGTACACATATATGTTTCAACAACTCATATATGTATGAATAGTTATTTTAGCTTAGGTTAGCTCACATAGGTCGCGAATTGCATGTATCAGGCAACAGCCAAAGCCGAGGTGTGCCGCGCACCCTTGAGCTAGTTGTCAAAATAAAATCGGCTGAGTGCCTTAAGCGCTCGCCTTAGTAGTCCGGTGAAGCTGTTAAGACCTTGCTTGGTCAATAGCGTAGTCAGTTCGAAAAAAAGTAAAGTAGAAATGAGTTAACGGCTGTAAATCGCCACTACAAGGTCACTTACTACTCTATCAATATAACCACGAGATCTAAACATAACAAATAAAGTATGGTATATATGAAATACTAGTTACCTGACAGAGAGGTAGAAATACTTCTCCGATGGAGTCATCCCTAGAAAATCGATCGTAGTCAAAGACGTGTAGGTGAAGTACCTGATTAGAGAATCTTAATATTAGATCATTTCAAAATTTGTCAGATACCAATTCTTATATGTATTGTAAAGCTTAGACAGATTAGATCGCATCCAAGGCAACAGCCGAAGCCGAGGTTCGGCCACTCTGGCACTCTTGAACTTGTTGCCAAGCGATGAAGTGCCTTAAGCACTCGCCTTACCGATTTGCCGGACTGTAAATTTAAGCACCATGTCAAGCGGGTTTTAGTGTGGAAAGGCTACTATAGAGTGGATCAATACGTGAACGATGGTGACGTCTGGAATTGACTCATCTGTGCATCCACTAAAAACGGTATTGTAACGTATAATGTATTTGAAATATTTTAAAAAGATGTACCCGATCGAGTTTCTTGCCGGTTCTTCTCGGTGACTGGGTTGTTTTCCGAACCGGTGGTAGTTTTGACGTACATAAGCGCCTTATTAGGGCTTAAAGTGAATAAACTATTTTTGATTTGATTTGCCTTAGTAGTCCGGTGAAGCTGTGAAGACCGGTCATAACAAAAACGTAGTCAGTTCGAGGAAAAAACATCATTTCATTACATCAATATCCAAACCGATCTTACATTTTTTTACACACAAATGCAGTAATTAACTAGTTGATTGAATCATGCAAACCATGCTCTGAAGTATGGAAATCAGGAAAAACATCTCACTAGTAAGAACTATATTAAAGGCTTTTTTATTGTACTGAAAGATATGCTATTATTATTCTAGGACGAGCTTCACCTTTCATTTAAGCAAAGTATTTTAATAAAATCATAATAAGACCAACTAATCGTCTATTTATTTCTCCAAATAATGTATTTTAAAATGAGCGTGGTTACGTCCGATGGTTTCGAAAATTCACCTACGTTCTTTAATAGTTTAATTTCTTGTCTTACCCGACTTTGCAGCTTTTGTATAGGGAACCCCTCGAAATAAAAGGTCTCGTTCCATCGAGGATTCAGAGTGCGTCTCTTGATCTTGGTCTCCAATCGGTGCTTTTTATCTGGGAGTAGAGTCACGCGGACGTAGGGGTCCGATGTACCACTCAAATCCTTTGCTGGGAGATCTTTGCCCTGGAAGTAATAATGGTTGTCTCATATTATGACATAAAGAATCATAGCTCGTGCACTCATGCTATACAATCCCATAGAATGAGTAGGGTTGATTACGAATTAGCACATGAACCATTTATTTTAACCTATCAGTCATATAAGGTTGGTACATTTAGCATATTAGATGATCAGCTTCCTCCTACAATACTTTTTATATCATAGGAGGCAAACGAACAGGCCGGTCATCGGATGGTAAGTGATCACCGCCGTCCATAGACACCAGCAACACCGGGGAGTCGCAAGTGAGTTATCAGCCTGCGTTTTGTTTAGGGGAGGTTGACCTTCGGCAATTTCACAGACCGAACGAAACGCAACAATGCAAGCACTATTACTTCACGTCGGTGTTTCTGTGTATCGGGTGGTACTACCGCGGGCGAGCTGACCCATTGATGCTGAAACCAGCAATAGCTTCAGCGTGCCTCTACCACCTACAACTGTTAGGGACTTGATTTTTATATCGTGTATTTTGTATTTATGTACATTAAAAATATTTATAAAATATATGTAAACGCATCACTTCTGAATAGCTGCATATATTTGGCTAATTCTTTTTTGTTGTTTTGGTAATTTTCAGGACAAGGTTTGTATGAAAAAAATGTTTGAATAATCGAGGGAGAAAGTGAAAAAAAGGGGTTAAAAAAATGTCCATACCAAAAAGTGTGTGACTAAGTGAGATAGAAGATAGTAAGGAGATCTTTATAAATATTGACAGAATTGACATTCTGTTGCTAATTAATATCATTAAAAGTCGTGTCGTGGGGTGTAAGGGGTGTCGAATAACATCATAAGACTTGAGACACCCAAGCCAACCTCACCTGCACGTGGTGCACCCTGCTGAATAACGAACGAGGCAATGGCGAAAGAGGGGTGGTAGGGCTTTACAGCCTGACTGGGTCACAACCACCATGTATATGGCGAAAAAGCCCGTCATAGTGATTCGCCTCTGCGGGTCGCGTTTTGGGATCAGCCTGTGCATATCCAGCTTTTCACAGGCCGGTATGACAGCGGCGACCGGCGATGAATAGTGTGTCTCTCAGTGGTCGCCATTGTTTTTAAATTGTACTGTGCTTACCGACAGGCATAGTGCAGTCATTTTGCCGTGCTACAATAAAAAAAAAGATTTTGACTTATTTTCTTCGTGAGTAAATCCGTATGGTCATTTACAATAGCTATTTCTTTTCTAAACCTGTTCTAAATCTGTTAACTATAATTACGTCATCATTTTCTTCACAATTTATTGGCACAATCATAACATTACCCGTCAGTAATTTATCATCATTTTTCACAACAAACTTTTCAAAGAGCTGATTTCTTTGTTCCATCAAAACTCGTTTGAACTCGAGGGTCTCAGAAAATCTTCCCAATTTGTCTCAGCTCACAATGATATTCCCTACGTAATTGACATCTAGTATCCGGTTGACCAAACCAAATATTGTATTACTTCGTTATCCGTGTTTGTTTGTTTCTATAATAATATCTTGTTCGAGTCGTGCAGCCTTTATTTGCGTTTTTATTTTGCGTTGATTAGAGCCTATATTAAATGTATTCAACTACAATGTTTGTCTATCTATCGGCTCTTTATGTTTAAGCAAATTTCATAAAATACCAGTGGAAATTTTAAAATATTCTATGTTTACACCAATTTTAAATACAACATAGAAAAGGATACATTAGCTCTAATCACAACCATCAATTGTTTTTTAAGTACCGTTCACACCAAAAGCAAATTTAGATTTCAATGCGACAAGATTACAGTATCCTTAATTATATTGAACATAAAAACAACCGGATACTCTTAATGCTGACATTACTATAATGTCGGATATCGTGCAAGAACATTTAGGCTCAAATACTAGATCTGAACTTTTCAAATAACGACACCATCTACATCTGTAGTCTTGTGATGTAACACTTTGGATGCGAGTCTAAAGAATATAGATAGCCAACTGTAACCTTCAATTAAAAAATTGATTACCAATATATACTGTGTAAATTAGTTATCATTTATTATATTGCCATCTTCAAAGCCATTATAGAAGATTGCAGAATTAGGGAGGAAAGTGTCAGTACTTATGGAAACCGCAGAAACTCGAGTCCACGCTTCCTTTAGGAATGGAGCCTTACAGAATAGCTGCATGGCCTTTACTTCAAAACTTAGTTTAACAAAGACTTCGGAAGTTGGACATTCGCCAAGATCGGAAACTTTTCGTAGCCTTTACACATTTCAAAGGATCTTACGACCAACGAAAATATCTCTTATTATAGAATAGAATGGACAATAAATTGAGATCAGTTACACAGGTCAACATTACTGGTAAATCCAATCATCATATGGTTACGTTTGTTTGTATATTCGAAACACCAACAAAATATAGACTAAGATAGATTAATCTAAAGGAGACCAATCTTAATTACTACTCATTGCATGCTGTGAACAGATAACATAAGTTATAAATTTGGAACCGAACAGGTATAACCGTGTTCCAGCAACTGTATTTGAAGGCTAGTCTCTCTCTAGGTTTACCGTGTCTGCCATGATATTATAACTATATATACGTCATAAGAATTTCCATAGTGTCTTGTTAAAACTTGGTTAACTACCTTCTTTTTAACTGCTGCCCCGTCAATTCGCCCGTAACTAAGCAACATATAACTATTTCTTTCTCGTCACCGATATTGAAAATATGCCCCTCTTACTTTCACATTTTATCTAAGATAGTTTACGTATGTGTGCGTTTTCGTGGCATTGGTTTTGTCAAAATAGCATGTATGTTTGTTTTTATATTATAGAAGGCAAACGAACAGACGGATCACCTGATGGTAAGCGATCACCGCCGTCCATAGACACTAGCAACACCAGGGGAGTTGCAAGTGCGTTGCCAGTCTGTGTTTGGGGGAGGGAGGAGTAAGGGAAGAGGGAGGGGGGAGGAGGAGATGGGCCTCCGGCGCTCTCACCAACCGATCGAAACGCAACAATACAAACACCGTTACTTCACGTCGGTGTTTCTGTGAGAGGGTGGTACTACCCCGGGCGGACCGACCCATTCATGCTGAAACCAGTAGTAGCTTCAGCGTGGCTCTACCACCTCTTAAATATGTAACGTATCTGGTGTAGATACGTAGATTTTAGTTATAATATTGTAGTCAAATGACAAGACATACATTAAATAATGCTCTAGTGCGAACATAATAAAATTTGGTCCTCACCTGAATGATTCTCAGTATTAGAGTGGTGTTCTGGAAGTCGTACTCCAAAGAGAAGTGTATCTGACCGACGTTCTCCGACGGTTCCGAATTATCAATGTACATGTCCACCAGCGAGATCGAGCGGTTCTGCAGGAACGCCATCTGTTAGCCCAGAGCGGAAACACTTTAAAGTACTCTCGCTATGGACTGTCTTTTAATAATAGATCATTTACGCATGTGCACGAAATTTTACAGCGTCGGCGTGCATACGCCTGCATGGGAATGGGTTTTAAATAGGATATAAAGGAAAATGAAGCGTTTTATATATTTAACTTATCATATATATAGTTAAATGATTTAAAAATTGATAAAAACGAGTTTAAATAATTCTAGTCTAATAAAATTTCACCAGAAAGTATTGCGTATAGTTTTACCTAGGCTTAAAATTTATAGCGGCGGCGCGGCGTGCACACGCCTGCATGGGAAGGGATTTAAAATAAGGCATAAAATAATATAAAGCCTTTAAAATATTTAAAATATGATATATACATGTATAGTTAATTGATCAACAAAATATAAAACCAACTTTAAAATAATCTATTCTTAATAAATATGCACACGAAATGTCTTTCACCGTAATTAGGTAGGTAAGATACCTAGGCTTAGATTGTCAGACCTAAACCTACCAATTTATTATGTTTCATACATTTCCTATTCGATTTTGAGTAACTACCTAATTAACATACTTGAAAGTATCTTATTTCCAATTAAAAAAAATTCAAATCTCTTCATAAATGACAAAGTTCTAAGGTAACAAAAATTTAAAAAAAATACAACCGATATCAAAACATTATTTAAATTCGGTCAAAAAATATTTATACACTGCAATATGATATTGAATAATTAAACGAAAAACATGACTTGATACAGCAACCAATATTGAAAGGAGATATAAATAAAAAGGATGTCTTTTGGTACAACATAGAGGTTAATAATAAAACCTCTTTTATATTCAACTCTTTTCATATAAATTAATAGTAAGGTTTTATAAAAAAATCACTTACAACGGAAAAACACTCCAGTGGATATAAAAAGGTGAGTGCTCAAATAAAAATCTGCCACTCAAACGTGTAAGGCTAAATAACACTCGTAAAAGTGAATCTACTATTGAAATACTACGTACGTAACCTCTAAATACTCAAGACTACGCAATATTTCCCCGTTTTATCTCCTACATACAGCTACATATATAAAACCCGGGAAGATATTCCAGGAAATAATCGGATACCTTAGTATACTACGTGTATTGATTATTTTTGTAATTTATTTTAAAAGCACATCTTAACCAATATCTATGGTATTAGTACTTTTATGAGTAGCTAAAAACTAAACAAATTATCTAAGCATTTAAACACGTACACAGAACTGAAATTTACTAAATAGTTTATGTCAAATAACGCCAATAAATATGGAAAACGTGCAATATGCTAAGTAATTCATGCAATAAAATTTATTTCGGTCGTTTTTACTACGAAGCAGCAGATGTCTAGCTGTTTATATATAGATAGACTGCATTGATCACTTAAAATCAGATAGATTTGCCTGTTTGTTACTCCCTGACATAAAAAAATTAACGATTCACCTTTATTCATAAGACAAAATTGAATTAAAAAATTGATCGTAAGTTCAAGATAACGGAAAGAAAATCATATAAATAAATAATATACTGTAAAGAAAACGAAAAAAATTACGCAGGACATTCTAACGTATAATAATAGTTGGACATACATACATATGCATATTATATTATTAAACAGTAGTTTAATAGCATTGATTTGTAAATTCAAAGGATGATGCTCATTTGCTAAATCCCAAAATGTAGCATAAAGTGTAATATATTATATAATTTATTTAGAGTTATCGTTATTGTTAATACGAAAAAATAGCACCTTCTAAAAGCTACTACTACTGGCAGTATGAAATACAAAACACATATATGTTTCAACAACTCATATATGTATGAATAGCTACCTTAACTTAGGTTAGGTAGGTCGCGAATTGCATGTATCAGGCAACAACCCAAGCCGAGGTGTGCCGCGCACCCTTGAGCTAGTTGTCAAAATAAAATCGGCTGAGTGCCTTAAGCACTCGCCTTAGTAGTCCGGTGAAGCTGTTAAGACCTTGCTAGGTCAACAGAGTAGTCAATTCGAACAAAGAAAGAGTTTTTAGCATTCATTCAATTAAAACAAATGCAATTATTAGGCACGCCCACAATAATGCAGTAGAATTATTTCTTTACGATTTTCTAACATTGATTGTAAAAATACTTCGTTACACAGTTAACAGATGGCGTTGTTACATTGAATTATTTTGAAAAATGAACATTTAATATTTTTCTTCAAAATAATTACAGATAAATAATAAAACAGAACTTCTTTAACCATAGGTTACTTACTATTGAACTGTCGTAAACCTAAATATTTCGACTACAATATGTACATTTCCTACACGATTTAGGAGTTCCTAAGAAGAAGGTAACAAGTGTAATTAAAATCCTCCTTGAAAATATTCCCTATCAAATAAAAAAAAAGAATTTATCGCTATATAAATAACCAAGTTCTGATAACCTTCTCCTTCTTGAAGTCCGTTAACAACAAATTTAAATCTTGAAGTATAAAATTACGATACAATTCAATTCTAGAATTCTACCACTTTCTTTATAAATGAGTTTAACAAAATTATCAAGCAGTATTAAGAAATAACTTTCTTCCTAATTCTAGACTCATTACGGTAGAAATACATTATCAAGATCACAATATATTGCTTCTTAAATTAGTGAATTATCAAGCACAATTCATTGTCTCGGAATAACATAGATTAAACTTGTGACAGAGGGTAAAGTACCCCTAAATTGAAATGTAAGTCTCGGGCTTTTGTCAAAGAAACCACAAATGAAAAATTCATAAATGAAACTCATCATAGCTGAAATTCGAAGCTTGAATTATTAATAAATTTAGACTAAACTGTCCAAAAACACAAGAGCTTAAACTCCATTCAAAAGGAAATAAGACCTTATAAAACAGTCGTCAAAAGACTGTTGCCAGCATAGCTAAAAGAATAATACCGTATTGACTACAAAATATTTTTTTTTGTTTCGAACTGACTACGCTAATATACCTAGCAAGGTCTTAACAGCTTCACCGGATTACTAAGCCGAGTGCTTAAGGCACTCAGCCGATTTTATTTGACAACTAGCTCAAGGGTGCGCGGCACACCTCGGCTTGGGCTGTTGCCTGAATCATGCAATTCGCGACCTATCTGAACTAAGCTAAGCTATATATTCATACTTATATGAGTTATTGAAACATATATCAACCAAGCATACATACCGCAACAACTCTTATATGTATTTTGCACATAAAAATTTGAAAATACTGATTATCCGATACGAAATATACATAAGAGTTGTTGAGGTATGTATGCTTGGTACACATATATGTTTCAATAACTCATATAAGTATGAAAAATTGAACAGCAACAAATTATATGACACATATTTCTGAATAGGTTTTGACGCATTCTTAGTCGGTTATGTAGTGGATTTTATATTTTATTCGTAATCTTGTGTGATTTAACACTATATTTTTTATTAATATTAATATTAGTGGTGTTTTATGTATATGGTTCGACTATCATGCACAGGTGAAGTGGGTGGGAAATAATATCACGGAACGTGAAATTCTGAGACAAAAACTCAATGGAAACTTCTAACAAGAGTCTAACAATGGTAGCTACCATCTTAACATTGAAATTATTATTACAAAACACAATTAACACTGTCACCTACTTGACAATGGCAGTAATGATCTAGAAGATAAAAAAAAATATTATGTAAAATAATTTAAAAAATTAGTTAGATATTTCAAATCATAATCTTAAAAAATCACCCTTAGGATTAATATTAAACACCATATTTCATTATATATTCCACAATTCATGTAGATTTTTATCTGGCACACATAATTTATACGGTAAATATAATTAAAATAAATAAAAGTTATTGAATTCTATAAAGTACTCTATCTACTCTATCTAATAGGGAAAATCATATAAAGAAAGTTTGTTAAATAAAGGCATCAATCAGCATTCTCTATTGATTTACAATATTACCTATATCTCGCAAGCAGAAGCAAATACATTACAATATTCTTATAGCACGATTTAAGAAACTTAAAAAAAAGCTAAAGTTAAATCTAGAATTCTATAAAGACTTAGTTCTTTGTTCATCTAAATTTGCTAAAATCTGCACGCATTTATCTCTAGACTATTATATCTATATTTCTATTTTAATTTATTGGTCTACGTTTTCTATGATAATTAATTATAGTGTTATTTATTGATTATAAATAATTTAATTCTAATATCACACACCTGTCCTGAAAAGGGATTGATATTAAATTCTATTCTATTATTGTTTTAAACTATTCCAACAAACACGTGATTATGTGCTTAAAAAAGGCAATTATCAGCGACGTCTGTAAACATCTAAGCAATATTATAAATAGAAGCATGTCATTTATTATATAAGCGTTGTTTTTGTCTATTCTTATTATTAATATTCTCTCTGTTTTTTCTTATACAACCTCCTCTACCTACCATTTTTGTAGGAGAAAGCATGGAAAGAGAATCCATCGTTAATGAAGAAGATAGAACGTAACAAATGAAATTGAGAAGTACACAGAAAACACTAATTGTAAAAAGGACAGTTTTCAACAACACATTTTGTTCTCAATGTCAAATATTATAACTTTAAAAAAAAAAATTATATAGGTACAAGCACTTCAATAGGACGTGTTTAGGTGTCTGCCAGAATCGTGTTATAAAATCATTTGTTTGTTTGTATTTGATTGAATATTAACGTCATCGTTTGTTTGTATTCCGTGATGTATTAATTTGAACTGAGATTGAACGATTTTATTAGATATATATGTATCAAATATTTTTGATTTTGGGCATAGAAGTAATCTTTACTAACAAATCTATATATATCTCTTTTTAAACTTTCCAATACACATGTATTTACAATATATTAATAACGAATATCATATTACAGAAGTGTTGTCTGTTTGTATGTTCAAATTTAATACAGAAATGGCTCTAACGATTTTTATGAAATTTGTACATTGCAGTATATATGATTCCTGAATTTAAAAGCAATAAGTATTGTCAAGGATACTCTTAGAATTACGTATGTCTGTTGGCGATAAACACATAAACTAGTTAACGGATTTTCATGCGGCTTTCACCAGTAGATAAAGTATTCATGAGGAAAGTTTAGGTATATATTGTCAAGGTTTTTTTTGTTATCATGGTGAGACAACGGTTTCCAAAACCGCTGGTTAGCATATAAGAAAGATAAGAACAAAAGTGGTAATTAACCATTGCTTTTAAAAGTCCTTATAATTCATTGTTCGTGTACCAATGATGCCCTTAAACAAATGAGTAAAAATAGGCCAAATCGTTTTAAAGTTAAATCCAATATACATAGTTTTAAACGTTACATTCACGACTAGTTTCCTATAAAATTACCAATTACTATTAATTTAGAAAAAAAACAAATCTCTACATGTACTATAGAATTACTAATATAGATATGTATAATAAAATAAATAAAAACAGCCTGTAAGTATTCCAATGCTGGGCGAAATGACACATTTCCCATGAAAGCCATGAACCTAATTACCACTCCTCTCAAACGCTTTCATTCTTTAAGAAAACAGGGTGTATCGTAAAGACATACGATAGAAGTGAAACAGGTATTTTAATTTAATTTTTTTACAAAAATTCAACGTCTCGTGTTCACAGATTTGCAGCTATAAGATGGTTGCTAGGAAGGCGTGCGTTAAAAAAAACTACCAAAATCCTATGGTTTTTCATCACGATGTCATTTTTTTTCCTTCACCAAAAACTCCAACGCATTAAGATCCGAACATACTGATTTTTTTTTTTTTTCTCGAACTGACTACGCTATTAACCCGGCAGGGTCTTCACAGCTTCACCGGACTACTAAGGTTGGTGCATAAGGCACACAACCGATTTGGGTTTTAGGTAACATACACAAGGGTGCACGCACACCTCGGCTTGAGCAGTTACCTGGAAAAAGACGCGTCTGTCCTAGATAACTATTCTAAGCTATGCATACATATATACATTTGTGAATCATACAATCGAAATTGCATGATTCACAAATGAATACGTGTATATCGGATTGAAACGAACTAAAACTATTCGATTCAGTTCGATGAGGGAAAAAAAAACAAAACCCTCCCACCATGTGTATATATGTGCACGTGTGTGAGAGAGATGATCTCATATGTGTGTTCAAGTGATGTAGGTGAGTCACTGCATCGCGATAATAATATCACGAGGGCTCCGCGCGGGGACGACCTAGGCTCGAGATATTACTGAGACCCGCGATGTATGCGGGAGCTAAAAAGGATCGATTACAAAAGCGCGGGTGCAACACGCATTTAATAAGATCGAATTTAAATTAACTTAACGGCGACGGCGCCGAAATCTAAAAATAGACATAACAAAAATTATTATTATTGAACGGTCGTTTTTAAGGGAAGATAGACGTAAATACGCGATTTACTCTATCTTATATGAGTTATTTATTTTGAACAGCTGCGCGTGCGAGCC
>MU159016.1:307909-367889 GCA_015888305.1 Antheraea pernyi
GATCCGTCGCCAGTGCGACCCCCGTCGGAGAAACGGCCGACTCTCTGGCGGGTTACGCTAGGCTTACGCAGGTACAGGGGGCACTGCCTGGGCGGACCGTCCTTCCCCCATACTCGTGGGACCAAAATGTCTAAAAAAATTTCGTTAATTTTTAAGGCTTAAGGAGGGAGGGGGTAAAACACGATCCGCTGCCAAGGCGGCGGAGACGGAGGCCGCTTTAGCAGCTGTGGATGTGGCGGAGGCCGCAAAGGCTGCATTATATACATATTCATAAAGTCCATTAATCAGTCAAACGTATGACGAGCTGCAGAATATCAATATTACATGTACACAGGCCCCTATACCACGCGTCGGTAGTTTGACGTAAGCCGCGCCGGCACAATATGTCGGTCATCCTTGCTAGCGTGTCATGACGCGAAACTATAAATTTATCTCCTGCCAAAAATACCGCTCAACGCGCCTAAAGAAGTTTTCGCTTCAAAAAGTCTCACGAATTTTATAGTATTAGTTTACACAATTAACAGCTCTCAAGCTGCACTGTGCTTTTTGTGCCGCCGCCGGAAGGAGTGCCGAGCACTTCATGGGGGGTGCGACCTGTAGGCCGCCCCCTGTGAAAGGTCGCTTGGCTCCACTGGCAGCGCGACCTCCTCAGAGGTCAACGTAGGCGTTGGGTGGACGTGGGGAGGTTCGCCTCCTACGTTCGTCCTTAAGCCGGACCAAGGGGGATGGGTCGGGGGGCCCGTCTCTCCATTGCACTGGTTCGGCCGTCTGGGAGGCAGTCTACGCGTGCCAGGCTGTCTCTCTTTAGCGGGAGGCCCAGGATCTTCTTTCTGGGCCGGCCGTCGGGGCGACATGCGGAATTCCTTGACATCCCGTGTCCCCCATCATGGCGGTTGCGGGCACCCATGGGGTTTTAGTCCGTGCGAGTCGGACATAACCCACTCTCACCCCCGGGAGGGTGGTGTATCCAGTAGGATTTCCCCATGTAAAAAAAAAAAAAGGGTTTTACAGCCTGACTGGGTCGCAACCACTATGTATATGGCGTAAAAGCCCGTCATAGTAATTCGCTTCTGCGGGTCGCGTTTCGGGATCAGCATGTGCATATCCAGCTTTTCGCAGGCATGACAGCGGCGACCGGCGATGAACAGTGTGTCACTCGGTGGTCGCCATTGTTTTTGGATTGTTCTGTGCTTACCATCAGGCATAGTGCAGTCATATTGCCGTGCTACAATAAAAAAAAACAGTAATCTGATTATCTCACATTTTGCTAATTTTTTTTCGAAATGAAATATCACGAAAAATATATTACGTGATTGCCAAAGCCCCATATCCCTCTTACATGAGATTCAGTAAGATTCAGCTTGACAACCCCTTCCAATAAGCTCCTCGAATATTTAATCGACTTCCTATAACAAAAGGGCCTCATAAAAGTTAACTTGTCCATATCATATTCAGGTCTTGTCTCAACATAGTCATTTCAGTCTCATTAGACCATCAAAACTTATATAATCATATATATGAATTGCACTATTATAATATCAACATAGTACTCACCATGTCTATAGTTAATAGCACGCCACGGCAGAGGTCTGCTCCTAATTTGCCGGATGATTACGTTTGGTCCAATTAATGAACTGTATTTATAAAATCTATCTAAAAAAAACCCAAAAAGATATTGAAATAATATCGTTTTTCGTCTCGCATTTTTAAATTTGGGCCGATAACTGTTGTTTACATATTGATAAATAGGCAGTGGTTAATCGTTTTTTATAAATCAGAATAGAAAAATAGGATTTCAATTGATATTTATTTTTAATAAATTTTTGACGTTGCATTTTTGACTTTAAAAAAAAAATCTAAAAACACGATAATTAAAAAATTGTTCGCTTTTGCATATGGGGGTTAAAATTATCACAAATAGTCACCCCTAGCACCATCTTACGGGAATACGTCGAATTACCAATATCCTTGTATATAATTATTCTGTCCGTGTGTGATTGAACGCCTAAACGGTATGACAAATTTTGTAAATTTTTTGGTGTGTGTTCAGGTGGACTCAAGAATGGTTTAGATTAACAATTGGACCCGATAAGTGGCACTGCGGTTGATTTTTAGCTCTTCTTTATTAACCAGCCAAGACAATGTGTGTCGCGACCGCTAGTAAAAATATATAAGCCGCTGTAGCTTATAACTTGTACCACGCGTTTAACAACCGCTTTACGCATGCACGCAGAATTATGAATAATTCATTTGGAAACTAACATAGATAGGGCTGTGATGAACGATTTATGAATGCAGGGATCTTTAATGTCTTGTTTTAACCTTTACTAAAAGTAAATTATCTAAGGGTACGAACATCTATTTAATAGAAATATTATTATGCCTATCTAACAAGGGGTTATATCCTATAGATGTTCGATGGAACGTAGACAACGTTGTATGAAGTTTCATAATATCAAAGTGGTTTATTCCATACTAATTCATGTCCGATATCTATTTGTTTTTTTTTTTAAATCATAGGAGGCAAACGGACAGGTGGGTCATCTGATGTTCAGTGATCACCACCGCCCATAGACACTTGCAACACCAGTGGAGTTGCGAGTGTGTTGCCAGCCTGTATTTGGGAGAAGGGGGATTGGGGAAGAGGGAGTGGGGAGAGGGGTGGGGAGGAGTTGGGTATCCGGCGCTCTCACTGACCGAACGAAACGCAACAATGCAAGCACTGTTACTTCACGTCGGTTTTCTGTGAGTGGGTGGTACTACTCCGGACGAGCCGACCCATTCATGCTGAAACCAGTAATAGCTTCAGCGTGGTTCTACCACTTCGGATATAATTTAATAAATATATGCCGTTATGTACGCATCATTTATTCTGACATATACTATCCATTTCAGGGATTACTAACTGGAATAAATAAACAGACCAAAATTTTTAAAAAATTGTTTCGTTTCTACTATTTAAGTACCGTATATAATTCCATATCCGTTTAGTAAAAGCTTGTTATTTTGATATTAACAGCGCACACTTTAATTTTATTTATTTGTATAGATTAAATTAGATTAAATAAAAATGTATTGTACTAGTCGTAAGGGACCATTCTCCCTGCGAATGCGGTCTAGACGACGGTTCTTCAGATCATATATTCATTAATTGTCCGAGAAACAAATTCTCCCTTTATGATGTCCTCCCTCCTAATATTCCCCGGCCTACTAATGTTACGAATGTTTTAGCTTTAGTGAATAATAATCCTTTAATTTTACATGACTTATTTATTAAAATAAACAAAATCAAACTTTAATCAGATTGTCTATTTCTTAATCGATATATATCTAAATTGGCCTATATGTATATTTTTTTAGAAACATGCGATAACTAAATAAAAAATAAAATAAATAACCGGTTTGCTTCGTTTATGACACTATCTGGCACAGACAGCGCACACTCTGTATCGACATAACATTGGCGGAATTGTGTATTGCCTACACACGGTTATTTGCTGTAATAAATATTTAAGTTATAGTAAAATGGATATTGTATAAATAGGTACTCTAATATTTGCCCATATACATTTCCATAGTAATAGCTTGAACATTACTATTAATCAGCGAAAAAGCCCGTTATAGTGATTCGCTACCGCGGGTCGCGTTTCGGGATCAGCCTGTGCATATCCAGCCTTTCGTAGGCCGGTATGACGGCGGCGACCGGCGATGGATACTGTGTCACTCGGTGGTCGCCATTGTTTTTGGATTGTACTGTGCTTACCATCAGGCATAGTGCAGTCACTTTGCCGTGCTAGTATACGAAAAAAAAACCGCGTTGGAGTTTATAAGGGAGCGTTTATTTGACATTTCAATTATTTTGCTCTTACAAGAAGCGCTCGCTACGTTGCGCGATTTTAAGCGGACGCCGCGCGGTTATCACGCACTCCTGTCTCTGATGTTCGGGTGTAATAGCAAAATAAGCTTTAATCCTTTAGCAGTTACGTTTAAAATTATATTAGAAATCAAATCCTTCATTTAATAACAATAAATATACAAAGTATAAAATGGTACTAAATATTTTGCTATACCGTTCGTTCGAAAATTCGTTAAAAACTTTTCTATAAAGCGTCAATAGAACTACAAAATTGTTATTTAAGTTTTTATTCTATCTTTGATAATTCTAGTACCCTTCAAATTAGCCCTAATGGTAAATTTTGAGATCTTTTTCAATTACTCGTTCAAAAGATATCAAATATTAATAAAAAAATATCCATTGCTTAGTTTTTTCTTAAAAATGGTTGAGATTTGATCATTTTTTCAAACGTCCGGTTTCGCATGAAATACCTAAAATTCATAACATACTTATGTATAACTTATACTTATACTTTTGTATAAATAGAAAGATAAATAACATATTTACATAACGACATAAAAATAACGTAACATAATTAAAGGAATAACATTTTCAAAAGACAATACGACAATATGTACGTAGGTTAGTCAGAATGAAGGAAGCGTATTCATAATATCCATAAATCCGTTGTAATCATTCAGAATTCCATTTGTAATCTTACATTATTCATGAGAGCAGTGGAATATGCCAGTTATACGTTCAGCGTCAGATTTCATTCGAGTAATATGATTTATCTCGTCTACATTTCCTTTGAGTTCTTTTAATATCGGTCACGGTTTCTCTGAAAACTGTCCTGGATTAAATCCTTACCAATATTTATAAATTTCAAAGAATTTTAAGTACACGGGTTAGAATTACTTACAAGTCTCTTTAAGTTATTCTAATTACTTATGAATAATTTAATTAATCCCATATTCCGTGTTTCAGGCTCACGGAGACCAATAACAGTTTTTTAGGTAACAGTGTTAGGTTTTATAACAAAGTCCCACAATACATTTCCGATTTACCGGATAGTGAGTTCAAGCACCATGTCAAGCGGGTTCTAATGTCTCAAGGCTATTATAGGGTGCATCAATATGTGAACGATGGTGACGTATGGAAATGACGCCCATCTCTGTGACTCCACCAAAAACGAATGTAACTATATATGCTTGTAAAAATATGCAACACCAGGGGAGTCGCAAGCACTGTTACTTCACGTCGGTTTTCTATGAGAGGGCGGTACTATCCCTGGGCAGCCGACCCAGTAATTATAGCTTCAGCGTGGCTCTGCCACTTCCTAAATATATATCTAACTATACAACATGGTTTTATTAACACAAATACAGCACCGTTTGACAAAATCTTTAATAAATATAATTATTCACGTACTTATATGCAACACAACTCGGAATTTATATTTTTCAAAATTCAAATTTATACATCCTATAAATGATTATTTATGTGTATATATAGGAACGCTAGCACAATTACCGCCTCCAGCAAACTCGCGTCCACGCTTAATGCAAAACGAAGCGGCATTTGGTTATATTTTTATCGAAAATAAATCGACATTTCATGTCACTATCGGAATATGTCAAAACGGCCATCACAGCGTGTCGCTATTGTAACCAAAAATAAAATAGCAGCATTATCACGATATATCTAACTCTGTCCATTCCCAATATTCATTAGTATTATGATTTTGCCCTGTTATCTCCAGCTGATGCCTCGACTCTTCCATTATTGCTTAAATTGCAAATTCACCCTTGGTCTTAAAATGAAATTGCTGCAATGTATCGTATATAACGCTATACAGATATATACGCAGACTCTTCAGACATTGGAGCACTGATGGTCTATAATTTTAACAATAAATTTAAAGGAGTTAACTAGATACGACTTAACCATTGAAATAAAGTTATAAATGCTACTATAATAGGTAAAAAAAATTGGTTGTTTTTTTGAAAAGCATAAAGTTAGATAAACTAGTTTTAAAAATTCTTATCACGATGGAAACGTATACTATTTTTTTTTAATTACATCAACCCAAGCGACATCATATATAATAAAAATATAAACGTAACGTGTACTTTTTCGATTTTCTATAAAAAAATTGTTGCAGGTGTCCAGGAATAAGTAATAGAATACATTTCAATCATTTTAGAAATGTCTGTCTGTTTGTCTGTTTGTATGAACACGCATCACTGCTAAAGTACTGGGTACACAATAAAATCTCATATACGAAAATCATAAAGCATATCCTCGGGAGTAACATAGGCTTTGTTTCATTAAAATCGGTCCACTCTATCAAAAGTTATTGTAATTTTAATGGCGCCGTGACTTAAGTATGAGAGAACAGTAGATACGCAAATGGACTAAATACGTTCAGATGACTTTATTGGTCATTGTTGTGTACATAAGGTTCCACATGAACGAAGTAGCGGGCACAGCTAGTATATTATATTGTTATTCGAACAGGAACCATTCACTGACAACTGCTAGCTTCGAGTAGCAGTAGGCGGGGCACAATAATCATAGAACGGGCGAAGGTAAGTATTTTTCGAGTGGCGACCGCTGACCGAAAGACACAGCGTGGGCAAACTCTTAAGAATATGGACCAAAACCAACGGAAACAGTAACAATGAAATTTAGAAAAAGCTCTATGAATAATATTTTGAAGCGATATTGAATATGATACAGGCGATTAATGTATTTTCGAAATTTATATAGATGATGAAAATTGGGACGTAGAAAATCATCACGGTAATTTGACGGTTTCTCAAGCTCGAATGGTTTATGTTTATGTTTATCATATGTCAAGTTTATGTTTATAATGCTGAAACTAAAGACCAAGCGCCTGCCAGCAAAACTTTAAAGGCTTTATTAGGTAAGAGTATATAAACGACGAGAAGTGTTTAGGATTTGGTTTGGTTAACGGGAGATAGGTCAGGAGCATGTCACTTTTTACCACTGGGTTAGTCATCTAGGAGACAGTCGAAGTGTACTAGTCTGTCTCACTACAGCGCAGGAGACGTGACACCAGGCCGGGCCGGCCGCCAGGACGACATGAGGAGTGCAAGTATCATCCCTTGTTTTTTTTTTATAGTGGCACGGCAAAATGACTGCACTGTGCCTGATGGTAAGCACAGTACAATCCAAAACCAATGGCAACCACCGAGTGACACATTATCCATCGCCGGTTGCCATTGCCATGCCGGCCTGCGAAAAGTTGGATATGCACAGGCTAATCCCGAAACACGACCCGCAGAAGCGAATCACTATGACGGGCTTTTTAGCCATTTACATGGTGATTGCGACCCAGTCAGGCTGTAGAACCCTGCCACCCCGCTTTCGCCATTGCCTCGTTCGTTATTAAGCAGGGTGCTCCCTGTTATGGCGGTTGACGGTACAATGATAAAAGTTCGACATTATCCACTCTCTCCCCTGGGAGGGTGGTGTGCCAATTCAGCATTTCCTTACGTAAAAATGGGTTTGATTTGAGATATGGCGTGCATGTGAGGCGAGACAATTATTGTTACGTTTTCGAAATATAACTGGAGTGATTAACATTTTGTTTAATTCATTATCATGCGTTAATAATAGCTTATAAATCTTTTAAAATAACTCGAAACGTTTTAAGTTAATCCAGGTTAAAACACCTCCACGCCGTACGTGGTTCAGGTGAATGACGTGCATGTTAGCTTATACCGGCACCGTGTTGAATAATTAATGGAATTTCCTACAGTGCTAAGTAAAATGAATTTTGAATTTTTTCACCGTTCTCGTTTTAGCTGGAAAACCTTGTGCTGGTTCATTATTTTGTTTTGTAGAGTTTTTAAATACTTACTCTGTATGCATATTTTCATTTAAATACCGTATTTGCGTTTTATATCATAATTTCAGCAGACACGCTGTATGCATTTTAGTACTGGGCTATGAAAGATACGGATAAGATAAAAGTACATGTGGTAGATGTCCAAATGTTGAGACGGATGTGTGATGCAGCTGGAATATTTAAGAATGAGCATTTTTTTTAAATATATCATAGGAGGTAAACGAACAGGTGGTTCACCTGATGTAAGTGATCACCACCGTCCATAGACACTTGCAACACCAGTCACAAGTGGGTCCCAGCCTGTGTTGGAGGGAGGGAGGGAGGAAGGGAAGGGGATTGTGGATGGGGAGGGAAGGTGGGTCTCCGGCGTTCTCACTGACCGGACGAAACGCAACAATGCAATGCAAGCACTGTTACTTCACGTCGGTTTTCTGTGAGAGGGAGGTACTACCCCGGGCGAGCCGACCCATTCATGCTAAACCCAGTAATAGCTTCAGCGTGGCTCTACCACCTACAAGAGCGTATCAGGGGAAGTTTGAAAGAAGCAGCAGGAACAGAGAAGTTGAGGAGTAATAAGTTAGCACGGTACGGGCATATTATGAGAAGAGATGAAGGTGATGTAACTAGAAAAGTTTTGAGTATGATGGTGGGTGGATAAAGAAGTAGAGGAAGACCGAAAAAGGCATGGATAGATTGTGTGTGTAAATAATGTGTATAAAAGGTGGGAATACTAAGATGATATGAGATAGGGGAGAGTGGAAGAGAAAATATGTTGTGCCGACACTAGTAATCGATTCAACATTGGCCGTCTTAAATGAATTTAGATAAGATATATATTATATAAGTTTCACAGTATTTCTCTCAAAAGCTGATACATCCATTGATGTTAACTGAATATGCATATGACGATACAGTTATGTTATACGAAGCAGTTACCAAGTACAGACGTATTCGTCCGGAAATTGTATCCGAATGGAAATGATTTAACGTCGGCCAACGCGCGTGTTTCACGAAGCTTTGATATTAAAACCCAAGATAGCGGCGATAAATCATGCAGAACCCTGCGGTATTCGGGGATAATTTTATTATCTAACAATTATAAAAAAGACCCATATTTATTATGGTACCGCACGTAATTTAACCGGTGTCTGGTTTATGATACTACGAATTAGTGTCAAAGAAGTTAGATATGCCGAAACATATCTATACTAATGTTATAAAGCTGAAGAGTTTGTTTTATTAAACGCTCTAGTCTCAGGAATAGTTGGTTCGATTTGAAAAATACAGTATTAGATAGATAAATAATCGAGGAAAGCTATATAAGCAAGACACCGATGAAGAATGTTTCAAATTCATTCAAAGAGCGATCATATTCACTGAGCCGCGCGGAATAGTAGCTCGCTTTTCAGAAAGATTTAGTTTTCGTTGGACAATCAACCTGTTCTACGCCCCCGACTCTCCGAACGGCATATCACGAAACGCCGGCATTATTACTTCGTTTTCGCTTAGCGTACCTTCTAATCTACAATTTGTATATTCTAGGTTGTAACTTTCTTTATACATTACAGTTTTTAGCTTCTTTTTACCCTTATCCCACATAAGTAGGGTCGGTACAACATGTTTGTCATGTTGTGGTATATGATTTGGCTAAATTTTTACGATCGGCCGCCTGCCTGACATCAACCCTGCTTGGGATTATTTTGTTGTACCACTGTATTTATGATTATTATTATATAGTTACGAAGTCTGATGGGCTCTTTTAGCATTACAATTTTTCGTTACAGTTAAAAACGAAGTTCTTCAAGGTTATGGTTTGCTTGTTATATTGTTATTTTTATGTAACAGAAAACTAGCCAACTTTAGACTATTCCCGAGGACTGCGTTTTCTGGTTTTTATCAAAGATAGCCTAAAAGATAGCCTTGAACCGTAATCTCACCTGGTATTAAATGATTACAGTGAAATTATCAACTTGAGGGTAGTAGCTAGCCAGGCGAGATTGGAAAAGTTATATGCTATGGTTTGATCACGATATTTTCCTTTAGTGATAGCTTCGGCTGATTCACAAGGATTCAAACCTAACTCGATCGTTGATCTTATCCATTACTCTAGATAACATAGCCGTAAATTATACTCAGTAAATTGTATTATTAGATATGTTTAATATAATAAGACCAAAAAGTATGATATCTTTGACGACTTGATCATAGTAGATAAGCAAGAAATATCGCTATCACCGTACGATCACACCCTTGCACCATACATGCTTATACATTTATTTTCTCTCTCCAAAAGTTTAGACAAATTTCACAAGAAGAAAGTGATAGCAGTACCGTTAAATTACGATTTCAGATGTCCACGTTTTGTGCCGTTCAAATTTTACGTAGACAGATTTTTTGTAATTTAGGACTGCCCCCTCCTCCCTCCCTCCTATTTAGCAAAAGCAGGTAATGATCTTATCTACTCTCTCGTACTTACGTAAACATTTATATATGTATTTATAAATCTGTGTTTTTTTATATCATAGGAGGCAAACCAACAGATGGTACACCTGATGTTATGTGATCACCATCGTTCATAGACACTTGCAACACCAGAGGAGTCGCAAATGCGTTGCCAGCCTGTGTATAAGGGAAGGGGAGAGGTGTGCTCCTCCGGTGCTCTTACTGACCGAACGAAACGCAACAATGCAAGAACTATTACTTCACGTCGGTTTTGTGTGAGAGGGTGGTACTACCCCGGGCGAGCCGACCCATTCATGCTGACACCAGTAATAGCTTCAGGGTGGCTCTACCACCTACAAATCTGTTCTGGCTAAATAAATAAATATTACTGACGTAATCACCATCCAAACTCCACATCCTCCATGTCATCAAAATGAAACCCGTTTATAAATACAAACTTATTCGCCAGGAGATTTAAGTATTACATATAAGAAGGTAGCAGTGTCGTTGTTTTGCTCGGACTTGTCTACAAATGGTACTTAATTAGAATTTGGAAATTAAAAGCTGATATATTACCATGTCTTGTTTATGCCAAATACCCAATTAGAAGGCAAGTTACGATTGGAACCTAAAGACGATACGCACGCCGTTGTTACTTTAAAAAAAAATGGCACCTAAAAAAACTTTTAACTCAAGTTACTTATATAAAGGGACTCTACAATCGATCTGTAGCTGACGGTGTTCGCGAAATTAGTATTCCTACAAAGTTTGTACGCGAATAATTACGTAAAGGCACGTAGAGAATTGTTTTTCTCCTTTTCTCGGTAAGTACTTTCAATTACTCTGACCTCATTTCTGGTTCTAATAATGAAAACAATAATAATAAATAAAACGTTTAATAAACACAAATGAAACGGTACGTGTAAACCTGTATTGCCAAAATCTATATATAAATAGACAATGAGGAAACGGTTGATAATATCTCCCTCCTCTATTTCTCGGCCGATTTTCTTCATTATTTTTTTGTTGCCGAACTCTAGTGTTATCCAAAATTGGAAAAAGATCTTTTTTCTCTATGAATGAACCTCTATCACTGGATGTGCACTCGTACATTTAAATGCTTGAAGTCAAGTCAAAGTTTAGGGAATTCTGTATATCAACTCTACAACATTTTTGCCTTTAGTACGTGGTATATGATTTCACTGACTTAACCACAGAATATAATACTCTATCAGGTGTTTATAAATTGCTGTGGTGCTACTTACAAACAAACAAAGGGCACAATCGGTAAAAGCGTTAAAGAACACATAACTGCGGTCAAAACTTGACAGACGTAGAAGTTGGCAATCGCGGAGCACCTTTCAGAAGAGGGTTCTAATCGCTGGCTTTAATTACATGAGGCTAGATTTCTCTCCACAGATCATTTCTATTAATCTAGAATGCGAGTTAATCGGGATTATGGACTAAAATTACCATCAGTATGGAATCCAGTGTTAGCAAAGTTCAAACCTCGTATACAGTCGATAGATATTCGAGTCGATACAGTAAATATCACAAGATCTTAAAAGTGTCCTCGCTATAGAAGACACTGCAACACATCAGTCAGGTCGTGACCACGGCCTGTGTAACCAGGCTAAAATATCAAGCCCTTAAGGCATACTTAATACGCGGGGACGTGGGCACGTCCGTCGCCCTGGCAGAATTTCTGCACAGGCCCGTATGGTTGAGGCGCATTGTGCCGATGCGACTCCCAAGATCGTTGGAGAGGGCAAGTCTCGCCCTACCCTGAGGGGTCTATGATCCTGACCTCTCGACCGCGAAGAGGCCTGTGAAAAGGGGCCGACACCTGCCGAGGAGTAGACGCAGTGCCAGTCGGCAGCTCCTGCTCCCCGGCCAATAGGTGTGAGAAGGCACCATGGGGTTTTAGTCCGTGAAAGTCGGACATACCCCACCCGCAGCTGCCCGGCGCGGGTGGGAATCCGTAGGGATTTCCCCATGTAAAAAAAAAAGTACTTAATACTTTTTAAGCACGTCAAATCATGTATCAAACCTTGGGGTATGTTCGCAAAAACTTAGATAAGCCACAATTTATAAAAAAACCGGCATGATTCGAATACTAAAAGTAACCAAAAATCACCCATTCCAAGTTGCAGAGTAAGTGAGACCAGTAATGATTGTTAGGTAATTATGTTAGGTTCTACAATAAGGTCCCAAAGCTCATTCCCTATTTGCCGGACAATATAGCTGGTTTTTATTTCAAAAGTTTATTGAGTGGATCATAACGTAATCGATGGTGATATTTAGATATGACAAACCTCTTTGTATATCTGCTAACAAGAACTATAAGCAGCAATTACTTGTAAAATTGTAAATAAGATCGAGTTTCTTGCCAGTTCTTCGCTACGACTGTGTAGTTTTCCGAACCGTTGATAGAATTTTAACGTTTATAATCAGTTTCTCAGAGCTTTAATTTAAATAAATAATTTTCTGCCACTTTTACATTCTTTTGAAGTCGGTTTCATTATCTGAAGTGAACCTTCTTTTGGGACGATATGAATTTGGTTTTTTGAAAGGAAATTGTATAAGGAAAAAGAGATAGTTATAAATGTATATATCGGTTTAAGGCTGTGAGATAAAGATATAGTATATTAAAATGTTCTCGAAATATATATTCTCGATACACCAAGAGAGGGAGAGAGGGAGATTTTGAAATCTATAGCATATTATTTCTAGTTTGATCGTACTGACCGAATCGCACTTAAAAATAGCCAATGGAGATCACTTCGAATAAGCTTTTTATATTTTAAATTATTGTATATTTATGTATTAAACTAACACTCTGTAAAAGTAATAAATGTTATTTGCAATAGAAAAAAAAAGTGTGTGTGTACTTATGTACACGCGTTATAAGTTATACTTCTTTGGCGTAACAAGATAAAAATCTTTTCAAAAATTTTATCTTTCGCCTTAATCTTCGTTTGTAAAAAAAACGACACTAACAATAGAAAAAAGGTATTTAATACATTGAAAGTTTTAATACAAAGAAATACAGACAACAAATACAAAGAAACAAAATGTTGACTTTAGCTAACTTCAGAGTGTCGGTTTTTCATGAAGGTGTGCGCGCGCATCTTAAAAATTTACTATCATCATTTTTCCCTAACGCACCAAAAGAAGTATAACTTTAATACGCTGTTTTGTATATTATTAACATTGTGAACATTTCTTAGAATATTACAAAATAATGCTGAAGACTAGTTTACCGCCTCCATAGTGTATTAGGCTCCATTCTCTTAACAGTTAATCAGAATACTAAGATTAACAACCACTGCGTGAGAACTCACACTCGATTCTGCTAAAATTGTCTTATGGTTGTGTGTAGGTGCTGGTTCAGGGGAGCGGTAGATCGAAAAATTGCGGACTCACCGTAGTCTGGATGATGCAGTTTTGAATATGCACATCACTCACGGCGTTATGTTTTTTTTATATCATAGCAGGCAAACCAAGGTCACCTGATGTTAATAGATCACCACCGTCCATACACACTAACAACACTAGGAGTCGAAAGTGCGTTGCCAGACTGTTTGGGGGAAAGGGAGGGAAGGAGGGGGAGAGGAGAGGGGAGGAGAGGTGGGCCTTTGGCGCTCTCACTGACCAAACGAAACGCAACAATGCAAGCACTGTTACTTCACGTCGGTTTTCAATGAGAGGGTGGTACTACCCCGGCCGAGCCGACTCATTCATGCTGAAATTGGTAATAGCTTCGGCATGGCTCTATCACCTACCAAAATGTCTATATATTCACGACACTCTATTGTTTTTCAGCTTCGATGAAGTTTTACACTAAGCTTCACAATATTAATAAGCGGTGACTCCAGAGACTTGGCGTTTGCGTATGCGTTTCATTGCGTTCGCGATCAAGATGGAGGCGAAAGTAATTTTAAAGGAAGGAAAGGGTAAGAGGTGGCCGGCAGCGTTTCCTTGTCCGTTCAAAAACTTAAATGCGCATCAACACTTATTTAAATTCTGTCTTATTCTTGAATGGTCAAGTTTAAAATACAAAAAAGGTCTTACACACATTATTATTTTTGCAAAACCAATAGTATCGCTGTGTCAAACAGCTTAAATTTTAAATTTTCAAACGCGAAATATCGACTTAAACAGTTTTACACGCATTGTTTCATTTGTCTTCGCGAAACCAATGGTATCGCTGTATTGATACAGTTTACATTTTATATTTTCAAACGCGTAATATGGACTAAAACACTTTGTGTCATTTGTCTTCGTAAAACAAATGGTATCGCTGTATCAAGCTAATTAAATTTGAAATTGTCAAACGCGAAATATGGACTAAAACTGTTTTACACGCTTTGTTTCATTTATCTTCGTAAAACAAATGGTATCGCTGTATCAAGTAGCTTCAATTTGAAATTTTCAAACGCGAAATATGGACTAAACACTTTTACACGCTTTGTTTTATTTGTCTTCGTGAAACCAAAGGTATCGTTCTACCGAAATTAGATTTTCACTCATCAAACACGAAGCTTGGATAAAAGGAATAGATAAATATGACAAGCCAAAGGGCACCCTTGTGGAAAATAAGATTCGCCGCTTCCTCCACAAGAGGTTTTATTATCAAGGTAAAACTGGTATCATTTTTTAGCTGTATCTACCATATTATTAGTAAGGTGAGGCAACCTTAGGGTTGGCAATTTATATAGTGTGTATTTAATATTACGTTTTTTCGTCCATTTAAGCCAATGATTTTTTCTTTAAAATTATTATACCCTAAAACTGGAAAACTTCGACAGGCACAGCCTTTTGGTAGTAAATTTCACATTTTCGGGTTAAAATTTTACCTTCGGTATTCCGAATTAAATTCAGCCTTATCTGATGTAAAAAGCATTTCCACGTTGCAGGACTTAAGAATTTAAATGTACTTTGTAGGTGGTAGAACCATGCTGAAGCTATTACTGGTTTCAGCATTAATAGGTCGGCTCGCCCAGGGTAGTATCACCTGACCCACAGAAAACCGACGTGAAGTACCAGTGCTTGTATTGTTGTGCTTCGGTCGGTTAGTGAGAGTGCCGGAAGACCACATCCTCTCCCCCCCTCCCAGAAACACAGGCTGGCAACGCACTCGCGATTCCCCTGGTGTTGCAAGTGTCTATGGACGGTGGTGATCTGTTAACATCAGGTTGCCTCCTACGATATAAAAAAAACTTTCAAATCGTCGCATTATATGGGCATGTCAATATCGTATACTTAAACTAGCGGGACCGGAGGACATTTTCCCGCCGTGATAATACAAATACCTTGAGATATTATATACCTAACTCTTCCTCATTAATCACTTTATCCACTGGTGACCGCATAAAAATCTGTTAAGTAATTTTTTAGTTTTTCGCTAACAGACAGACGTGGCAGTCGGCTTTGTTTTATAATATGGAATGATTCTGGAGAACGATCACCACTTTAGTTAAGGAAATGAATTGATTTCAAGTTAATGCCTTCGAATTAAGACCATTTGACGAATGTATGTAATATGTGCATTCAATCCATCATTCAACATACATTTATAAAACCATATATTGATTCGTAAAATGTGTGAACTCCGGACACAAAAATCCGAAAGTAAGGTATATTTATAATTGTATCCAATTATGCATAATATGAGAATTAACTAAGTTCGTTTACATGTACCTACTTTAAGGGCATGGGATGCCCTCGCGTGCCGCCACAAAAGAAGCCGTTTATATATATATAGATTTATCAATTTAGGTAAATTATTATATACATATGTGCTCTTATGCTATTGCTACCTGACATTGTATATGTCAATATGCGTAGTATACTCGTGTGTTTAATTGGTTTGACCGCTGAAATTTTGATAAAATTATCGCAAATTCGAACCCTGGCATATACTACCGATTTTTTCAGAATTCTCGTACATTTACTAATTTAAAAAAATTGAGCCGTCACGGGACGCTTGGCTTATGTGATACATCGAAATGGTTTTGTATAAGTTATATGCCTAAAAGAACAGATTACGACATATGAATAATGAAAAGATAAAGAATTATAAATTTATTCCATAAAATAATGTCTGTTTATTTATTTTATTACATAAATTTATTTTATTTTTATTAAATAAAAAATACAAAAAATCAATTAGGTGCAGGCGCGGTGTGTTTGGCGGCATTTATCAAAGGGCGCTAGGTCGTCGGCGCGTACCGTGTAACACTTGTAGAACGAGTGGACGACAAAACAATTTGAATCTTATGTTTATACCGATAGGGTTGCAAATGTTTGTGTTTTGTGTCGCCACGGGTCGCCACGCCAACAATCAGGCTTACGCGCGCCTATAAATGTTTCACATCAAAAACCTGAACTTGTGAAATACTTGTATTGTGTACGTAGAAACTATAAAAATGTAGATTTCTCGAAGTTTAAAATCACCAATACACCGCAGGCTGTGGTGATTATGCCCATACTTTCCTAAGATGAAAGTAAAGGGCCTATGATATTCAGTGGGTCTCTTACAGGCTTATGTACTGTGAAATGCTTAATTACTGAATACGCATAATTTTAAATAAAAGTTGATTTGAAAGTCAAATGTTATAAGAAAACTGTCCTTTTTAAAACAAATAAATACGCACTAAATATACACAGATAACAGATTCACATATAAATACCTGAAAAAGGATGATAATGATTGTAACTGTTTGGAAATACGACTGTATTAAAATAATAATTAATATTAAGGTTATAAAAATCAATTATGATTTCATTATAAAATAATTATATACTAGTGGGCGCCCAGTAGTCGACATTCGACCATAGTTCATTGATTTTTTTAATTTTGAATTTTATTAGGGTTAATATCATTGTTGAATGTAAAATGAAAAAGGGTAATTGGAACGTAAGAGTAAAATAATACATACAGTCGAGCATAGCAACCTCCTTCACAACCTTTTTTGAAGTCCTTTATTGACAGATGTCAAAATGTCTTTTTTATTTACATGTGTGTATATGTTGTGTAAAAATGAAGCAGTAATGTGAGTAATGCATATTTTCATTAATTTAATGTACCTCTAATGCATTTTATATAAAATAAATAGCTTTCTGCACTTCTCCTCCATATAAACTTTAACTATGCCAAGTTTCACGTTCATCCGTTCGCGCATTTCTCTCAAAAAGGGATACAAAGTTTGGGCTTCACGTATTAATATATAGATGATGATGTTCTTTATAAGTGAGACCTCTTTAAAAAAATATACCAGTACTAAAAATTCACTATGTTCGAACAGTAAAAAAATTTCTCTAAAATCTAGAAACGTCTCATTTGTTGAATATCGGCGTGGTTTAAGATAGTAAGTAATATGTCAAACCTTACTAGACTGGCTCTCAAATAATTGATAGTTTTTTCAACTTAAAAAGGGATTCTATATATACGAGCAGTTGAGCGATTTCCATAACGCAAACTCAGGCTTATTGTGGAATTCGAGCCCATGTTCATAAGGATATCTCAACGTACTACGGCCGTACTATTATCGCTTGGAAAAACGAGTATGTAAAAGGATATAAAAAACGTAAACAGAGTGTGTAGTAAAGACACACGATAGAAGTGGAACTTTTATGTTACATGGAAACATTTTAATTAAAAGCCACCGTCAGACGGTGTTCCCAGTTTAATTTCGGTACTCGGACGAGAACCGGTGTTTTCGACATTCTATCCGACACAGTGTTTACCACCACCACTTTTTATGACACAATTACCGATCAAAATTCCGAGGCCCTCCCATAATAACTTTCACTTCAATATAAAATAAACCGAAGTATAGTTTTAGTACTTTATTAATCGGTTTTACGGTTTTTGTATGCTTACAATGAATATTAAAAAACCGGTATTTTTACAATCTTATAAAGGAACGTGTGTGTACAATTTATATGTTGAGAAACAGAATTAGAACTCTACGAGACATTAAACATGATAAACTCTACACAAGTAATATTGTTTTCCGAATGAATATACCTCGAACAGAAATTTCCTTACGGGAAATTGAATCTTAATTACATAGACAGTCGTATTTCCAGGCAGTAGTGTTAATTACATCGATATTAATAAAGTAACAATCTAAGTAAACGATGAAAATAATCGGAAAAGATATTGTCGTATTTTACCGATTCATAACCGGTAAAATACAACAAATCAACAATTATTACACATTAAATACGTCTAATCTAACGAAAATAATGTATCTGTTTTGGAAAGAATCATGACCAGCCAATAACAAATAACATCGATCTACAAACACTGAACATAAATTATCGGTATTTAACATTTTACGGTTACGATTTTTGTGTTTTAATAATTTTAACTAGCAGTTGTTTTTTAAATTGAAATCATATGCTAGAAGTTGAAAATTGAAAAGGGCATTGTATTTTGCTTACAATAGTATAAAATTAATATTAAAAACTATTAATTGAAAAGATTTTTTTGTAAGAAAAGCGAAGGAATAAAACGATAAAATATTATTCTTACAATCAGGCTTGTGTACTTAAATTATGACATTTAATAAAGGCCGTTGAATACATTTTATCAGAGAAATTCGCGTAAGAAATTAGATCTAAAGGTTTTTGACACGCGGCGACGTACCATTTTTCGACTCGTCGTTTCCGATTCATTGTACCGGTAAAGAGCTGTCAATTTAAATACGCGAGTAAATGTTTTACGCTTCTCTATTGAAATGTGTCATTTTTATAACATCATTTTTTCTTGATTATTTTATCCATACTTCGAATTCTCTACATATTCAAATCTTTAATTAGAGTAAAGACAATTACGACAAACGCTTCTTCTATGAACAATTCAATGCTTATAATTCACTTCACAATTCAATAATTGTTATATCTAATTTACTACTATGTTACAGACATACAGATGTAATAAAATGCTATATAAACAGTAACAGACACATAACAGTTCCTCTACAAAATGTATTACCCAATTTCGTAATTACTCATCCACATTTTCTAGATTAATTTAATAAGAATCTAAGTATCCAGGACCCAATTTAGTAGCAGATGGGAATATGGGTTTAGAATTTTTGCTTATTTCCGTAATTACCCATCGATAATTTCTAAATAAATTACTAAGTAAATGTAAGTATTAAGATTCCGATTTGATAAGTGATTGATTTACAATTTTTTTCCCCAACTTTATTGCCCAATTCGGTATCCATAATTCGTCGATTACTGTAATAAAAAATCTGAGTATTAAAGATCTAATTCGCTACTAATTGGTTAACAATCCCTCTCGAAAATTTATTGCCTGATTTCGTAATTACCTCCTACTCCTCTATATTTTTTGGATTAACATAATAAAGGATCTAAGCAAACAGCTAATTTGATAACGGATCGTTATTTATTTTGTTATCTAAGCTCTAATTAATGTCGAGTAATTTGCCTTTTCAGTTTAATAATTACGTTATATATTATTATTGTTAAAACATAATTATTATTATTTTTATTTGTAGAAATAAATATATAAAATACATAACAAAGTAATTACCGTAAATAATCGTATTTCGACAAAATTATTACAGTTACGATTAAAATTGTACAGTGAAACAAAACCGATAACCGAGCGTTAAAATGCCCAAAACTTATTTAACAAATTTATTGCCGAATTCTTTTAATTACCTCCTCCCATATTTTCTGGGTTCAAATAATGAAGAATGGATCGTTATTTATTTTGTTCGCTTTATCTGTTTATTCGCTTTTCGATTTAATAATTACACAATATATTATTATTATTTAAATGGAGTTTTTATTTTTTAAATTAAATATAACAAACCGCAAATAATTTTATGCCAACAAAAGGATTAGAGTTACAATTAAAACTGTACCGCGAAATAAAACCATTAACCGACCGCTAGAATACCCGAAACTTATTTAATAACACGTGCTTAAATTCAGTTAGTTATTTGTTTTCTACTATAATTTGTTATTACTCACGGATGGATGCGGCGGGTGGTCTTGACCCTTGACATTCTGGAGCTGTTTGTTGTGAGCTGTCGGGGTGCGTTCGCCGGCGGCTGTAGACGCGCTCGCAGCAGCTCCGGCGCTGCTGCCAGCTGGGGACTTGGCTTGTGGAGAACTTATAGAGGTGGTCCTGTCGTACACATCATTTGATCGCTATTATGATAATTCCTTTGACATCTTTCATGTTGATAGGGCTTTTTATAAATTTGTCTGGCTAGTCTCCAACCCTCAAGATGAAGATCTATCGCTAAGGACCTATTGGGATGTTCTGTAAGCTGCACTAAAGAACCAGTCGTCTCTAGGTCTAGCGTGCTTACCATAACATGTGATAAGGTTATGATCAAAGTCTAAAACACCCTTCGCGAGTTTTCATTTGTGTAATCATTCATTCCTACACTCGAATTATAAAGTATACCATGGTAGTAATGTTCTTTCTAATATCCATCTGATTAGGTAACATCTTCAATCTAAAAAAACGTATAGATTTGCTTCGGTATAGATACTCGATAGAAGAAATACTTAGTGAGAAAACCTGAACCCATCAATGTTGTTATAATAACGCCCTATTTAAGAACATTATCATCATCAGCCTGTAAGATACCCACTGCGTTGCCATAGGTCTCTTCCCGAATGAAGATAAGAGCATAATTACCACGCTAGCGCGTGACGTATTGGCGATTTCAAACTCTGAGAAATCCACAGTTCTATGGTTTCCCATAGTAGTACTGTAAGAATATTCCTCAGGTCCAGGTTTCCTCACGATGTTTTCCTTCACCGTCAGCCGCTAGTGTTACCAATTTATTTAACAAGAAAATTAGGTGGATTTCTTCATGTTTCATATCACCAATAGACGGGAGGAGTCTTTAACATGGCAGTAAAGTTCTTACAAGCTGGCAATATTACTATTATAGAACCAAAATATGACTTTGTGGTATATACTTAAATCAGTTTTGACTATCACAAAGACTTTTACCGCGTTATAGAATCAACCAGCCAGCTAAATTAAATTGTATAGTAGCTTTCATCTCGGTTTTTACTTGTTAGCATTATTTTCGACTGGGTATTTATTTTCCTACGACCGAAGCTGTTCTTTGATTATAAGATGCTTACCATCAGATATTATTTGTTAAAAAATAGGAAACGTATTTGGAAGATTTTTAATAAACCAGATCTTTCTATGAAGGAAAACGGCATGATGAATACATAGTTATTTCTATACATTTGAAGATGAAAATCTTACCAAGCATCTATGTTTGATCTGGCAGTTGCACTTGAAAGGCAGCTCCTCTAAGTTTACTATCTTGGGTCACATTGTCATAATACTGTATAAAATAATAACTATTAATAACAATTATCAAACAGGACGATCAGGAACTGTATTCAGCTTGACTCAATTATAGCTTGCAGAATCCTTAGTAAGCCAATTTATCAATATTCCTTCGAATTAATGACTTCCTTTCTTTGAAAATTGGCTTACGTCGAATAAGAATCATGTATGTATAGGCCAATTATGATGAACGAATACTCACTCAAGCTGCGCTCTGCATGATGTCAAATTACATGGAACAGAAAAATAAACAAATCAATTAATAATGCCCAATATTTATACAGTAATTTACAACGAAGTATCGTTTTTAACTGTAAAAATGCCCAGTTACAATAAAATATTTATGCTGGAATCTTCATCTTTTTAAATTAGCAGTTCAAATTTTTGGCTTTTTCGATAACCTTATACCAATACATATAATATGAATGTAAATCGAATGAGTATGTATTTATTAGATTTTTGTAAAAAAAAATTGTTGCATGTGCCTAGGAATAAGTAGTAAATTTTTTTTAATGTCCTAGATGGTAAACGAACAGAGGTCACCTGATGTTAAGTGATCACCACCGTCCATGGACACTAACAACACCAGAGGAGTCGCAAGTGCGTTGCCCCTCTTTGGGGGAAAGGTTAGAGGAGGGAAAAGGAGAGGAGAGAGGAAATGGGAGGGGAGATGGGCTTCCGGCGCTCTCACTGACCGAACGAAACGCAACAATGCAAGCACTGTTACTTCACACCGGTTTTCTATGAGAGGGTGATACTCCCCCGGACGAGCCGACCCATTCATGCTGAAACCAGTAATAGCTTCAGCGTGACTCTACCACAAAAAAATTCAATTATAAACATAGAACCATAGTATTGTATTTTATATTAAAAGTCGACATCAACGATTTAATTGGTCTCACCCTTTATGAACGATTTTGTTCTCCGAGCCGCAGCATGGCACTACAGCGTCTAGTTGTACGTCGTATATACATATTGGAAAAACATTATAGCTACATTCGTTTCCGACGGATGTATGTCCGAGATCACGCGCCATGGTCTGGGGGTAAATTTCGCTCACGCACACCAAATTAGGCCCCCCTCGGCAGCGACTCGAGACTAGGTCCGTTCCCTCGGCGTGGAGCGTTTTAGTACGCTGCTCGCACGATACAGTGACACAAAACCTTGCATCACTGCAACAACATTACACATATCACCTTCACACACGTGCACGCACACACGCTTACACATGAAAGTGGAAGGTTTTATTTTTTTCCCTTATCGAACTGAAATAGTTTAGAAAATTTTCCGACACAAAACACATATAAGAGTTATTGAGGTATGTATGCTTGGTGCACATATATGTTCCAATAACTTATATAAGTATGGATATGTAACTTAACTTAGGTTAGCTCAGATAGGTCGCGAATTGCATGAATCAGGCAACAGCCCAAGCCGAGGGTTAGTTGTCAAAATAAAATTGGCTGAGTGCCTTAAGCGGTCGTCTTAGTAATCCTGTGAAGCTGTTAAGGCCTTGCTAGGCCAATATCGTATTCAGTTCGAGAAAAAAAAAGAAAATTCATTGGGAACATTCTTGCTCGGTCGTCTCTCTGAAAGGTTGTATTTCGTGATTGTTGTTGTATTGCGTGAGTTATTTCCAATTTACATAGTTATTTCTATTTCTCAGGGTTTCTATGATGTGTTGTGTTAGTTGAGTTATTTAACCGTTGATGTGAGATTGCGTGTTATTTTTTTTTATATAAATCCATTTCTGGTATCTAATAATATAATGTACAGATTTCGTCTCTTTAACCTTTTAATATATGTATAGCATTAAGACGACTGTAGGATAAATAAATGCCAATATTATATTCTAATAACGGTTATATTCATTTTCGTTTTGTATTAAGCTCTTGACTCGCACAAGCCCGAACTTATGGATATATTCATAGCGGCTAAAAAGTTTGCACGCTTTAAAATAATCCTCTTCGGGCGTAATAGTATAATTTACTCCAAAGCACCCCTTTTTTTTTACGTGGGGAAATCCCTTATGGATACACCACCCTCCCGGGGGAGAGGGTGGGTTATGTCCGTCTCGTACGGACTAAAACCCCACGGTGTACGTCTACCGCTAAGTTGGGGCGGCACGAGATCTCTATAGACTTCATCGTGCCGCCTCAGTGGTTGGCCCAGCAGCGATATTGTTGCCGCCGGACCTCGTCCTGTTAGGAGACAGCCGGGTACACACCGGCCGCCTCCTCCGTCCGCCGGACCTGCGCAATAGGAAGATGGATAGGATGATGATAAACAATTCCGGTATTACAACATCGAAGTTAATATGCTAAAATAAACTCTTATGGCTATTAAATCAAAGGGAGAGGTTTACTATTGACCTATGTCTGTGCATCCGCTAAAAACGAATTTAACTGTATATTATGTTGTAATAATTGAAAAGTATGTTATGTATAATGAAAATATAAATCAGATCGAGTTTCTTGACGGTTCTTCTCGGTGACTGGTTTGTTTTCCAAACCGGTGTTTGTTTTGGCATTCATAAGCGCCTTCTCAGGACCTAAATTGAATATATAGAGTATTTTGATTTTTTACCCGTAAAGTTATAACAGTTTAAAAGAACTATGATTTTTACAAGAACTACGCATTCAGCTATGTGTTCTTGTCATGGTCAATTAGGGCAAGCGGTGTGGTGCTCATGTGTTTTACTCTGTATATAAAATACATTGTCAAGATAATAAATAACATAGATGAAGTTAATCTTAATAATAGTGTGGTAATGTGGTAATGGTGTATTAATGGTGGTAGAGCCACGCTGAAACTATTATTGGTTTCAGCATGAATGGGTCGGCTCGCCCGGGGTAGTACCACCCTCTCATAGAAAACCGACGTGAAGTAACAGTGCTTGTATTGTTGCGTTTCGTTCGGTCAGTGAGAGCGCCGGAGACCCACCTCCCTTCCCCTCTCCTCTTTCCTCTCCCTTTCCCTCCCCTAACCCTTCCCTACAAAAGATGGCAGAGCACTTGCGACTTCTCTGGTGTTGTTAGTGTCCACGGACGGTGGTGATCACTTAACAGCAGGTGACCCACCTGTTCGTTTGCCACCTATGACATAAAAAAAAAAAAAATATCTTAGAAAATTTTCTAAGGATATTAAAACCTCCAATACTCTACTACTTTAACAACCCTACGACATGAAGTGGGTGGTAGACATTAAAGGTGGTAGAACCACGCTGTAGCTATCTAGCTACTAGCTACTAGTTTCAGCATAATTGGGTAGTACCATGGCTCGCCCTGGGTAGTACCACCCTCTCACAGAACACCGACGTGAAGTAACAGCGCTTGCATTGTTGCGTTTCGTTCGGTCAGTGAGAGCGCCGGAAGCTCACCGCCTTTCCCCCTTTCCCTAACCCTCCCCCTCCCCCATACACAGGCTGGCAACGCACTTGCTACTCCGCTGATGTTGCTAGTGTCTATGGACGGTGGTGATCGCTTAACAACAGGTGACCCATATGTTCGTTGGCCTCCTTTTGACACAATAAAAAAAAAGTGTGATGAAGTTAAAATATAACTAACGATATCCATTTTATTTAGATACATACTTCGATCAACAATAACTAGGTAAAGGGTCACGTACAAAATCGAAGCTAAAAGCTGTCCGTGGAAATATATACTTATGTGTAGCTATTTATTTACTAAGAAAGGGAGAAAAATGTTTTAAAACAGTTTTAAATTCAACCTAATTACAACTATGACACCTAGTAATAAAGTCACAAATATTTAAAATATTACCTAATACTTATGATAAAACGACCGAAGCAATAAATTACTTCCCTCATAAATGAAAAGAAAACATAAACAACATTTAGTGTGAATTCAACCTTAACACGTAATGAATAAAGTACTTTTTCATGTTATTGTGTGTGGTTTTGAATACACTGCGGCATGTGAAACGTGCTTACATTGGCTGTGTTTCAAACAAACTAAACAAAATAAAAACTCACATTTCAAGTGAGCTGTTATTTACCGAGACGTATTTTTCGCGCCGACCCGATATCTAGTTATTGTTGATCGAAGGGTACATAATAAGAAAATTGAAGTAACTGTAGCAACAAAACAGCTGTCAAAGTGGCTGTGTGTAGTACAATAATTTTGGTGAAAAACCATACGCGGCACTGTAAAAAGACTAATTGTTCTGGGGACAAACAATGTGCATACACTAGCCGGATTAAGAATTACGCACCTGCGACGCCCAAATGGGAAAGCGATTACGACCACACAACTACCACTAATCTCGGCTCATCGTTTTGCATAAAAATTTCATAGTTTTATTTACATACTCTATCGTCTATTTTCTTTAATTATTATTGTCAGTTCAGATTTTCTTTTGTTTTATATTATAACTAAATATTTTTTGTATTTCTTTGTATTGTCGGTTCCCTTCTATGTTCATTTGCACGTCCGGTATATTTGTTTTTTTATAAATATGTCTGGTTCACTTGTTATACCGAGCGCTAACAATTGTTGACGCAGAGCACGTGGACGACGCGTGCACATCACCACTTAGAAACAGCCAGGGGGTGGAAAGTGCTGACTCCGACTACGAGGCACCAGGAACGTGGTTACGTGACCGCGCGCCGGCACTTCGGTATACACATCGATCGGGTCATTATGTTAAGATTTTCTATTCAGTAATTATATGTAATTCTTTCTTTTAATAAATTTATATTTTATAATTCTTTTTTTTTTATTCCTCCAATTGAAGCTTACGTAATTTACTAATAATCAAAGATTCGTAAACTAGCTGCTAAAGCGTTTACCAGTCTACACTCTGAGTCAGTTCTTTCATTTATCTTCAACCTTCTGAAAGTAGCGACATGGTGGTTAGGCCACCACGTCCAGCTGAATTACTTTTATTTGTCAGGTCTAATCTCCGAATTCTGACTATTTAGAGGTAGGTGTTTTTGTAGGCGGTAGAGCCACGCTATTAGCTATTACTAGTTTCAGCATGAATGGGTCGGCTCGTCCGGGTCAGTACCACCCTCTCACAGAAAACCGACGTGGAGAAACAGTGCTTGCCGGAGACCCACCGCCCTTCCCCCATACCCTATCCTACACTTTCCCCCATACACAGGCTGGCTACGCACTTGCGACTCCCCTGGTGTTGCTAGTGTCTATGGACGGTGGTGATCACATAACATTAGGTGACCCACCTGTTCGTTTGCCTCCTTTTGATATAAAAAAAAGTATTAAGAATTTTTGAGAGTAATATCTCGGCTACATATTATAACGTTCTACAGGGGCTAAACGGCATAAATACAGGTACAAATAACATAGTACAAAGTTAATCTACATATGAAACTTATTAACTAGCTTTATAGATGTGGGAGTTTGTTTCTTACAATTTCATATCTTAAATACTCGATCCATTATCATTAAATATATAATTTGCATACACCATCCCAAAAACTGTACCTTCTGTTTCCGACATATAGATTTCATTTACATATACGTTAGCAAAGCCACTGTCTACCTAGGTTCACATAAAATAATAAAACCATTTTAATGTGAGTGAAGTTACGAAAATCCAATTATTAACCTACATTGTCCGGGTTAAAACTTAAAAAAAAAAATTGTATCTACATACGCAGTTGAGGTGACTGATGTCACCATTGATATGCCTATTCATTTCTATATAAATAAATATACAAAGAAAATATGAATAATAAAACAATATTTCATATAACCTCATAAATGACATTAAGAAGTGAAGACAAGCGGTCAATAAAGAATGAATACAGACTCTAACTATTGTAAAGACACATATATAGGGTGGAATGTCTATCATCATGACATACATACAACAGAATTGTTTCTTTGTGTCAACGCTGGCCTTCGAAACGAACTGAAGCGACGCGATGGCAGGAAATTGAAAATAGCGGCATCTATCGTTGTATATCAACACTATAAAACGTGAGAACAATCGAGAACAAACTTTATAATCGGGAATTTTTTGACGGGCAGTCTGTCAAGTGGCTTTTATATTTTATTCATAATCTTCTCTTATTTGACTTTGTATTTTGTATTATTGGTGATTTTACGTAATATAGTTCAGTTATTGTGCATAAGTGAATGGAAAATAATATCACAGAGCATGAATTCCGAGAAGACGTAAAAAGTTACTGGAAGTTCCAACAAGGGAGCCACCATCATTGTTAGAATATTGAAAGCATTCCAAATATCACAAGGAACTTGTACTACCTACTCGACAATGGCAGTAATAATCTAGGATATTGGAAAATGTTGAGGCAAACAATGAAATAACTGTTCTCTTTTAAATTTTTAAATGAATTATTTACACTTCATAATTTGTATATTGAAATTATTACCATTATCACTCTGAACAATAATTATATACATTTTTATACAGTTTATTGATAAATCATATATACGATGGGCTGTACAATATCAAATACAAAACCTCAATATTAGACGTAAACAGGCCGCTATATTACGCGTCGCTAGTATGACGCAAGCCGCGCAGACGCAATACAGTCGATCACGCTTATTAACATGCCATGACGCGAAATCATAATTTTACCTCCTGCCAAAAATACCGCGAAGAAGAAAAAAAAGAAGTTATCACTTCAAAAGGCCCCGAAGCATACATTTGAATAGCTTTTGTAAATAGCTTTATA
Source organism: Antheraea pernyi (assembly GCA_015888305.1). Classification (NCBI taxonomy): domain Eukaryota; kingdom Metazoa; phylum Arthropoda; class Insecta; order Lepidoptera; family Saturniidae; genus Antheraea; species Antheraea pernyi. The sequence continues at coordinate 336,126 of MU159016.1, forward strand.
TATGAGAATATGATATAACATGCTTCTGAGAGTTATCCGGCTTTGGACGTAAATATGTCCGCCTTCTGCGAGATTACATCCGCAGCTTTGTGTCTTTTGCCACACATATCTGTAGCACGTTATTTAAATGCCACTGTAAAAAGTGTGTGTTATGTACACGCGTTAGAAGTTATACTTCTTTGGCGTAACAAGATAAAAATCTTTTCAATTTTTTTTTATCTTTAGCCTTATTCTACGTTTGTAGAAAAAACGACACTAACAATAGAAAAAAGGTATTTAATTGAAAGTTTTAATACAAAGAAATACAAACAAAATGTTGACTATAGCTAACTTCAGGGTGTCGGTGTTTCGTGACGGTGTGCGCGCGCATCGTAATAACTCCAGGGTGTCGGTGTTTCGTGACGGTGTGCGCGCGCATCGTAATAACTTCAGGGTGTCGGTTTTTCGTGACGGTGTGCGTGCGCATCGTAAAAATGTAGTCTCATCATTTTTCCCTAACGCGCCAAAGAAGTATAACTTCAAAAATTCTTACGGCTTTTAAGATTATTATGGATTGTCTAATTTTACTATTATAATTAATGGAAGCTAGTGTAATGCTTTCTATTTGTAATTAATTTTAATGATTTAAAATGGCCTTTGTAACATTTTTATATACTAAATGATTGAACTTGTCATCTACTTCCAGTACCGAGTAGAGGGAGAGGAGAGGGGAGGGGAGGTGGGTCTCCGGCGCTCTCACTGACCGAACGAAACGCAACGATGCAAGCACTGTTACTTCACGTGGGTTTTCTATGAGAGGGTGGTACTACCCCGGACGAGCCGACCCATTCGTGCTGAAACCAGTAATAGCTTCAGCATGGCTCTACCACCATTAAAAACCAGGTTCTGTAAGACCAGTAAAAGTTGTTTAGTTAATAGTGTTAGGTAATATAATAAAGTACTAAACCACATTATCAATTTGTCCGATAGTAAATTCAAGTACCATGTCAAGCGTGTTATGATGTTAAAAGCTGTTACACAATACATATAATAAGTCAGTCAGGAACGCCAATAAACACTCTGAAGGCACTTTGACTATTTATCCGGGCAGAGCTTCGCCTTACAATACCTTCCACATAGGAGTGCGTGCAGATCAGCGACATCTTGCCCGTTATATGCCGAACTCCCACCAATGTAGTCTCACACCGGGGTGAATAATGAACAGCCGATAACTTCAACCAATAGCGTTCGAGGTCATTAGTAACACCCCCGATAAAGTCAATAGCGCGGTATCGCAGGTCAATAGTGGTTCCCCGTGTGGTATTGTAGTCTCGCCTTCGGGTGTGTCATAGCGGTACCGGACGTAGTAGGTGGATCAATATGTGAACGATAATGATGTCTGGAAATAACACCCCTCTCTGTACATCCGCTAAAAACGAATGGAACTAAAATGTAGTGTTGAAACATATGTATGCTAATAAGATGTATCAGATTTACTTCCTTCTCTGTTCTTCTCGATTACTTGGTTGTTTGTCTCAACCGGTGGTAGTTTTAATGTTCAAAGGGGTCTTCTTAGGACCTAAATTGAATAAAGTAATTGATTTACCTAAACCCGTAAAAATATTTCACTGATTATAAATATAAAATTTAATAAAATAGGTTCAACCGTTTTAAATAGTAACCCGGAGGTAAAAAAAGAATCTTCAGATTTATTTATATGTGCAGAAAGGTGGTAGAGCCACGCTGAAGCTATAATTCGTTTTAGCATGAATGGGTCGGCTCGTCCGAGGTAGTACCACCGTCTTGCAGAAAACCGACGTGAGGTAACTGCTTGCATTGTTGCGTTTCGTTCGGTCAGTGAGAGCGCCGGATAACCCACCTCCCCCCTTCCCCACTCTCCCTCCCCTAAACACAGGTTGGCAACGCACTTGCGACTGTTCTGGTGTTGCAAGTGTCTATGGACGGTAGTGCCCACTCAACATCAGGTGACCCACCTGATCGTTTGACTCCTACACTCCTTTTTTTTTAAATGTGGAAATCCTACTGGATACACCACCCCCCTGGGGGAGAGAGTGGGTTATGTCCGACTCGCACGGACTAAAACCCCATGGGTGCCCGCAACCGCCATGATGGGGGACAAGGGATGACGAAGCACTCCGCATGTCGCCCCGACGGCCGGCCCAGAAAGAAGATATCCTGGGCCTCCCGCTAAAGAGAGACAGCCTGGCACGCGTAGACTGTCTCCCAGACGGCCGAACCAGTGCAATGGAGAGACGGGCCCCCCGATCAATCCCCCTTAGTCCGGCTTAAGACTCACACTCCTACGATATAAAAAAGAAAATTAATGCTACTTAAAAATGAACTACAATTAACAGATAAGATGCCTATCGATAATTATCTTCGACTACATCGATAATCAGATGAGATTCTGGCCAAACGCTCTTTCTGTAACATTATCTTTGATCACAATCTTATCTGATGCTAAAAGGCGACGTGGTCAAGATGTTAAACACGCTGAATCTAAAAGGGGACTGGCTCTCAAGTGTCGCTGCCGGAATGCTAATAGAAGTTTGGCGATAGATTTTTAAATTTCAAAGTGGTGGCTAGCTGTGTGGTTATTGGTTATTCGACTATATATTTGATAAAATTGGGGACATTTTCCATAATGTTATTGTTAGTTCGGTTATTGTGCATAAATCGCAGTACGTGGATAATAAATGGAGCATGAATTCATGCAACATTATAATTATCGCTCGACAATTGTAAAATGATTACCTACTTGACAATAGTACTAATAATCTGGACGATTGGTTGCCAAAAATCGGAGGCTCCGATCGACTAAAAAACTACACGATAAACCGTACGTCGCACTATGGAGTTGTCACAGGGTAGTGCATGCAAGCTCCGCGACACAACCAGTGGCTGGGCCAACGTCTGACACCATCCCCCAACGACCAAGGCAGTCTTGCTCTTCAACTGCTTCCAAATCCGCAGAAACCAGTGCTATGGAAAGTCAGGGCTCCCGTCCCATTCCCCATTGGTTCGACAGGCAGTCCACCGCTATCCACAATTGATTTTTTATCTCGACATCCACAACGGCCTCCCAAAAGACCCTAAAGAAACTACTCTACTTGCCATCAGCACTGCTGGCCAAGTAACCTTCTCAACGGCATTTGAGTTAAGCAATACCTATAGGTACCGATACTATACTGTACATTAGTGTTTTTTCTTCTTGGTTTTTTATTTGACCTCTACGAACTTCGGATAATGAGTCACCTTGACAATCAATGACACCGTTAAAAGAAATTGTTTGAGAATATTTTGTATGCAATAACCCGAATCTAGCAATTTCAGACAACAGTGTCTAAAAATATTTATCCACTTGGCTTGAGCAATTATTTTTAATTGGCCCAACTCACGACCATTTGGATGGATTAAACAGAACGAAACATGGCGTATAATGCGTTTTATGTTGGAATATTTTAGTTAAATTCTATGATTACAAAAATTAAATCATAAAAACAATTCTCGGGCCTTATTTTCTTTTAAACACGTTCGAGTGTACTGAAAATGAAACTCAGAGGTCATATTTTAACGATTGCGTTAAAAATCACAAAACATTGGATTTTTGCAACGCAACGTATCTGACACAAAAAGGACATACTTAGAAACTTCATCAGAGAAAGAAGAAGAAAGAACTATAGTATTAGACCGAGAGAGAGAACAATACATTTCTGTAGTATTAGAAAATGCCTCTAGTCGATGAGGTCAGGCAGTGGCGACCGGCGATAAATAGTTTCTCTTTCGATGGTCGCCATTGTTTTTGGATTGTACTGTGCTTACCATCAGGTACAGTGCAGTAATTTTGCCGTGCTACAATAAAAAAAAAAGCATTTATATTATATAATAATATTAGCAAAGATGGCGAGAAGTTTACAGACCGGCATGATAAGGGTCATAGGCGGCGGAATTGAAATCTATGACTGTTATTTTTGAATTGTCCTCTCCTTACCTGCACCACGTGCAGGTGAGGTTGGATTGGGTGTCTCAAGTCTCATGATGTTATTCGACACCCCTTACACCCCAAATATCGGTGCGAAAGCAATAAAATATAAATAAAAGGCGGGTTAAGTCATGCCATATTAAGTAATGTCGTCATTTAACATCAGATGAGTTTGTGATTTATTTATTTATTTATACATTATGCGTTAAATACGCAATGGCCGCAATCTACCAGTCAACCATTAGGTGATGCAGAGATAAATGTTGGTAGGTTTAAAATGAGAAGTTTTTATAAAATTATGTTTAACCTATTTAATATAACAATATATAAATAAAATATCAAGACCGATATACTACATATATACAATACATACATATAACAACATCATACATAAATAAAAGTATAATAAGTCAACATCAAGTACTAAATACAGCATTAACCAGATAATTCTGCTAACTGAGACTGGTAAAGCCGACGTACCCTGACTTTAAAACTGAAACGGTTAGATGACATCCTGATTTCATAAGGAAGCCCATTCCATAGGAGAATAGATTGGATGAAGAAAGAGGAATGTACAAGACCGGAAGTATGGTTAAGGTTATGATTAGAGCATAAAAACTGAAAATGTGGAGTTAAGTAAGAGAGAGTGTTGGGAGAAAATAGAAGAGAATACAGAGTTGTCAGAGCCCGCAAACTTCGACGATGGCGTATGGGCAACCAATTAAGCTCTGAACGATGGCTCGATACATGGTCATACTTACGAAGATTAAAAACAAATCGAATGCAATTGTTGAGTAATCTGTCAAGTTTGTTAAGAAGGTCAGCGTTCAATTCGTATAAGCACACATCCCCATAGTCAATTATAGGAAATATTATAGATTGCACTAGCATGGTTGATGTGATCAAAGTATTAAATTTACCGCTTCAACCCACAATCAATGAATTCATGATAAACCCCCGGAAATGTAATTAACGTGCAAACGGAAAATTAACAGATCCGAGTAATTAAGTTTATATCGTTTTAACTAAACAACGTAGTGGAATAAACGGACCGAGGCTGTTAGAATTATTTATATAGTTAGTAAAACTAATTTACTATAATTGACTTGGTTAACGCTGAAATGTTTTCATCGCGGTTGAACATGATATTGGAAATTATTAGAGACCTAACTATATAAAACAAAATTATATATTATTGTTGTGCGCGTGTCACCAAAAAAAAAAACGTATAAATTTGATCATTTTTGAACTGAAAACTTCTTTAGGCGCGTCGAGTGGTATTTTTTTTGGCATGAGATAAACTTATAATATTGACCGATCGTATTTGGCTTACGCGACTTGCGTCAGATTAGCGACGTATAGTATAGGAGCCTGTGTACATCCATTATTTATATTTTGTATTGAGATTGTGTTGCCTATTATATATTATTATATATTATAAACTGTAATCATCATCTTCTTACCCTTATCCCACCTAAGTAGGGTCGGCACAACATGTTTTCCTTTTCCACGCTCGCCTATCAGATGTCATCTCAGTCAACACACCTTTTACACACATATCATTTTTCACACAATCCATCCATCCTTTTTTCGGTCTTCCTCTACTCTTATATCCATCGACCGTCATACTCAAAGCTTTTCTATTTACATGGTCTTCATCTCTCCTCATAACATGCCCATACCATGCTAACCTATTACTCCTTAACTTATCTGTTACTGGTGCTATTTTCAAACTTCCTCTGATATATTCATTCCTAATCTTATCCATTCTAGTTACACCACACATCCACCTTAACATTCGCATCTCTGCCACATGTAGTTTTCTCTCATCCGTCTCTCTAGTCGCCCAGCACTCAGATGAGTACAACATTACTTGTCTTATAATAGTTATATAGCGTTTATAGTTATATTATAAACTGTGTAAAAATTTTTATACATAATTATTGTTTGGAGTGCCAATAAATGTAAAAACCAGACTCATGTTAATAATTTTAATAGGCATACAAATTACGATATTTGAACAATTCAAACTATAATTAATTTACGAATTTCTAAAGAAACACACAGTCATTATATTGTTTTGAGTTTTGACTTCTATGGACAGTTCTTATGACTGTCTCGACTTTTCTTTATTGGTTTACTTATTAGACACATTGCCATCAAAAATATCATGAAATCTTCATTTAAGATCAATCTATCATTTTTTAAAAAACTACAATTTTTATAACTGATAGGAAAAAAAAGTCGAGGCTGTTATAAGGACTAACAACAGAAGTGAATACTTAAATCAAGGGTATAACTGTGTTCTCTTTCGAATGTTTAAATCAATATAGTCAGAATTATTTAAATATCATAATTTGGAAATTGAGATTATTAACATAAGTTTGGTTTTCACATAATTCACATCTCTCGGAGCAAAAATTATATATATCGAGGGAGCCACTATTGACCTGCGATACCGCGCTATTCACTATATCGGGGGTGCTACTAATGACCTCGAACGCTATTGGTTGAAGTTTTTTTTTTATTGTAGCACGGCAAAATTACTGCACCATGCCTGATGGTAAGCACAGTACAATCCAAAAACAATGGCGACCACCGAGTGACACACTGTCCATCGCCGGTCGCCGCTGTCATGCCGGCCTGCGAAAAGCTGGATATGCACAGGCTGATCCCGAAACGCGACCCGCAGAAGCGAATCACTATGACGGGCTTTTTCGCCATATACATGGTGGTTGCGACCCAGTCAGGCTGTAAAACCCTACCACCCCGCTAATATATATCGGGGGAGCCACTATTGACCTGCGATACCGCGCTATTGACTATATCAGGGGTGTTACTAATGACCTCGAACGCTATTGGTTGAAGTTATCGGCTATTCATTATTTACCCCGATGTGAGACGCCATTGGTTGGAGGTATCGGCTGTTCAGCTGTTTATGTATATTGATGCCTTAAAAGGCGACCGATGACTAGATGCTGGGCATACTCGCTCAGACAGTTGAGGTAGTCACACTTATGGATAATTCATCGTAACTATAGGCAGTGTTGTGTTTCTATATCGGTTAACGTTTTATTCTTTTGTGCTTGCTGGATTGATCGATCAAATCATAGCCATGACGTCACTATGGATGACGTCATACTACCACATGCACGCCATTTTATCGCTGCCCCGACATATACATTTTTTTACAATCTATAAATTAATAACAGTGCTTGCATCGTTACGTTTCGTTCGGTTAGTGAGAGCGCCGGAGGCCCACCTCCCTTCTCCTCTCTTCTCCCCCTCCCTCTCTTACTCCCAAATACAGGCTGGCAACGCACTTTCGACTCCCCTGGTGTTATTAGTGTCTATGGACGGTGGTGATCACTTAACATCAGATGACCCTCCTGTTCGTTTGCCTGCTATGACATATAAAATAACCATTTTTATAAGTAGTCCGGTAAAGCTGTTAAGACCTTGCTGGGTCAATAGCGTAGTCAGTTCGAAAAAAAAAAAACATTTTTGTACAGTCTATGAATTAATCGAATGTATGATGGGCTGCACAAGCTGTAAACAAAATGTCAATATAACATGTACACAGGTCCCTATACTACACGTCGCTAGTCTGACGCAAGCGCAATACGTCCGAGCATTTCGAGGTCATCGGTGACGCGAACCCATAAGTTCTGCCCTTATCAAAAGTCACTCAATGCGGTTAAAGAAATTTTGACTTCAAAAATGTTATATATTACTCTTGAACAATGTTGTTCATATACGTTTATCACAATATACAGATAAAATCAAAATCGCTTTATTCCATTTAGGCCTCGAGAAGGCGCTCATGAACGTCAAAGCCATCACCGCTCAAAATACAGTTCTACGGATTTATTTATATAGACGGACCAGACAAATTTCCAATAAATCTAGTCACAGATATCATATTTCTCGGGATATCTAAAATAACCATCCTTTATACTGAAGACATAAAACGTTATGTTTACAATAAATCGGTACTAGGTATTCTGTAGCTCGCATTTAGTGTCTTAATGTTTCTAATAAATAATTTCTAGAGATGGTGGTATCGTATTTTTTCCAAGAATACCTTAAATCCACCGTTACGGGAGTTTTTATTATGACGTTTTAGTGATAGAAAAGGTATGACAAACTTGACAAAACATAAAAATTAAAAATATTAACATAAAATAATATTATATATCTTCGATCAACAATAACTAGATAACGGGACGGCGCGAAAAATACGTCTCGGTAAATAAGAGGTCACTTGAAATGTCTGCCCTTATTTTGTTTGGTTTGTTTGAAATACAGCCAATGTAAGCCCGTTTCACATGCCGCAGTGTATTCAAAAGATGCATAAATAATACCCGAAAAAGCAATTTAACGGCCGGAGTATCTTACTTTCGCTAAATACATGTTAACTAAGTTATATTTTAAGCTTTAAACTAACTAGTAATATCAAATTTTGAACATAATTACCGATTTTGAACCTGTGATACAAATGTTTGGCCTCGGCAGACACAAACACGCACGATAACGGGAAACGTACTTTATTCATTATGTGTTAGATTTTGTTTTTATTGAAATTATTAATATTAGTGTGGTTTTCATATCTATCGCCACTCGGAGCAATAATTTGATTGAAGAAGGCGTTACTTATATTACTTATAATAATTATATACGTTGTTATAAAGTCTATTTATCAATCAAAGTATGTAAAAGTTAAAGTATGATGAGCTGCAAAATATCAATATTACATGTACACAAGCAAGCTGCAAGCCGTGAAAGCGCAATACGGCCACACTTATTAGCATGTTATTACGCGAAATTATACATTTATCTCTCCACTCCTCTCCTCCCTTCAAACACAGGCTGGCAACGCACTCAAAACTTCTCTGGTGTTGTTAGTGTCTAGGGATGGTGGTGATCACTTAACATCTAGTGATCCATATGTTCGTTTGCTTCCTATGACATAAAAAAACTGATTTTTTTTCTTCCATCAATCGTATGTCCTATTACAACCGGCCGCGTAGTCCGGTGAAACTGTTAAGACCTGCTTGGTCAATAGCGTAGTCAGTTCGAGAAAAAAAAAGTGCGTGCGTACAAAGTACACATGTCAGAAGTGAAACTTCTTTGGCGAACTAATTTATAAGTCTTGTTTATATTTATACAAACAAGAAAAAGAATAAAAAGTTTTTTTTATTTATTTCATCTGCGTTTACTGCAAATGACGTCACTTTCGTTGCATACCTGCGTGACGTTACATCTGTAAAAAAATTACCCTCATGCGCCTAAAGAAGTTTCGCTTCAAAAAAGAAAAAAAAAGAATAAAAAGTTTTTTTATTTATTTAATCTGCGTTTACTGCAAATGACGTCACTTCCGTTGCATACCTGCGTGACGTTACATCTGTAAAAATGTTACCCTCATGCGCCTAAAGAAGTTTCACTTCAAAAAAACAACCGGCCGCGAAGTAGGTCCGTAGTAGGAGTAACCAAGCTCAATACGGCGCCCATTGCTCAATTCAAAATATTTCAACGATTTCAATAACCATGGTGCTCAGTTTTTAACATGCGTTTATCATCTGAATGGTTGTATTTATTATGTTTTGGTGTCTAGAGATGGGTGGTGTCCAAACCTCTAACCACTAATTTTACTTTACTTGAATTTTATTTCAAGTCGAGGGTATGGAAGGAAAAACACAACTTTGGCGGACGACGATTTATTTCTCAAGAGAGTGTGCGGTACAAGTGCATTAACTTAAATAGATTATAATTGTTAATAATAATTATGCCGGTGAACGGATTATGACGCTGGCGCATTTAGCACGGCGATTGGCCATCGTGTGTGGCCATTTCAAAAGGGCGTGTTTTATCCTATTGTTCTTTGATGACTTCTTATCGCTCGTATCCTATTCCTTAGGATAGTAGACTCGTTATACGCTCGCTACAATGTATTTCGTACTCTAATACGCAAATTTAAATTAAAATGTATAGTTGGATATCTTGTCTACTACTGATTTCCCATAATCATTTCGATTTACCAATTAAGTTAAATTAAAAACACGATTCTAAATAGAATAATTTACCGAAAATTTTCAGTTTAATATCTACGATGTGAAAAGAAATTCACTTGTGTTAATTACTACGTCCGGTACCGCTATGACACACCCGAGAGGCGAGACTACAACGCCACCCGGGGAACCACTATTGACCTGCGATACCGCGCTATTGACTTTATTGGGGGTGTTACTAATGACCTCGAACGCTATTGGTTGAAGTTATCGTCTGTTCATTATTCACCCCGGTGTGAGACTACATTGGTGGGAGTTCGGCATATAAAGGGCAAGATGTCGCTGATCTGCACGCACTCCTATGTGGAAGTTACTGTAAGTCGAAGCTCTGCCCGGGTAAATAGTCACAGTGCCTTCAGTGTCTATTAGTTTTCCTGTCTGACTGACAAACTGACTGGCTGATTATACGTATTGTGTAACACTTGTATCGTAGTTTCATAAAACCACACAATTTTTAATTCCCTGAGGATAGATACGAACGAACGAAGCCACGAGTAAAAGCTAGTTCTGTGATAATATTATACTGCCTAAATTTAATCTCCACATCTTATGTTCCAAACGTTCGTGTGTAAAGACTATTTACCATGTAATGGATGTATTATGAATTATGAACAGAGAGCACGATACGTTAGTAATTTCTCTTCATAACGCAGTAATACGCCTGTAATTATTTGTTGCCTGACCCTTAATACAAATAAATTAAAAGAGCTCGGTGGATTTACGAAAGTATTTAGTGCTTACATGCGATAACTAGGGTTGTCCACTTTGAAAATACATTCACATTTTCATTCATTACATCGACGATTTTCATTAAATATTTTAATTGATATAAGCCAAAAGCAATGTCTTTATGAGAAAAGGGCGCCTTATTTATTAAATATAAAAATGTAATCTTTATATCTCTACATATTATAACACAAAGTCCTCTACCACGTCTGTCTGTTCGTGATAAATTCAAAAACGACTGAATGGTTTTTCATGGCTTTCACCAGTAGATAAAATGATTCATGAGGAAGGTTAGGCATGCAACTTCTCAAGGTTTTTTTTTTATTACCCGCCCTATGTCCGCTAGTTATATATATAATATTTAAAAAGATAAAGGTCTACCGGTATGCGAACATCACTCAAAAATTACTATATAAATGTAGTCCGGTGAAACTGTAGAGGCCTCCAAAAAGGCCAATAGCGGAGTCAGTTCGAGAAAAAAAAAAACAATGCTAGATACATTTTGATCATTTTTTTCGTGAAACTTCTTATGTGTGACGTAACGTAGTGGGGATAAACACACAAGCAGAGTGTTGGATCGCCGAAATTAAGCAACGGCGGGCGCGGTTAGTACTTTGATGGGTGACCGCCTGCGAACACCGCGACAAGTTTGCTTTTTGTTATAATTTTTTAATTAAAATGTTTTCCTGTGATACAAATGTCTCACTTCTATCGTGCGTTTTTATGACACACTCTGTTTCTTTTTTGTTTTTTTTAAGTTTCTCTTTCTTCGTTTCTTCTTGGACTGGCTCTTAAGTGCGTGTGCCAAAACACACCAAGGGGTGCATGGCGACAAACTTTTAACCTGATGGTGGTAGCAAGCCACTATTTCATTCAAGCAAGCCATTTCTATGTATCTTGTGAAATTCTCAGGAATTCATAATGATTTCAATTACATTGAAATTTGAAATGTCAAATTTATATATTAATTGTTCAATCATTAATTCATTTTGGGAAAATTTTCAATAAAGCCTACAGTCGAATTTCAACTAAGCTGGACACGATTACAATTACTTCCATAATTCATTTTAAATCATTCTTACTTGTAACTTAATTAATTCTAGCACCCTAAAGTAGTTTATTTCAGTATACAAGAAAATTAGGAAAGTTTTTTATTGTTTTTTAATTTTTCGTTGTAATAGTTGAGTTACAGTAAGAGCTGATATTATATAAATATGCAGTTACAAAAGAAAGGAATTTTTTTTTCCTTTATTTTTTTTTTGGCAACCAATCTTCTCGATTATTACTGCCATTGTCAATCAAAATCAAAAACACTTTATTCAATTTAGGCCCTAAGAAGGCACTTCTGAACGCCAAAACTATCACCAGTTCGGAAAAAACTCGATCTGGTTTATCTTTTTAACAAATATATATAATATTTAGTATATATTAGATACAGGCCACAATTTTAATGGATGCACATAGTATTGAAATAAATTTTATACTACAACACCAGGTGGCTGTATGTTACAAATGTCTTTGCTTAATGTTACGAGACAATATTGTTAATGTTGATGGCGCCACTAGTTTTTTGTTGAGTCATGTTCCTTTACTGTGCATCATATATTGTGTAATTGTTTCTACAATAAAATCAAAGTATTTCATTTACACAAGAAATCTTTGTTTGTCAGTATCCCAATTGTTACACTAATCACGTATAGGGTCGATGCAGTCAGGATTGGCAATAAATACTTCGTAGGTTCTTGTCACTGTTTAATCGGGCAGAGATTCGCCTTACAATAACTTCCACATAGGAGTGCCTCCAGATCAGCGACATCTTGCCCTTTATATGCCACCAATGTAGTCTCACACCGGAATGAATAATGAACAGCCGATAACTTCCACCAATAGCGTTCGAGGTCATTAGTAACACCCCGATAGAGTCAATAGCGCGGTATCGCAGGTCAATAGTGGTTCCCCGGGTGGCGTTGTAGTCTCGCCTCTCGGGTGTGTCACGGTACCGGACGTAGACATTAACACAATACATAGATGAGTCAATTCCAGATATCACCATCGTTCACATATTGATCCACTCTATAATAGCCTTTTGACGCCAAAACCCACTTGACATGGCGCTTAAATTCACAATCCGGCAAATCGGTAATATCCTTTGGGACTTTGTTCTAAAATCTAATACTATTTTCCAAGTAACTATTACCGGTTTTACTAAGTCTAAAACATGGGATAACCATATTGAGTAGGTAATATTACAAGTGTCCTGTGATAATTTCAATGTTCTACCAAGATGGCGGCCCGTTGTTAGAACTTCTTTGAGTCTTTGTGGCAGTTGGAGTTTTTATGGCATCTGAAAATTTATGCTCCGTGGTATTAGTTTTCATTCAGTTCACTTGCCCACAATAACCGCACTATATTACGTAAAATGCCAAGAATATTACAAAATATGGAGTTTAATAACATAAGATTATGGATAAAATATAAACAAAACTTCCACATGACAGACTGAGATCCCGCCAAAAACTCAAAAGAAAAAAGTTTTTATTACTGGAACACAGCATGGTTACAAGGTAAATAAAAAAAAGTGTCTGTGTACTTATGTGCACGCGTTAGAGGTTATACTTCTTTGGCTTAACAAGATAAAAATCTTTTCGAAAATTATTATCTTTCGCCTTATTCTACGTTTGTAGAAAAAACGACACTAACAATAGAAAAAAGGTAATTAATACATTGAAAGTTGTAATATAAAGAAATACAAAGAAACAAAATGTTGACTATAGCTAACTTCAGGGTGTCGGTTTTTCGTGACGGTGTGCGCACGCATCGTAAAAATTTACTCTGATCATTTTTCCCTAACGCGCGAAAAGAAGTATAACTTCAAAAATATACATATATATTCATTAGAACGGCCCAAGAACAGCACTCCCATTTAGATACATGCTGCAATACAATTGAGTGGTATTACAGCGTTGATTTTCAATGGGAAGCCTACCTATGTGTAGTCGGTGGCTTAACAAAAATATAACACTGAATTATTACTGGATTAGACAGTAAGATGACCATACATTTATTATTTCTACCGCGAATAATTTAAAACCAAGTCTGCCTTAACCATAATAACTTTACGTACTTAAACTAGCTTCTGTTAACTAAATAGTTTTGTAGGTGGTAGAGCCACGCTGAAGCTATTACTGGTTTCAGCATGAATGGGTCCGCTCGCCTGCGGTACTACCACCCTCTCGCAGAAAACCGACGTGAAGTAACAGTGCTTGCATTGTTGCGTTTTGTTCGGTCCGTGAGAGCACCTGAGATGCACCTCCCCTCCCCTTCCACTTTCCCCTTCCCTCCCCACCCCAACACAGGCTGGCAACGCACTTGCGACTCCCCTGGTGTTGCAAGTGTATATGGACGGTGGTGATCACTTAACATCAGGTGACCCACTCCTATGATATAAAAAAATAATTTTGGGTTAACGCTAACGCTAACTCGCGATTATTACGTAGAAAGTGAAAATATTCGTAAACAATACATAAGTTAACCCCGAATTTGAATCTTTCTTCATTAGTGTTCCTCTTTAGCGTGATTATATGTAACATTGATTTACTGGTCATTATTAATGTTGCCAGACCTATGTTATTTTTCGTGAAGATTATTTTTGTCTTCGATCAACAATAACTAGATAAAGGGTGACGTACAAATCGAAGCTAGAAGCCGTCCGCGTAAATATGTACTTATGTGTAGCTATTTGTTTACTAAGAAAAGGAGAAAACAAGTGTTAAAACTGTTATAAGTTCAACCTAATTACAACCATAACACCTTGTAATAAAGTCACAAATGTTCAAAATATTATTTAATACTTACGATAAAACGAGCAAAGTAATAACTTAATCCCCTCACAAATGAAAAGATAACATAAACAACATTTAGTGTGAATTCAACCTTAACACGTAATGAATAAAGTACGTTTTCTCGTTATTGTGCGTGTTTGTGTCTAATGAGGCCAAACATTTGTATCACAGGTTTAAAATCGGTCATTTTGTTCAAAATTTGATATTATTAGTTAGTTTAAAGCTTAGAATATAAATTATTCAACACGTATTTAGCGAAAGTAAGATACTCCGGCCGTTAAATTGCTTTTTCGGGTATTATTTGAATACACTGCGGCATGTGAAACGGGCTTACATTGGCTGTGTTTCAAACAAACTAAACAAAATAAGGGCACACATTTCAAGTGAGCTCTTATTTACCGAGACGTATTTTTCGCGCCGACCAGTTATCTAGTTATTGTTTATCGAAGATTTGTCTGCTGTCCATTTTGCTTTAACTTACCACTTGGTTTCGTTTAGATATATGAACTTCTATAACTATCACCAAAATAACTGGTATGTGCTGATATACAACTTCAAATGCAGTAGTTAAAAGGCACATCCATGTTTTTTTAATGTACATCTATTTACTTTTTATGTCTAGTTGTCATTATGTACGAGAATACGAGTGTTACATAGTTTTGTTCTAACTTTATTGTCTATACTAATATTATAAAGCTGAAGAAGAATTCGGTATTTTAACTCTGCCCTCCCAATATATTCTTAATAATTTAATGTGGCTGGATCTGGTAAAAAACCAGCATAATTTAAATACTAGAAACAGCAACAAATTGGTCATTCCATGCTTCAGGCTCACTAAGTCCAAAAACAATTTTTTAGGTAATAGTGTTAGGTTTTATAACAACATCCCAAAACGCATTACCGATTTGCCGTATAGTGAGTTCAAGAACCATGTCAAGCGGGTTTTAATACCTAAAGGCTATTTTAGGGTGGATCAATATGTGAACGATTGTGACGTCTGGAAATGACGCCCCTCTCTGTGCATCCACTAATAACGAATGTAACTATTTATATTTTGTAAAAATATATAACATGAAAGGATAAACCAGATCGAGTTTCTTGCCGGTTCTTCTCGATGACTGGGCTGTTTGTCCGAACCAGTGGTAGCTTTGACGTTCATAAGCGCCTTCTCAGGGCCTAAATTGATTTGAATTATATTTTGATTTGAAGAGTTTGTTTGCTTGAACGCGTTAATCTTGGGAACTACTAGTTCAATTTGAAAAAATCTTTCAGTGTTAGATAGCTCATTTATCGAGGAAGGCTATAGGCGATATATCATCACGCTATGAGCAATAGGAGTAAAGCACCAATGAAGAATGTTTCAAAATCGGGGTTAACGTATTATTTAAAAATATTTTCACCTTCTGCGTAAACGAAGTCGCGACTTAAAGTTAACGTTAGCCCAAATTAACTATTCCATGCGGGCAAAGTTGCGGCCAGAAGCTAGATTATTAATATATAGATTCCCTTACTAGCCACAAAGGAAAAGGCCCTGAAATTATTTACTCGCACACCTATACAAACAAATAGCGTATTGTACTACCTCCATTGTGTTGCAATGACAAAGGCTTTTGTTTTCCATGATAGCTTATTTGCTGTCCTCTTTCCGTGATTTTGTTCAAGGATTTTATGAAATAACAGACTGGTTCATGGCACCTTCAATTCTATCATTACCGTGACCTGGAATAGGTAAATTTGTTGAAGACGAAAGGCCAATAATCTTACTAAGGACTAGTTGTGCCCGCGACTTCGTTCGCATGAAAGCTCATGTATATAACAGTGACTATAAGGTCATCTGAATATAAAAGCTCGAACTACTATCCACTTTTCAGTTGTACTTAAGTCTTTTTTTTATTGAAGTGAAACTTCTATAGGCACATGAGGGTAAAATTTTTACAGGTGTAACGTCTCGGAGGTATGCAACGGAAGTGACGTCATTTGCAGTAAACGCAGATTTTTCATCTATTTTTTTAATTTTTTTTAAATAATTTTTTGAAGTGAAACTTCTTTAGGCGCATGAGGGTAAATTTTTTACAGATGTAACGTCACGCAGGTATGCAACGGAAGTGACGTCATTTGCAGTAAACGCAGATTTTTCATCTTTTTTTTTTTCTAAAGTTTTATATTTGTATAAATATAAACAAGATTTATAAATTAGTTCGCCATAGAAGTTTCACTTCTGACATGTGTACTTTGTACGCACGCACTTTTTTTTATACCAGTGGTAGCAAACAAACATGCGGGTCACCTGATGGTAAGTGATCACCGCTGCCCATGGACACCTGCGACACCAGGAGAGTCACATGCGTTGCAGGCCCTTGAGAAAGGAGTAGGCTCGTTTCTTGAATGATGGTAAATTGTAATGGTCCGGAAACGCTGCCGCTGGGAGTTCATTCCAGAGGACTGACGAACGCGGAAAAAACGAACGTGAAAATCGCACAGTGGACGACTTCCAACCATCGAGATGACACTGGTGGTGTTTCAGTCCGTGACGAGTTATTTTATAACGGAATTCACCAGCAGGTATCAGTCCGAACAGCTCTTCAGAGCACTCTCCGTGGTAGATCATGTACAAGACGCAAAGCGACATAACATCCCTACGAAACGCCAAAGTGTCGAGCCTTAAGGAGAGCACTAGGTCGCCGAAGATTCGAGCCACTCGACGTTGGATAAGGTCAAGAGGAAGTAGATGACATTGAGGTGCTCCGGCCCAGAGGTGAGAACAGTATTCTATAACGTCCTGCTCTGTTAAGAACACATAATTTCTTTGAGGCTAGTTTTGCTCCGGCTGCCATATGTCCACCAAACTGAACGTCGCTTGATATATCGACACCAAGTCGCGTCGTCATTAAAATTACAATAACTTTTGATATACCGAACCAATTTTAATGAAACAAAGACTAAAAGTTACTCGGAGATATATTTACTCGGAGATTATATACTTTATGATTTTCTTTAAGGTTTTTATCATGAAACCAGTACTTTAACAGTGCGCGTGTTTATACAGACAGACAGACATTTATAAAAATGTTTGAAATGTATTCTATTACTTATTCCAAGACACCTGGTGTAGATGGTGGTAGAGCCACGCTGAAACTATTATTGGTTTCAGTATGAATGGGTCGGTTCGCCCGGGGTACTACCACCCTCTCACAGAAAACCGACGTGAAGTAACAGTGCTTGCATTGTTGCGTTTCGTTCGGTCAGTGAGAGCGCCGGAGACCCACCTCCCCTCCCCTCTCCTCTCTCCTCTCCCTCTCCCTCCCCTAACCCTAAAGATGGCAAGGCACTTGCGACTCCTCTGGTGTTGTTAGTGTCCATGGACGGTGGTGTTCACTTAACAGCAGGTGACCCACCTGTTCGTTTGCCACCTATGACATAAAAAAAAAAAACCTGCAACAATTTTGAAAGTACTAATACGTTAGATTTTCAATCTTGTTATATGCATAGATATATCGGCGCCTACCCACATTGTTGTGCCATCCGGTCACGCCCCTCTCCCTACTACTCGACTTGTTTCGGTATAAAAGGAGCGGAGCGACCGATGTTAAGTCGGTCTTTGCTCTGGCGTCGTGCGGGACACACGTACTGTGCGAATCGCTTAACCTAGACACTGTAATAATTAATTTGTGCAAACGAATTAGTTATTATTTGTAACTAATTAATTGGTTATCTACTGTACCAAATAGTCTGAATTAATAGTAATTAATTGTTTTATATTGAGATGTGATGAATTATTATTATGGGAGGTTTATGACGATATTATTATTATGGGTGGTTTAGTGAGTTCATTCTGACTATATTATTATGATGGGGTAGTGTAATTCTCATTTATATCATTTTTGTGATGGATCATGGCGCAAGAGAGTTATATGGCGCCTCCGACACCGCCACACACCCGCTGACACCCTATTTGGTCTCCGACAGATACTATACAAAATAAGCGTTGCACGTTAGGCTAATAGAATTATCCAGAAAATACGAGAATGGCTTCCAATTGGACGCGACAAACAAACACTAGATGTTGGAGGTATATTCAGTATTTTAGTATAAAGGTTGAAAAACAAGCAATCGACTGATGCATTTTAGACATCATTTTGTATGATAAATTTAACCGGTATATCATTATTACATAGTATAAAACAAAGTCCCCTACGGCGTCTGTCTGTCTGTCTGTCTTTTCACCAGTGGATAAAGTGGTTGATGAGAAAGGTTTTGGTATATAATTTGTCAAGGATTTTTTGACAGTCAGGGCGGGACAGGGTCTGCAGGGCCCGCTAGTTATATGAATATAATAACTCTTTAAGATATATCAGATAATGTGTATATATCTTTATATATAAATTTCTTCTGTACGTGCGTATGTTACGGAACTCCTCCTAAATGGCTGGACCGATTTTGATGAAATTTTGTGTGCGTGTTCCAGTGCGTGTGTGGATCCGAGGTTGGTATAGATTCACCTGGTAGGTGGCGCTGCGGTTGACTTTTAGGATTTTTATTTTTTATTATCAAGGCAGGACAAAGTCCGCCAGGTCCGCTAGTATATATATTATATATATAACATTTTCTTTACTTTATAACATAGTGTATGTAAGCACGGAGAGGGTTATATAGTAGGTTATAGTACCACTGTTAATATTTACATATCTAATGTGCACATTATATGTTAGAGTAGATGGCGTGCGTATCGTACTTACAAATGTTTTTGAGAAAGCATTTCTGTAATTGTACGTCTCACAATTATACATTTTTTAATACAATTTAAAAAACGGTTGCGAAGCCGTGAGTAAAAGCTAGCATAACATACTTTCTCCAAATCTCAAAAACAACAGATTTTAAAAATCTAATATATTATATATTATCTATACTAATATATAAAGCTGTACTGTAGTGTTGCAGACCTTGAAGAGCGCGTTTCAGTTCCTTCTTGTAGAGACTCATGTCATAGCCCTGTGGGAAAACCGTACTGGATAACCCATTCCACAATGCTAACGTACGCACAATGTAACGTAATTACAGTTGTTGCCACATTAAATATTGTTAAATTATTATTATTATTATTTTCTACCTCTGTTATCGCCGTGACATTTAAAAAGTATACAATAATTTTACGCCACTGGAAGTGTTATTTTACAAGACTTACGAACAACAAAGCTAACATTTTCAAAGTTTTTTTTTTCCTATTCAAATAGTTCATAGGCGAAGGAATTAATCCATACTGCCAATTCTGAAGTTATGTGGTAAGTATCAACGCTAACATTTTCAAAGTTTATTTTGTTTTCGTATTCAAAATTTTATACTACTTTTATTTGCAATTTTTTTATTTGTTCTATATTACGTATTATAAAAATAAAGTTTGTGTATGTACAATTAAAATAACAACTTTTTGATGAATGGATATGGCTACAAATGACCAAAAAAAACTTTTTTTATACTTTGTCTATATTTTTATATTATTATATTTTGTCTGTTTGTCCTGGGTAATTTCCAAAACGACTGGACCTATTTTAACGGGAATTTTACTTTTTACTGTCAGATAACCGAAATTATAGCGGTTGACATATTCTACTTTATTTGTCCGCGGCTTCGTCCGCATTACTTTGGGCCGATTTTCACGGGGTATTTACTGGTAGATAACAGACCTAAAAAAGAATTATTAATAATCTCAGGAACTACCATTCCGATTTGAGAAAGTCTTTCGGTTTTAGATAGCTCATTTATCGAGAAAGACTTTAGGCTATACATCATCACGCTAAGACCAATAGAAGCAGAGCACCAATGAAGAATGTTTCAAAATCGGGCACTTTTTTCCTTTTGAGAGATTTCGTTAGTAGTAGTAATAATATTCCTTCAATAGGACAGGCGAAGGAATTAATCCATACTGCCAATTCTGAAGTTATGTAGTAAGTATCAAAGCTAACATTTTCAAAGTTTTTTTTTCCTATTCAAATAGTTCATAGGCGAAGGAATTAATCCATACTGCCAATTCTGAAGTTATGTAGTAAGTATCAAAGCTAACATTTTCAAAGTTTTTTTTTCCTATTCAAATAGTTCATAGGCGAAGGAATTAATCCATACTGCCAATTCTGAAGTTATGTAGTAAGTATCAAAGCTAACATTTTCAAAGTTTTTTTTTCCTATTCAAATAGTTCATAGGCGAAGGAATTAATCCATACTGCCAATTCTGAAGTTATGTAGTAAGTATCAAAGCTAACATTTTCAAAGTTTTTTTTTCCTATTCAAATAGTTCATAGGCGAAGGAATTAATCCATACTGCCAATTCTGAAGTTATGTAGTAAGTATCAAAGCTAACATTTTCAAAGTTTTTTTTTCCTATTCAAATAGTTCATAGGCGAAGGAATTAATCCATACTGCCAATTCTGAAGTTATGTGGTAAGTATCAACGCTAACATTTTCAAAGTTTATTTTGTTTTCGTATTCAAAATTTTATACTACTTTTATTTCCAATTTTTTATATGTTCTATATTACGTATTATAAAAATAAAGTTTGTGTATGTACAATTAAAATAACAACTTTTTGATGAATGGATATGGCTACAAATGACCAAAAAAAACTTTTTTTATACTTTGTCTATATTATTATATTTTGTCTGTTTGTTTGTTTGTCCTGGGTAATTTCCAAAACGACTGGACCTATTTTAACGGGAATTTTACTTTTTACTGCCAGATAACCGAAATTATAGCGGTTGACATATTCTACTTTATTTGTCCGCGGCTTCGTCCGCATTACTTTGGGCCGATTTTCACGGGGTATTTACTGGTAGATAACAGACCTTAAAAAAGTAATTAATAATCTCAGGAACTACCAGTCCGATTTGAGAAAATCATTCGGTTTTAAATAACTCATTTATCGAGGAAGGCTACAGGCTATATATCATCACGCTAAGACCAATAGAAGCAGAGCACCAATGAAGAACGTTTCAAAATCGGGCACTTTTTTCCTTTTGAGAGATTTCGTTAGTAGTAGTAATAATATTCGTTCAATAGGACAGGCGAAGGAATTAATCCATACTGCCAATTCTGAAGTTATGTAGTAAGTATCAAAGCTAACATTTTCAAAGTTTTTTTTTCCTATTCAAATAGTTCATAGGCGAAGGAATTAATCCATACTGCCAATTCTGAAGTTATGTAGTAAGTATCAAAGCTAACATTTTCAAAGTTTTTTTTTCCTATTCAAATAGTTCATAGGCGAAGGAATTAATCCATACTGCCAATTCTGAAGTTATGTAGTAAGTATCAAAGCTAACATTTTCAAAGTTTTTTTTTCCTATTCAAATAGTTCATAGGCGAAGGAATTAATCCATACTGCCAATTCTGAAGTTATGTAGTAAGTATCAAAGCTAACATTTTCAAAGTTTTTTTTTCCTATTCAAATAGTTCATAGGCGAAGGAATTAATCCATACTGCCAATTCTGAAGTTATGTAGTAAGTATCAAAGCTAACATTTTCAAAGTTTTTTTTTCCTATTCAAATAGTTCATAGGCGAAGGAATTAATCCATACTGCCAATTCTGAAGTTATGTGGTAAGTATCAACGCTAACATTTTCAAAGTTTATTTTGTTTTCGTATTCAAAATTTTATACTACTTTTATTTCCAATTTTTTATTTGTTCTATATTACGTATTATAAAAATAAAGTTTATGTGTGTACAATTAAAATAACAACTTTTTGATGAATGGATATGGCTACAAATGACCAAAAAAAACTTTTTTTATACTTTGTCTATATTTTTATATTAGTATATTTCTCTGTTTGTTTGTTTGTTGCGGGTAATCTCCAAAACGGCTGGACCTATATTTACGGGAATTTTACTTTTTACTG
This sequence comes from Antheraea pernyi, assembly GCA_015888305.1. Lineage (NCBI taxonomy): Eukaryota > Metazoa > Arthropoda > Insecta > Lepidoptera > Saturniidae > Antheraea > Antheraea pernyi. Next base: position 358,625 of record MU159016.1, read on the forward strand.
CCAGATAACCGAAATTATAGCGGTTGACATATTCTACTTTATTTGTCCGCGGCTTCGTCCGCATTACTTTGGGCCGATTTTCACGGGGTATTTACTGGTAGATAACAGACCTTAAAAAAGTAATTAATAATCTCAGGAACTACCAGTCCGATTTGAGAAAATCCTTCGGTTTTAAATAACTCATTTATCGAGGAAGGCTACAGGCTATATATCATCACGCTAAGACCAATAGAAGCAGAGCACCAATGAAGAACGTTTCAAAATCGGGCACTTTTTTCCTTTTGAGAGATTTCGTTTACCGCGTTTGCTTCTACATAACTCAGCGTTTATAGCAACGTATAAGAATAACTTAAGTATATAGACAATACGGGCATATTATATCTATATAATAAAATATTTAAGATATGTTATTCGATAATGTATAGCTTATAATTTTCATTACTTTCTTATATAGTGTTAGTGAGAGTTTGGTATATAGTAGGTTGAAAATCCAGGTATGTTGCTGATGATAAATCCCATCCCATTCGATATATTATTAGTATTCATATATCTAATGCACACGATACATGTTACAGTAGATGGCGTTCGTGTCGAAGTTACAAATGTTTTTGAAAAAGCGTTTCGGTAATGTACACACCCTCCGACAATTTTACATTTCTTTAATACATTTTAAAAAAGAGCGTGCGGAGCCGCGGGTAACAGCTAGTCTACTATATTATCATGAAAATTTATCATTATAATTTTTTATATCATACTAGGGGGCCGGGCGTACGTTGCCCTGCCTTGATAATAAAATAAAAACTAAAATTCAACCGCAGCGCCCCCAACCGGGTCCAATTGTGAATCTAAACCATTCTCGGATCCACTCGAACACGCACACAAAATATACATCAAAATCGGCCCAACCGTTTAGGAGGAGTTCACTGACATACACACGTACAGAAGAAATTTATATATAACGATATTCGTACTACAGGAACAAATATGTTAAAGTTTTATGTCATCCTACGAGTATATTTGAATAAATATTATAAGCAATTTACAAAATAATTTTTCAATCTTTTCATTAAAAAATAAACGAACATACGCCTTAATTTAAACCATAATAATTTTTAAAACGATACAGGTTCGTGTCACCTTTTATTAATATTTACAACGGCCAATAATGGTGTTTTTATGTTTGTTCGCAATGTTAGTACATTATTTATTACTTTACAAATTAAAAAAACACTAATTACACGCGTGTTTGTAAAACGTTAATCTATTTTCGAGGTAATTGTTCGTGTGAAAATGTTTTATCGTTGTTATGCTCGTTCACCGATTGAGCTGAGCGATAATGCTCACTTAAAACTTTTGAATAAATTTCAAAAAAGAGACAGTTATAAATTTGTAATATTATTATGTAATATTATATTATACTATACCTATAATATAATATAATACTAATATATAAAGCTGAAGAATTTGTTTGTATGGTTGAACGCGCTAATCTCAGGAACTACTGATCCGATTTGAAAAATTCTTTCATTGTTAGATAGCTACTTTATCGATAGAAGCTACAGGCTGTATATATCACCCCAAGATTCATAGGAGCGGAGCACCAATGAAGAATGTTTCAAATACGAGGTTTTTTTCCTTTTGAGAGTTTCCGCTGCATGTAACCTTAAGTAACTATTACACGCGAACGAAGTCGCTAGCGAAAGCTAGTAATATATAACCTGTGATGTATTCAGGTAATTTTTGAAGTGAAATATTTTTTGGGTCAGTGTGAACTGGATTTAATGAAACGAAACGATGAAACGAAAAAGAAGTAGGTAGCTATAAATGCATATATAAATAACCTTTTGGTGTGTTCCCACTTGCACTTTCGACCTAGTTCCTCTCTACGTTTGGTGTATTTACTGATAAACTGCGTTTATATTTTACGTTAGGTGAGATTGCTTTTAATTAAAACACCACAAAAAAGGACGACAAAGTAAGTCGCCATTGTCCAATTACTCGGTTGGAGATAAATAGGAATGTAGAAATAATTACTTATTGTTATCTTATAGGTACTTAAATCTTGCTGTAACTCAATATCACCAGTAAAATAATTCAAGCGAACAATAACAGATAAAAACCGAGGAGAAAAATAGTAAATGGGATATACCATCCCACGTCTAACCAATTAATTGAGACTAATATAATACATTCCTAAATAACTTCATTAATACATATATCCATTTTGTTTTGGTACGAAGAGGGATATCCGATAACAATCAAGAAATATAAGAAAATGAAATAATGTTTTCTCTTTGTTAGATCTTTGATTTTCTGTTTAATAACTCTATGTGTGACTAGAAGTTGTGAGGCTTAAACACTGTGTCCAGTAGAGTGGGAGCTGTGTCTCGTTTGTCCTCGGTATTGGAGAATAGAGGCATACGCTCGTTGCCCGTGGTTGCGTGTACGTGTCGTAACGATCACTGAACACAATTTATGCTATTCAAAAGTGATTAAAGAATAATTAAAATGTTTTATTAAGTAAAACTTCTTTAGGCGCGATGGTGGTAGAGCCACGCTGAAACTATTACTGGTTTCAGCATGAATGGGTCGGCTCGTCCGGGGTAGTACCACCCTCTCATAGAAAACCGACGTGAAGTAACAGTGCTTGCATTGTTGCATTTTGTTCGGTCAGTGAGAGCGCCGGAGACCCACCTCCCCTTCCCTCTCGTCTCGCCTCTCTCTCTCCCTCCCTAACCCTTCCCCCAAAGGGTGGTAACGCACATGCAACTCCTCTGGTGTTGTTAGTGTCCATGGACGGTGGTGATCACTTAACAACAGGTGACCCACCTGTTCGTTTGACACCTAGGCCATAAAAAAGGCGCGACTCAGAGGTAGCTGGGCGATAATGCAACGGAAGTCCGTTACGGCAATATGGCGGCATGCTTCTGTACCATCCGCTTAGATAATAATTAAACATAACCAAAACTTCTATTAAATCATAATTAATTTAATTCGTTACTTATCATAGTAATCTGTTCGTACTTTTCTATATTTTATTTACTTTATAACAAAGAGTTGCTAATAATATTTCCTGTGTTATTTAAGTTCCGAATTAACTGATAGATGGCACTACAGATAATGAAGCTTTGATTTAATTTGTTATCTACTTATGTTGAAACCAGATGGCAGCACGGTCGCGCGCCCTTAAAATTATACGTAATTAATTATATTGTATGATTTTTATTATTATTCAATTTAATATTATTTATTTAAAAAAGTTTTTTTCAAGTATTTTTGATTGATGTTTTATAAATTATTTATTGACAAAATTAAATATATTTAACAAGTTTTACTTCAATCGCGTGTGACGGTTACACGCACTCATTTTTTTATATCATAGAAGGCAAACGAACAGATGGGTCACCTGATGTTAAGTGATCACCACCGTCCACATACACTTGCAACACCAGAGGAGTCGCAAGTGCCAGCCTGTGTTTAAAAGAGGTGGAGAGTGAGGGGGGAGGGGGAGAGGGATTCCGGCACTCTCACTGGCCGAACGAACGCAACAATGCAAGCACTATTACTTCACGTGGGTGTTTATGTGGTTCGGGTGGTAGTACCGGGGCGAGCCGACCCATTCATGCTGAAACCAGTAATAGCTTCAGCGGGGTTCTACCACCTACCATATCCTTGTAATACGAAAGTTTCACTTCTATAATGTGTCTTTATGATACACCCTGATTTTTTTCTTTAACTATACTATCTACATACTAATATAATAATAAAAATAGTGTAGCTTATTTCTCAATCAATTTGTAATTAATATTATAAAAAGAGTTACAACTGTGGAATTTAACGTTTCACGTCATCCGCCTATCTAGTCGGACCGATAGCATCTGTATTTTCAGAAACTTCTAACTCTTACACTATAAATTGCGTCCCCTTTGTGTTTTGTTCATTTACAGTGCGTCAAAAGTTTTGACGTCGTATAATGAAACATGGCGGCCATTTTGTTTCACGGAGCAATGTTTACTGAAATGCAATATGATAAGAGTTGACATTTTAGAAGACAATAATGTTATTCTTGCACAAATATTTTAGACTTTAAATAAATATGAGTAAAATTCTGCTATAAATGTAGCGCTAAAAGTGAACTATAACTGTATGAATTGCTTCTGTAAATCACAATATTCTTGCACGAGAAGTCTTAAATGCTTACTTTAAAATTGAGATTTACGCGAAAACTTTATTTATAATGTATCTTCTATATTGTATCTCAAGGTTTTTTAAAATTATTGTTAGCATGTTTTTTTAATATACTTGATGTAACATGGTTTCTATGTAGATATATTATTTTTTTAATAAATAAGAATGAATAAAACCAAATTTGATGTTGTAAAGAACAAATAATCTATATATATATAATAAATCTAACGTGTTTGTATAATACTTTGTAGATTTTTGTAAAAAAAATTGTAACAGATGTCCTGGAATAAGTAATAAAATACATTTCAATCTTTTTTTTTTTTTCGTACTGACTACGCTATTGACCAAGCAAGGTCTTAACAGCTTCACCGGACTACTAAGGCGAGCGCTTAAGGCACTCAGCCGATTTTATTTTGACAACTAGCTCAAGGGTGCGCGGCACACCTCGGCTTTAGGTTGTCCGTACACGCATCACTACTAAAGTACTGCGTTCACTATAAAACCTAAAGAAAATTATAAAGCGTATCTTCAAGTAACATTTAGTGTTGGTTTCGTTAAAATGGGTTCACTCTATTAAAAGTTATTGTAATTTTAATGACGACTCGACTTAAGTACGAGAGGAAAGTAGATAAGTAGCTGTTTTTACATTAGGTTCCACGTAAACTAAGTCTCAACTAGTTGTTAGTATAAATCAGCATATTACAAAGAGTGAGAGCGGATTTATATTTCTTTATATAAAGAAAGCAAACTCCGGAACCACTGTACAGATTTCACAAATTCTTTCACCATTTGAAGGGTACTATATGGCCGAATTATGTCTTATAAACAATTCAATAGAAAGGTTCAGGACAGCACATACCCCATCTAGTAAGGGTAAGTCACGATAACCTTTTTTATATAAAAAATATCCATCAAAAGTCATCAAATAGTGATGGGATATTGATAGCTTTGCTCTCACAGGTGTTCTGAGAATAACAAAAAAATAAGGTCAAATTTGACAGATTTCCTTTGCCTACAGCTGTTTACATATTACATTCAGGCGAAGCCGGAAAGAGCCACTAGCCTTATTATTGAGGTGTCGTTGGACTATATTCCAATTCAATTTAACAAACAAAGTCATAAACGGTTGCTAGTAAATTATAAAATAATAACAAATTATATAAACGTGCGGAATAGAATAAAAGCAGGATGGATGAAATGGCGAAATGTGTCTAGGGTTTCTTGTGACCCACGAATGACTTTGAAACTCAAGGGGAAGGATTATAAAGCTATGATAAGATCAGTCATACTGTATGCATCTGAGTGCTGGGCTACGAAAGAGACGGATGAGAGAAAATTACATGTGGCAGAGATGCGAATGTTAAGGTGGATGTGTGGTGTGATTAGAACGGATAAAATTAAGAATGAGTATATCAGAGGAAGTTTGAAAATAGTACCAGTGACAGATAAGTTGAGGAGTAATAGGTTAGCATTGTATGGGCATGTCATGAGGAGAGATGAAAACCATGTAACTAGAAAAATGTTGAGTATGTTTGTGGACGAATATACGAGTAGAGGAAGACCGAAAAAGGTATGGATGGACTGTGTGAAAAATGATATGTGCGTAAAAGGTGTGAATACTGAGATGACATTTGACAGGAGAGAGTGGAAAAAGAAAAAATGTTGTGCTGACCCTACTTAAGTGGGATAAGGGTAAATATGATGATGAATACCAAATTATATAAACACATTAAAATGAAATGTTATTAGGCTTTTTTCAGTCTGGAAACTTCCAATAAATTGTTAAGCGTAATAATGGCCGATATGTTTCGACGATCAAAGCTGGTGGTTTGTTAAAAAGTGCTCATTACGAATTCACAAAAGCGATGAGCATGAATTATGAATCATGTTAAAACTCATTGATTTCAAGAGAAAACTTCTTCGGCTCTGTTGTGATTTAAAAATTGATGAATCAAAAAAGCCTCGCTAAAAAGAAACAGACGTATACATCTATAGCGTTTACCATGTGAGAGAATGAGATACAATACATTATACAGTGCTTTGTTATATTGCACTAGATAATACTTGACCGTCCTAGTATTGTATAAGTGTGTGTGTGTGTGTGTGTGTGCGTCTGTATATCACAATGCCACGGGAAAAGCATATAACCAGACTGTTATACTGTTTACGTGTTTATTCAATCATTTTTAAAGGTTTTACTTCTGTCACGAGTGAACTACAAATATGATTTTTTTATATTCCAACTTACTTGAAAGACGAATAACAATAAATATATAGATATAATAAGAATGTTAATCTAACATTTCTGTACTTTTTAGATTTTTGTGAAAAAAATTGATGCAAATCTCTTCTTTTTTTAATGTAGCACGGCAAAATGTCTGCACTATGTCTGATGGTAAGCACAGTACAATCCAAAAACAAGGGCGAACGCCGAGTGACACACTATCCATCGCCGGTCGCCGCAGTCATGCCGGCCTGCGTAAAACTGGATATACACACGCTGATCCCGAAACGCGACCCGCAGAAGCGAATCACTATGAGGGCTTTTTCGCCATATACATGGTGGTTGTGACCCAGTCGGGCTGTAATACCCTACAACACCACTTTTGCCATTGCCTCGTTCGTTATTCAGCAGGGTGCACCACGTTGGACGTTGTTAGCGTCAAGACCCCGGTGAAGCGGGCAGATGTCCGCGTCGTCGGTCTGGATGACACCGTCACGGTCGAGGAGGTTGTCGCGGCCGTGGCCCTTAAGAGTGACTGCGTGCCCACCTTTATAAAGGCCGGTGCTATACGTACAATAGAGGCGGGAATAGGCAGCGTGCACATCTTGCTGCCAGTCGCTTCAGCGAGGTCGCTGGTGGAGGGAGGTCGCCTCCAAGTGGGCTGGTGTGTGGCCCGCGTGCGGCTCCTGGAGCAGAAGCCTATGCGCTGTTTCAGGTGCTTCGCTGTGGGTCACACCCACGCGTTATGCCCGTCGGAGGTGGACCGAAGCGACCTCTGCTTCCGGTGTGGGCAGTCTGGCCACAAGGCTGCGGTTTGTGTAGCTGATAAGCTGCACTGCGCATTCTGTGTCGTTGCTGGAAGGAGTGCCGAGCACTTCATGGGGGGTGCGAGCTGTAAGCCACCTCCCGTGAAAGGTCGCTTGCATCCACCAGTGACACGACCACCTTAGAGGTCAACGTAGGCGTTGGGGGGACGTGGGGAGGTTCACCTCCTACGTTCGTCCTTAAGCCGGACCAAGGGGGGATGGGTCGGGGGGCCCGTCTCTCCATTGCACTGGTTCGGCCGTCTGGGAGACAGTCTACGCGTGCCAGGCTGTCTCTCTTTAGCGGGAGGCCTAGGATCTTCTTTCTGGGCCGGCCGTCGGGGCGACATGTGGAGTGCTTCGTCATCCCTTGTCCCCCATCGTGGCGGATGCGGGCACCCATGGGGTTTTAGTCCGTGCGAGTCGGACATAACCCACTCTCTCCCCCGGGAGGGTGGTGTATCCAGTAGGATATCCCCATGTAAAAAAAAAGTGTGCACCACGTGCAGGTGAGGTTGGCTTGGGTGTCTCAAGTCTAGTGTAGAAGTATTAAATACATTTCAGCTAATTTTAGAAATGTCTGCTGGCTATTTGTATGAACACGTATCGCTGCTAAAATAATTCATGATAAAACCTCTTCTACAAAATGGTAAAGTATATCTTCAAGTAACATATACTTGATTTAATCTTTGTTCCTATAAACTCGGTTCGGTATATCAAAAGTTATTGTACTTTTAATGATGACACGGCTTAAGTACCTACGAGAGAAATGTAGATAAATAAATGGACTTACTACATTCAGATGACATTATTAATCACTGTTTATTTATGTAAGGTTCCACGTGGACGAAGTCGCGGGTACAGCTAGTAACACATAAAGATATTATTATAGTTATAAATACACCAGTTAAGTTCCAATATATAGCAAAACCATTATCAAAAAATAACACGATCGCGGACACCCCTAGCCAGTTTGTTTCGGGCACATAAAATTATTGATGGCCACGGATAATTGCTGGTGAATAAGTCCACAGGTAATAAAACCGTACAACCTTCAACCGGTCGAGAGTCGAGGAGGGAAATTTCTTTGAGAGTCCAATAAAGCGACAGTAAAATGCTTTTGTACAAATTTATGCCGACTCGGTTAACCTAGAAAGTTCTTTAGAAATCTTGACACAAATTATTTAAAGGCGGCCATTTTGTTTTTATAGCCGACTAATGACGTCGGACTTTGTACACATAAAATATTAAAAAAACTGTGACCTTATTTTTAAGTGGAGGTCGTAATATAGCAGTCTTGAACACTACACATATAGTGTAAAACTCACCATAGTGCCAGGTTTGAGAGTTACGCATTCCGGAATCAGCCGGAACATACGAGTATATAAGGACTAACTTATACTCGTGGCTTTGCCCACCTTAACGTAGTAAAAGTAATTTTTATCCCTTGTACAATTTACCTGGATGATATGTGCACCATATGCCCTAAACTTGAATTCCATAAGAAATGAACTACTTATTTAAAAATGTCAATAACACAGCAAATTATTAATTTCATCCCCTATTTTACACACTCAGCGGATGAAATTCGGCAAATGCTGAAACAGGTGGTCATATATTTCTGTTAGCTAAGTTACTATACTAAATTCAACTTAATAGGTGAAGACTCCCTTTGTCACAAACTATCTTTGTCACTCCCGTTTATCGCGTATCAAACCAACCTCACCTGCACGTGGTGCACACTGCTGATTAACGAATGAGGCAATGGCGAAAGCGGTTTGGTAGGGTTTTACAGCCTGACTGGGTCGCAACTACCCTGTATACGGCGAAAAAGCCTATCATAGTGATTCGCTTCTGCGGGTCGCGTTTCGGGATCAGCCTTTTTTTTTTTTTTTTAACGTGGGGAAATCCCTTATGGATACGCCACCCTCCCGGGGGAGAGGGTGGGTTATGTCCGAGTCGCACGGACTAAAACCCCACGGTGTACCGACAGACCGTTTCGTGGGGGCGGCAAGGGATCGTTCAAGCTAATCAACCTTGTAGAGCCCCC